>JAJJWX010000302.1:0-600000 GCA_023529315.1 Papaver bracteatum | reverse complement strand
ATATCTTATACTAAGAAGAAAAAAGTAACCATACTAAGAAGAAAAGAGTAAACATACTAAGAAGAAAAGAGTAAACAAAAATCTAAATTAATAGAAATAACGAGAGATTCTTTTAGTTCATATCAAAGACAATTTCTTCGGTGATAAAGATTTTCCTTCTATTATTTATAGTTTTTGGATTGCGATTTGAGGTAGGCGCAACACAATCTAAAACTCTTCTTTTATTTAAGTTTCTTTTAATTAAATTTATGTTTGCAAGTTTCCATTAATATATGGATGATAATCGATGTTGTGAGCATGATTATGAATGTTGGGATGCGGTCCATAGAATGTGATTCTTAAAGATTATTTATGACGGGATACGAGATATCCTTGGAAACGGTATTTGTTTCCTAAACCCACATGGGAGCTCCCTTGGGCGATCGGATTGATTGAATTTATTGTTGTATAATGTTGGGATACGAGATATCCTTGGGGACGGTTTTGTTTCCTAAACCCACGTGGGGGGCTCCCTTGGGCGAGCGGATTGATTGAATTTATTAATGTATATGGATGTGGTGTTTCCATATGTTTGTGGTGGTGTTAACCATGCAACTTGTTTTGAAAAGAAATTGAAAAATATTGCATAAAATGTTTTGTTGCTTCTTTTCCTACTGAGTGTCACAACTCACGTCGTATTATGACAAAATTTCGGAATTGAACATAAATAAAGAATAGACAAAGAATCGGTTGTTTGGACTTGGGCCAAGTGTAGAAGTCTAGGATTGTTATTAAATGTAACATTTCGGATTTTGGGTTTGGATTTGGGTCGAAATCCAGGCCCGGAATTCGGGGTGTCACAATAAATAATCTGTTAATTTTTTCCATTATAAAATTTCTCTTAGTTAAATTAATAAATTTGTATTTATTCTATTAATAAATAATTTTGATAAAAACAGGAAAAATATCAATAGATATTAGTTGCGATAGTAGGTTGTGGAAGCGGTGGCGAAGGTCGAATGAATCACTAATCTAATAATATCAGTAGATATTAGTTACGGCATGGGTTAAGCCCTATAAACACATAAATAACCACTAATCTAAGGAACAAGTACAAGAGACCTGGATCTTCCGGTAACTCATATAATGAAACACTTTATGTTTTGTTTATGTAATCCCATTAAGCAAAATCAATACTAATACTTTGTTACTTCACTTTCTTATTATTATCATCAAGAATATAAAGCACAGTTTGGATAACTTTGCTTATGTAAGTGGCGGTTCAAATTTTTCCTCACAAGAGATAAATCTAGGGAGGTAATCGTTTGTCATAGGTGATGGTTGTGATTGAGATTAGAAATGCATCTAATGGACAAAAGTTATCATGTCATTAAGGTTCCATAATTCTTCATAATAAATAGTCTATTAATTAAATGTCAAACTAAAAAAAATAATATATAAATTATTCTACTAATGATGATAATAAAAGTATATTTTTATTAGGTAATACTTAGAATTAATTTGGTATTGTTGCGATCTTTACAAAAGTGCTTTTCCGATGTACGTTATTGTACGGAGCTATGTAAAAAAAAACAATTGGTTGCCGATATAAGTTACTGTGCCGAGCTTTGTGAAAAAAAACACCAATTGAATGGTTGCAAATTATAAACTAAAGATAAAACTATTTAAAAAAACAGACATATCTCTGAAAATATCATGTTCAACTATAGTTAGTGAGAAAATGACAAAAGCAGACATATTTCGGAAAATTGTCTATTCTATTTTATAGTGCGAAAAGTAAGTAAATTTTATACTATTAGAGTACGTACACATGTAATATTAAATTTACTAATTAGTATTATTACTAAAAAGTATTATTTTTCTAAACCACTTTTTAAAAATCCATAATATCTTAATATTTATCGTTGAAAATAAAAGTATATTTTAGTGATACGATATAACATAAAATGTAGTTTGAAAATAAAAAATAATTATCTTTAAAGAATATAAAATATAAAAAATAAAAATTGGTGATCATATATAGATTCAAGGATAATTGTTGTCAGTTATAAACAAAATGGGATAGAATTGGAAAATAAAATATGAAGCTAGGGTGAACTATAGCTTTTGCTTTTGAAGCTTTTAAAAGCTCCTTCTCCCCACTTTACAAATTGATAAATTTTGGAAGTGTACACTTTATGAAATCTTTAATAAACACTAAAATGAAAAAATATTGCTATCAAAATGTTTTCAAAATACTTTTTTTGAATGAAAAATGCAGTACCAAAATTAGTTAAATTGGCTAACAATTATATAAGTGGACCATAATGACGGTGGTAAGTATTGGTGCCCAATGAGTAATTTCGCATTGCCTCACGTATTTCTTGATAAACGGTTTAACGTTATTTTTATTCAATGATGATGGATAGCAGAGTTTATTGTTAGTAGAGCTTATTGTTATAAGGTTAATTACTTAACGATTTGACTTACCAACTAATCATGATTTTATTATTTTTATGCAATAAACAACCTCACATTTGGAGGCATAATGTCGTAGAATGTAATGGCCTGCCCTCTACCGATAATTTCCTTACTAAGCCACTGTGTTCATCTGATAGTATTGAGTTTTCAATGGTAACCGCTGCGTTCATCTAGCAACAACTTCTTAAGAGGTCACTCATCCCAAGATTACTCAATACCGAGCATGCTTAACTATAAAGATTTTTTGCCAACTACGAAGCCAATTATGCTGAAAAGGTCTAGGTGTTAGCAAATGACAAACCATTACCTCTATTCCAACTTAATTTGGAGCCGTCCTTGGGTACGAAATATGTTCAATCCTAGACTCTGGCATTTTTTTCTCACTCATGAGACTCTAGAATATGTTCAATCCGTCAAGCATACTCTTTCGCCCTCGACATGTAACCCGTGGTCGACTCTAATACCATTTTTAAGGACCTGATGTTTTCCAATATTGTTCCCACTTAGTCATTGTGGTTATCCGATAGCGTGGGATTTTCAACTAAAACTGATGTGGACATCCATTAGCAGTTTTCTGGGAGGTAGCCCATACCTAGATTAATCTTGCCCAAGAACCCATAAATTCATTGATTTTTACCAACTCTGGATCCAACTATGTTAAAAAGGCCACAATGTTACGAAAGGACAAGCCATTACCTATATTCCATTCGGTGAACTCTTCCTGCCAAATTGAATTACGTACATAATATTTATGGGAATTTTGAAAAACTAGAACTACATCGTATGTGGGTAAAATGATTACCATCGGAAATGACTTAACATTTTAAAGTATAATATATTAAGTGAATGAATTAGATTTTAAGTATGTCATCATAATTGAAATAGTAAGAACATACAATAAGCTTGGACTTCTCCATACATAGCACCTAGGCTTTTTAGTTAAAAACCCCACACCTCTTATCCCAAGGTGGTCAAGTGGGGTTTCATGTTATGTGGTTGGGCTCTAAGTAGTGTCTGATGGTCCATGAAGATCCTAACAATTGGTAACAGAACCCGTGGTTGGGGCTATTGTTCGAACGTTGAAGTGGTTGTGTATGTTACCCGTTTTAGGGCGCAAGTGAAATAAGTATCAAGGTGAAGAAGGCAAAGCCCAAAGTTGAACTGGCGCTCAAGGTGGAGTTAGTGTCTCACTCATTAACTCGGGTGGACCAGGGTTCTAGATCGGAAAGGCAATGCTCAAGGATGAACTTGCGCTCAAGGTGGAGTTAGTGTCTCACACATTAACTCTCATGTAGTAGTGTTCTATGTGGGCAAGGAAATGCTCAAGCTGGAGTTGGTGCTTGCCTTCTCATTAACTCAAGGTGAAGTAGGATTGTAGGGCGCATAGTGACAATAATCATGATCGATGGGTAGCATATACAAATGGTAATCATATGGTGAAGTCTGATTGGACTGGTGAAGTAGTTTAATATCGTCAAGGTGGAGATTGTTGGAGTATGTGGCACGATAAACCACTTAATTATAGATAGGGATAGTCCGACATGGAATAAAGAGGAGTACATGTTGATCTTAATAAACTTGGGCATCTCCTTAGTAGTGCTGAGGCCTTTTAGATTAAAACCACACACCTCTTATCCCAAGGTGGCCAAGTGGGGACATGATCGGTGCTATGTTGTCGGGCCCATAGTAGGTTCCTATTTTCCATGAACATCCTAACACCATTCACTAAATATAAGAAAGATGCAAAAAGGTAATACCATTTCAAAAGATCGATAAGATATCTTTTTAAACTAAAAAACATATCAAATAATATTTTTTTTGGGACAAAATATGTAAAAATTAGTTTCGATATAATTTCATTGTTGGCTGAGGATACAACTCGAAAAAAGAAGAGACATAGTATGGGAGGATGTCAAGGCGAAAAATGCTAGAAAGGATGTGAAGTAAAGAATAAAAATATATATCGGGTTTCCCTTTACTTTTGCAACGATAAGAAGGGTAAACTTGATATTGATACATATTATATTTGATATTCATATGTCGGAAAATTCATAACTAAATAAAAATTATGCCCGTGCCATTACGGCACGGGTTAAGACCTAGTATATATATATATCAAATAAAAATAGGCTTTTCTTAAAAAAGGAAAACAATTAACTAACAAGATTGTTACCTCAATTTTGCATCCAACTTATATCCAATTATGATCGCATCGATTTATTCTTCCGGGAGAATTGATATTGAAATACCATTATGTTTCCATCCTTATGAAAAAACAAAATAATGACAACAACCAACCTTTACCAGTGAAAGGTTGAAAATCGGTTTTAACAATTGCAAGCATAAGTTGAAAACCGTCGAAACACATATGCTTTTATGCTAAACCAAAACCGATTCAACATATTGTGACTTTTTCACATATTGTTTCTTCACATATTGTTTCTACAGGAACCCCTCATGATCCTTTGATAAATCCTACCAACATGGGCTAGAACTTCATCCTGCTAAATCAAAAAGTCACCCAAACCATAAGGGCTCACAACATATTATGAGATCGAATATCAAGGTAATAAAACCGAAATCAAACATCTTATAAACATACATAGCAAATAAAGTAAAGCATTAAAGTACCGGCTATGTAAATCAAAAACTATCACAAGAAAAATTATAAATCAAATAATTTTATTCATAATATTTTTTATTCAATAGACTTATACAATCAATGAAAGAAATCAAAAATTGATGTCTATTTTTCCATCTCAATTCTCGTGAAGATTGCTTTCAAAAACAGGATTCAAGTTCTTCTGAGCACTCCCTTTTTCAATAGATGAATTGTTCATTTCAAACAGTTGGGAATGAAGATTAGCTAATATTTCTTTTGAATCTTGTATCATCAACTCATGATATCTAATGCAACCTTTAACAGAGAGTATCTGTTTTCTTAGAGAATCTTGAGAATTATCATGAAGAGAAACATCATGAGTTTCTATTAAAACTGATGCACAGAGTGCTAAATCATCACGAGATATCTTTTATTTAGTTGAATTCTCCATTGAAATCCAGTAATTTCAGACAAAACAAAGATATAAAGGATTTGGAGAATATCAAGGAATAATTTGGTTTAGGAAACCGAAACTATATTTACCAAAAATAGAAAGATATCTATTATTTTACACAAACAGAACCTCTTGCACGAGTTTATGCTTCCTCACACACATAATATTGGGTAACAAGTGAGGATGCATATTTCAATACAATTAGTGTGTGTTGAGGTGAGAATTATTCCCACCATATTGAAAAAAGACATCCTTAGGATGACTTATGAACACAATATATTGTGTTTCTTTTTGTTATTTCTTACTCCTGTGATTACAAGAGTTTGAAATTTTGTTTTGAGATCTTATAAACTTATCGGTCTTCAAAATCTTTATCCCTTTTTGAAGAGCCTTGATAAATTTATTTCCAAAGAGAGTTTTAGTATGATTATTTCTTCTACATGAAAATCTTATCATATTGTCAGAAAACTTAGTTTCTGATTCTTTCGACTTTTCATCCGATTTCTCTTATTCAGATTTCACCATACTGGTTTTGTCCGAAAGATATTTCAAAAGGTTTTCAGGAACCAAGATTAACCTTTTATTCTCCTTAATTTCCAACTCACGTTTTTCTAAGAGTTGTTTAGACTCACATAATACATCCTCATTAGAGTTGGAAAGAAGTGCATTACAATTAGATATTTCTTCATTGGATTCTTCCTCCGGAATATCATCAAGGGTGGAGACATATTCCTTGTTTCACTTCTGAGTTCTTTTGCTGGGACAATGTGTTTCCATATGTCCGAATCCTCGGCACTTGAAGAATTGTACTTCATCGTTGTCCTTTTTATGGTAAACAGAAACTGTATATGGAACATGTTTATCAATAGATAAGATGATCTTAATTCATTTTGCTAAAATAACAATAGTTGAGTCAAGATCTTTGTCAACATGAACCTTGTCCTTCTGGAAACGTTTCCCATTTTGATTCTTCAGCAGATTTTTTATATCAAAGATCTTTAACTTTCCTACAAGAGAGCTTCGAGAAAGTGTAGAAAGATCGTATCCTTCTATTATATCATGTTTCTTAGACTCGTATCAGGATGTTAACGATCTGAGAATTTTGCATATTATTTCTTTTTCAGGTATAACCTTTCCAAGGAAAAAATATTCATTAACAATCTCAGAAAGTTTAGAGTTAAACTCCTCAAAGTTGTCGTTATCATCCATCTTGAAATGTTCCCATTCAGTTGAAATGGAAAGAAGTCTAGCTTCCTTTTTAGAATAATTTCCTTCGAATACAGTCTCAAGAGTATCCCATGCTTCTTTAAAAGTCCTGCAAGCCAGCACATGATGTAAAAGCTCATGGCTAACTGCATGTATGATGGCGTTCAAACCAACAGAATTATACATTGCACGAATTCTTTTTGCATGAGTGTAATCCGCTAAGCGTTTAAACTCTATTTTCGAATAATCCATCGGTTGTTGATATCCATATTTGATTAATAACCAAATATTAAAATCTCGGGAATGAAGAAAGGCTTTCATAGCAGATTTCTATAACGGATAGTTAGTCCCATCAAATCTTGGCGGTACGTTAACTTAATCATGCAGTAGATTCATTTCTTATAGGATGGATCGCACCAAACACAGATTGTAAGATCTTTTCTTGTTTGCCTGCTCTGATACCAATTGAAAAGGTGAGGGTATCCAAATATACCTCAAGCTATTACTTTTCCTTCCTATAAGTCCTTTCCCCGAAAGTGATTGTTTATGGACTGAGTCGAGACAATACAACAAATCGGTTCAAACTTTGTGTGATCGTCCATGGCTACGAGATCGAGACAATACAAAAACAAAGTTTGTTTACTTGATGCAAAGGTTCAGACTTAACCAAACACAATAGGATTCACATATCAAGTAATTAGGAATTAACGTTTGTGCAATTTACTTTAATTATAATAAAACAATTATAATGCGGAAATATAAAGTAAATGACACAACAAGATTTTTTTAACGAGGAAACCGCTAATACAGAAAAACCCCGGGACCTAGTACAGAATTGAATAATCTCAGGATTAAGCCGTTATACAAAATAAACCAACTTCGTATAGTTGAGACCCAGAAAATAAACCTATAGTTCACCTAGTTCGATCTGTATTCCCACGCCTCCAACTTGTAAACAAGTCACGTACTTGGACCAATTCCTTTGGTTCGTATTCCAAACAGTAAAGGAACAACAAATCTGTTTGGTATCAACTCTCTTCAACCAAGTGATATGATTTGCGCAAAGGTTCCCTTGTTTATCTTAACATAAACTACTTTGCCAGGTTCCAAGATTTATCTTACGTTCAATCACCCAAAGGCAATCGTTAAGATTAAGACAATCAATACCTTTAATCCCAAGGAAATGTATTGATGCCGATCTTCCTTAATTAATCAATCCAATCTACCACAAGGATAAACTGATTATTAATTAAATTCTCATTTTCCCAAACAAGTATTGTGCACACCAAAGATTATAAACACCAAGTCAGAAATCTTCTATCTCTTCTTCGTCTTCAAATATTCTTAGATCTTCAATAAACACCTGCACACAACTACTTAAATCTCTTGTGATAAATCATACACATAACGGAGTATGTTAACAATGGGTTATCACAAGATCGTCTTTAGATCTAACAACAGTCTTAAGATCCCTATCGAAACCTTGAAATAGTTTGAGTGAACTTATATCAAAAGAGAAGATTCTCAAGCATAAACAAACTAGGTGCAATCAAAGTTCAACTACCGTTAGTCAATCAAATCAATGCGAAAACTAAAGATAAAATGAAATATCTAGTTTTCCACCAACGAGTCGCGCTAGAGCTTCTCAATCCCAAAGAAGACTTTAAATTGAGCTGCTGTAAGAGATTTCACCTAATTAGATTACTCTCCTCTTTGATAGTTGGCTTCACCAGTAACAAAGACAAAAGAGGAAGTCCATTGTTACGAAGGATTAGTTTGCTAGAAATGCAAACTCAAAGTATTTATAGACAAGGAAGTTTGGACACCAAGGAATTTCCAAAACTGAAAATATTCTCAAGATATTTTTCATTACTACACCAAATTCAGTTTTCATAATTCCTATGAATGCACTGTCCAAAAATACGATCGAAATCTCCTTGGAAAATCTTTAACTAGTAAATGCACATTACTAATTCTTATTTTCTATATATAATTAAAAACACTTAATTAAAAATATTCTTAACTTATTTAAATTTCGATCTTGGGATTTATTCCTTCTTAGCCTTTAAGGAATATCTTTGAACAATATAGAATAAGAATTAATGCACAATGTTCAAAGTGTGTCTACATATTACGCTTGCAAGTCCTTTTTCATACTTACTCACTTGAAACCGATTTACCACACTTCCAAACAAGTTTAGAATTGGTTCATATGAATTTCAAGAACTATGTGATTGATCAAGTAACACTCAACACAAACCATGGATTTACGGTTCTACCAAAACAAGTTTCGGTTCTACCTCCATGTGAGTACTCTGCATAGTCACACTAGCTTACCATAATTCGGCTGACTAGGTATTAGAATCGGTTCCCCACATATATTTGGTATCTAACTTGTATGCACTGCACATTTCCATAGGATCGGTTCCCCCTTCCCAAAAAATATGTTGCACATGTTCATAGGATCGGTTCCCCTTTCTTCCATAATCCTTGCTGCACCTCATACAAGGATCGGTTCCCTTTGTAATGTACTTCACCTCTTACTAGGATCGGTTCCCCTTCTCCTAATAATTAGTCAGACACTCACAAACCCGATCATACCCCAGGTGATTACTTAAGATCGGTTTCACTAATAAAAGTCATACCAATACATAAGTCAGGCCTCATGTGAATAGTTTTACCAAGAACACAAACAAGTCATGAGCGGTTATACTTTTTTTTTGAAGCATATGAGAAGTTATACTAATCACACATATTGGTCGTTCATAAGATATGCAATGAAGAATATCCCCAATAACGCCTGGTGATTTCCTTTTCGGTTCACAACACATATCATGAACTTACTTCCTTAGAACACATATAAAAATTGTTCTTTAGGATGAAAGCCTCACCTCATACCCATACATAATCACAATAGCATTCATATGATTATGTCGATGTCTTATATACAATGTTTAATGGTTAAGCAAGAAACTTCATATTGTATTCCTTAATACTATGTCTATCTTGAGTGTTCATGCTTCGTAGTTTTATGTTTTCAATATGCACGACTTGAAAGATACGTTAGGGAATGAAACATTTCAAGTCAAATATCACTAACCTCAAGTGGAAGGATGATGTTGTGGTTGTAGCTATGTTCTTCTTCACTTCTTCAAGTCTTCGCAGTACTTGTAATGTCTCATCCTAATACTTTTAAGCTAACCTATACGAAGTTGACTATAGTATATTTAAATAAAGCGACTCTTAAATGACAATTGGTTCACTAAAATATGACAACCAAACTTGACATACCAACGCTTGGTGGGTTCAACCGAGCAACGCTCTAACAGATCCTTGGGATGTATTTGCAATCCTTTCATATTTTTGAATATTTTAGAGATAATAGCTTAACCTTCCTGATTGGTAATTCTGATAATTAACCTCAGTCATGTTTCCATGTTATTTTTATTGGTCGCGCTCTTCGATGAAGTTAGTCCTATGGAATTGTAAAATTTTTATCCTCTATTTTTGTTTCAAGATCCTAGAAGTGTGGAGAAAATTATGAAAATCGATGAGCATATAGGATTGTAGGTACCGAATATCACAATACATTAGCTTACGAACATCGTAATAAATATAAGAGGAAAGAGTTACAAAACAATGCGATGATAGAGGAAGCACGGGGAAGTATGAAAGATTTGCGAGCATAAAATAATCTTGCGAAGATATGTTGCGATACTTCGCAACATATATACAATTGTACAAATTTTACTATAAATAGGAGTTCAAATGTAAAATTCGAGAGGTTCTTTTAAGGAGTGTTAGAAAATATCTTAGGAAAGAGAATAGAGAAAGTTGTAACTATTCTAGTTCCATTTAGATACTTCTTTGTAATCAATTGAGAGAATTAATAAGAAAATTGTCATTCATCATCAAGAACTTCTTAAGTTTTACAAATTCTACTTAGGGTGTAGTTGTAGGTTATTCTGCAACTACATAATTGGCGCTAGAAGGAGGGGACCTGAAGAATTTTGCATCAGAGAAATGGCAAGAAGAAGAAATATATCAGAACCATTAACTGCAGTAAGAAAAAGTGTAAGACTCGCAGGAGGAGAAGCAAATATAACAGGAGAACCTAGTAGGAGAGGGAGTAGTCGAAGAAATCAAGCTTAACAAACAATAGATCATGATCGAGTGAGTATACACACTTGGAGAACTGATACACCAGCAGAAGAATATAAAGAACCACAAATCATAGAGAAAATGGGAGATTGATGGGAGGAACAATTCGTGAAAGAGAAAGGGAGGTATTAGAAACATTGAGACAAGGAATTCAATAAGAACGAAGGTTTGAAGCTGAAGAACGTGCTAATCTAACAAGACAAAATCAATAATTGAGGAGGGAAAATGAGATGTTACAAAGGAGGAAATCTCAAAGTGTTGCAAGATCAAATGTTAGACCAGAAAGATAAGGACAAAATTCACCAACAATCAATAATGAAAGTACTATGCAAGGACAAGCACAGAATCAAGTTGAAAGAAATCAAGAGAATCGCTTAATTTTAATACCAAACCATGAACAAAACATGGAGAATTTACGAACCAGGCCAAATCCTAGAGAAAACAATCAGAATGGTGAAGAAAATCGAGAGGAAGAGCAGCAACTTGTGGAAGAAACTAAGAGACAACAAGCAGTACATCAAAACAATTACGAGAATGGAGTAAGAAGACATGAAGAGCCTCGTAACAATCAAAATATTGAGTATGAAAGAATTCAGATAAGAATTGGAAATCAACGAACAGAAATAGCGAGGAATGAACCAAACTTTCGAACCAGAATACAGGCAAATCAAGAAGAAATAAATCACAGAAGGAGGAGAAATGAAGAAGAAGAAATTCCTGATATTCGCATGAGAAGGATGAGAAGAATAGAAAGGGAAGAACAAGAATTTCAAGATGCTATGCAACAAAACAATTGTGATAATTTAGAAAGAAGATATTTGCAAAATTGTGCAAATGAAAACATTAATGAAGAATATGATAGAATGCGAAGGATCGCAAGAACGTAGAAGAAGAGAAACTGCGTTGAAGAGGCCAATGGATGAGAATTCTGAGGCAAATGCACGGATTTTTCGAGAATTAGCGGAAATGAGAGGGATGATAAACAATAGAAGAGGAGGAGATAGAAGGAAATTAGATGAATCAATAAAAGAAGCTGCGAGGACTCCATTTGCTAGAGAAGTACAATTGGGAGGGATTCCACCAAAATGCAATTTGCCTACACTTACCAGTATCTTTGACGGGACTTCATGTGATATTCAGCACATTAAAGCATATATAAGATGCATGTTACAATGGGAGAATCACGATGCTGTATTATGCAAGTACTTCGCATCAATCTTAACAGGAGAAGCTCTAAAGTGGTTCGAAGGACTTCCTAAGAACACTATTACATCATTTAATCATTTACAAGCAACTTTCCTTGGAGCATATATCATAAATCATTCCTCACGGCTTGGTATTGAAGATGTGTTTGGTTTAAAACAAAGAATTGGTGAAAGTTTGAAGCATTTAGTAAGAAGATGGAAGACTATGTGCAATGATATGGCATGGCGCGTGGATGAGAGATACTTGATTCTGTCTTTCATAAATGCGATGTTCGCAACTGAACAACTGTATGTTCAAATCTTCAGAAGAAAGAATTCCATAATGATGACAGAGTTACGAGAATTGCAAGAGGAGTACATTACATTAGAGGAAAAGAAAAACAATATGGAGTCATATCCAGTATCAAATACTAACAATCAAGATACATGAGCAAATTTACTTCCTAAAATAATCAATGTCGTAGCAGGTGCTTCGCAAACATCCTCGCAAACTTCTTCGCAAATTTCAGAAGAGAAGAAAATCAATAATAGCCAGCCAAAAATGGTAGCAATGGGTAGCAAAGATCAAGAAGAGTATGATAGAGAAAGGAATTTCTATAATCGAGGAGGAAATAACCAGATCCCAAGATTAGATCAACATCAGGAAAATTATGGGGGACAAAGGAAAAATTATTTTGGACAAGGGAATCATAGACAAAATTATAACAATGGTCAAGGAGGTCAAAGAATGATAAGAGAAGAAATAAAGTTGCCACCTTTGAATAAAAGTGTAGAGAAGATATGGCAGGAAATTATTCTGATAGAACATATACCAACTCCATGGAATATGGGGAAGGAACCACCAATGGGTCCAAGAAGTCATGAATTTTGTTCGTATCATCATTTTCATGGACATTCTACAAATAACTGCAATAATATCAAGAGGATTATCTTGCGAATGATTGATCAAGGAAAACTGGATCACTTTTTACTTAAGCAAACACATTCGCAACAATTACCACAGGCTCCAGTCATAACTCGCAGGGAGAACACAATACAAGAAAAGGGAAAAGAAACCCTACATATAGAAGTGGGATCAAAAGCAAGGAATGTTTTCTATAATTCTATTGTTCACTCATATAAAACCATATAGGATTTTCATGATAATGTGTTAAGCAGGGTATATGCGAGGGATGGTGAAGGAAAGGAAATAATGAACATCGCAAAAATTTCGCGACTTGAAGATTGGCAGAAGCGTGAAATTTCTTTTGAAGCTACTGAAATTCCAGAAGGTTGTGAAGTACATGATAACCCATTGGTAGTAAGGTTAGCAATTTGCATGAATATGGAAGAAAGCGAAGATGATATGGAGGAAGAATCAATTGGTCTTAATAGAATTTTGATTGATATGGGAAGTTCTGTCAATATCCTCTTCTATTCTTCTTACAAAAATATGGGGGGAAAAGACGTAGATCTAATACCTTCTACCTACAGGATTTATGGTTTTAATGGAACTGCTAATAAACCTAAAGGAGAAGTAAGCATGCGAATTCCCTTAAGTGGAATGCGAACTGAAATTCTGTTTTGCGTTGTTGATGTCGAATCACCGTATAATGCTTTGATAGGAAGACCCTGGCTTCATGGAATTCTAGGCGTAGCTTCCACTCTACATCAATGCCTAAAGTTTCCTCATATAAAGGGTGTTGGAGTTATCAAGGGTGATTGGGCTGAAGGGAAGAAATGTTACGATACAGAGGTAGAAGTTTGCGAGGGAAAAACTACTGAAAAGGAAAATTGGAGAAAAAGAGCAAAGGCTGTGAAAAGAAGTGAAAATTTAATGGCAGAGGATTAAGACATTAAAGCATAAAATTACAATGTTAATCATACAGGAAATTTATGATGGTAACAAAGGGTTGTGATTTGCGAAGAAAGAAGAAAGAAGGTAATGAAAAAAGAAGGTAATCAATATGTTTGCTCGTAAAAGATGTACGATGAGAAACAAGAAGTTGAAATGAGGTATTTTGAAACACAAATTTTTTTTTTTTTTGTGATAAAATTTTATGACTTAAAACAATTTATTGCGATTAACTTTCATGGAAGAAAGACGCAAACATTAATTTGCGAATAAAAGACCGCAATCTATGATCAGCTTTCAAAAAAGAAAGAAAGCCGCAGAAATATTACAGAGGCAAACCTTTGTGGTGTACACCCTAGTTCGCGAAGCAACATTTTGTAAGAGGCAAAGTCCTAAAGTGCGTCATTTAAGGGGGTACCTATAACCATGGCTCAGGGACACCGGAACATCACCAAGGAACCTGAGTACATGGAACTTTACGGGGTACAACCCAATAACGGGGTACCTATCCGGGTTAGACACCTTGGATTCTCAACCTAATCTTGCGATGTAACATGATTTAGGTTGGGCGACTAAGGCATACTTTCTTTCTCAAGAAGTGCAGAAAACGATCAAGGCGCCGAGGTACACGGTTGAGTCAAGAGTGTCGGGTGGGCTTGAAGCACATCTTCCATTCTTGACAAGTCTTGTCAAATGATGCACTTGGCCCAAAGATACCCCATAGGGTGCAACCTCGTAACTATAATCCCTATAGGCAAAAAGGATAAGAGGTTGCGATCAAAAGCTGGTTGTTTGCAGAACCGGATGGGAAGAGCTAACCTTGTATGGTCGATGTACGCTTCCTTGAAGGGGCAACCAAGGGGAAGATAAAGGGAAGCACCCTCCATTAGGGAGCTGATACGTGCTATAAGACGCAAGTGTCACGAGGCTTTTTGTTTGCAAAAACATAAAGGCTTGTCATATTTGTGCAACAACTGAATTTCTGCGAGCATTCTAAAAAAAAAATATATATATATATATATATATATATATATATATATATAAAAAGAGAACTCGCAGAACATAACAAAGAAGTTAAGATGAGATCAATGGGTTATTACATGAAAGTGTAAAAACGTCATGAGATTTCATCGCAAGACGATAATGTCACGAGGTTGTATATTCGCAAGAATGTTCAGACTCGTCATATTATCGCAAATACAAAAATATTATCACAAAAGAGGTGGCAAAATAAGACCTTTACTTAGGAAGGCATGATAAGACCACATCAATTAATGAAACTTATTCCATCAGTATCATTGAAGAATTTTTACAAGAATATATATCATGAAGTCCTAATAAAGAAGGCAATTCCATCAATATCATTGAAGAATTTTTACAAGAATATATATCATGAAGTCCTAACAAAGAAGGCAATCCCATCAATATCATTGAAGAATTTTTACAAGAATATATATATCACGAAGACATAACAAAAGATGCGATTTTATTCGCAATCAAAAACAGATAGTTCGTATTCATTAAATTTTACGAGAATTACATACTTCTTATACTTCTTCATATATTGAATATTTCTCCACAATTTGAATACTTCTTATAATTCTTCAAGAACGTCTCATATTTATTATACTTCTTCAACAAATATTTCATGTTTATTAAGTTTTGCGAAGGTTAAATACTTGTTATACTTCTTCATACATTGAATAATTCTTCACGGATTGAATAATTCTTATATTTCTTCATACATTGGATAATTTTTCACGGATTGAATACTTCTAATACTTCTTCAAAGATATTTTATACTTCTTATACTTCTTAAGGATATTTCATACCTCGTATTTCTTATATTTCAAAGGCAGGATTTCTTATTCACAATTGCAACAAGTTGAAGCTTCGCAAATTAAATTGAGGCAGATATTCTAATACTTCGAACAATATTTGATCATCTGAAGAGCAATAATAGGGGGAAAGGAAATACTAATCTAAGTCTTTAAGATATATTATTTCTCTCCACATGATCAAGTCATGCGAATAAGGGAAACACTCAATCAAAGAAAGATCAATTCATCATCGCAAAATTAAGACATTAATACTAGTTAAGCTTCAAAAAGAAATTGTTGGTTGATCAAAAGTGCAGGTAAGAAGAAAGTATTGTATGAAAAGAACTAGAGCAGATATACAAAAAAGAGTAAAGCTATTTTTCGGGTGATTTATTCCCATCAAAATGATCTTCTTTTTCTTCTTCAGAGAGATCATCTTCAACTTCACTATCAGAGATTTCCAGATATGGGGTATCCTCAGGAATTTCTTCAAAAAGGAGCGTCTGGTACTTCTTGAGAGGAATTTGATTGTCTTCACAAATCTTGCGAGTTATCTTAGCTCGGAAACGCTTGACATATAATCTATGGTTGTTCTGGGAAATTAGAAGTTGAGACCTTAAATCAGAAATCTTCTGGTTACGACCGGCAAGAATAGTTTCCAGATCATCATTCATCTTCGCATAATTTTCTGCAGTAAGGGAAGAAATTAAGAAATAGGTTAGCAAGTTACGAAGGAAAAGTAATCAAAATACTTACCATTATGAAGAATTTACCTTCTAATTGCTTCTTATCATTACGAAGAGAAGAGTTTTCAAGCTTTAGTTGATTATTCTCCTCAAGAAGAGAAGAACTTTCAGTTGCGATGCTCGCAGATTGTGGATTATCTCCGTGACGAGATGTTAATTCTGCATTATCAATACTTAAATCCTCTACTTTCTGACGAAGTTTTGAATTTTCAACCTCTAACTTCTTACAACGGCTTAAAGTCTTCTTCTCAGCAATGGAATGACGTCTTTTCCAATCAGAAGCAGCTTGCATGCAAATTGACTCTTCCAACCTGAAAAAATAAAAAGGGTTAGGAATTAATGAAATAAAGGAAACAAACAAGGAATAGAAAAGAAACTTACCATACTCCCTAAAGCATATAATGTAGCAGGAGAGACGAATTAAGAGAGTTGTTATTGAGTACAGTATGAACTTTACAAGCCTTCACAATAAGCTTACGAGCATTCGCAGTAGGAGAATTTCCTAACCCACGAGAAGAGTGGAGAAAAGCTTCAGATACTTGAATCATTGCAGATTCAAAAGTTTCTGCATTACTATAATCTTCGTCTTCTTCATCATTGTCATCATCATATCCCTTATCAAAAATGGTATCATAATTAGAACCAAGATCCTTCTCAGGAAATTTGTCACTTTCATCATTTTGTTCTTCATCAACGTTCTTGCTAGAAGAGATCACATTGGAGTAAGCATTGGTCGAGAGTTTCTTCTTCTTCCTCTCAAAAACAATATCCTCAAGTTTCCTTTTTCCTTTGCGAAGAGCATCATCTTGACTACCAGAAGTTTGGGTATCCTTCACAGAGCGAAGTGTTTTTTGTCTCGTAGTTAACCTTTTGGAAGAAGTAGAGTTCTTGTTTTCACTCGCAACAACCTCAGGAAGATCAGGAAGAACCTACAAATTCAAATAAGGATAAGAAACAGAGGCAACAATATATTGTTTAAAAAGCATATAAGAGTGTTTCTTACCTCATTTGAAAATGAGTTGAAGAATAACAAGAAGATAAGGAGATGGATATACATACATTTTTATCTTTGCTAAGCCAAGAAAAGACCCAAGGTTGATAGTTACGATCACGAAGGTTCGCAGGAAGATCTACTATCCCAGAAATATAAGAACCCGATAATGCTAGAGGGTAGTTATACCAATCTTCATCATTAGAACGACGAGGTGTTTTATTATTTCCCGAGGCATAATCAATATCGTGCATGAGAAGATCATCTGCTGCGATATTAGATTTACGATGAAGACGAACACCCCAACGTTTATATTCCTTCATCGCAGGAATTAATGTGTAATTTTTGAAAAAAACTCTCAACTGTATAGTCTGCAGCGATAATCTCCATATCTCGAAATTCAGGTTTCCTAAGATCAACTGAATACAAAGATTTTCCAGTAGCAGCACGAGTTGCGAATTCAACCAGAATGCGAATACAATCACCAATCAATTGATAAATGGCACATGAAAAATTGGGGTGGGAAATAATTTCATAGAATAAAGGAAGATTGACATCATAAAGAGGAAGAGGAAGACCTGCGAGAATTTGACCTCGTGAGATTAAAACTTTCTGATCATTCCAAGTAAGATCAGTAAAGAGCTCCATACAGAGAGAAGAATTATTGTCATGACCATCAATTTCAGAAAGTATGAGGTCCCTATCAGCAAGCTCTGCATTAATTTGTTCAATAGTTTTCTTCTTTGGAGCCATTGGATGTAGGATAGAAAATAGGAAGGAAAAGAAGTGAAAGAGATAAGAAATCGTAGTAGCAGAAAAAGGGAATAAATTGCAGAGGCAGAAGTGATGAGGAAGATGAATAGGATAAGAGAATAAAAATAAGAACAAAAGATAATATTTATAAAGAAGAGAGAGTTCGATGAAGATAGAAACTCATCAATGCGATTAGACGTGAACGGTAGAAAAGAACAGTTACGAAGAAACGTGTCAAAAATTTAATGAAAAAGAAAAATACGTGTTGTGAATGTAATAGGTGGTGATAACTATATTAAATTTACAAGAATAGAGGTTCTCATGACATTCCTTCTTCGTAGAATTGACATGAGAAGAGGCAAGATGTAGGTACCGAATATCACAAGACATTAGCTTACGAACATCGTAATAAATATAAGAGGAAAGAGTTACAAAACAATGCGATGATAGAGGAAGCACGGGGAAGTATGAAAGATTTGAGAGCATAAAATAATCTTGCGAAGATATGTTGCGATACTTCGCAACACATATACAGTTGTACAAATTTTACTATAAATAGGAGTTCAAATGTAAAATTCGAGAGGTTCTTTTAAGGAGTGTTAGAAAATATCTTAGGAAAGAGAATAGAGAAAGTTGTAACTATTCTAGTTCCATTTAGATACTTCTTTGTAATCAATTGAGATAATTAATAAGAAATTGTCATTCATCATCAAGAACTTCTTAAGTTTTACAAATTCTACTGAGGGTGTAGTTGTAGGTTATTCTGCAACTACAAGGATGTGGTAAGAGTACTGGATTAATTGTTGATGCTCGTACACATGTTAAACATGCGCGAGTCAAAACTCTGATGATGTCTTCATTCACTTTTACCTTTTCCATATACTCTCAACTATGCATCTGTATTACCCAATTGCTAATTTTGATATTTTATCAGAACCACAATAATATGGCGAGCCCATGATTGTTGAATCCAGAATAATTTTTTTTATTTTATCAGAACCACAATAATGTGGCGAGCCCATGATTGTTGAATTTAGAATAAAAGCTTTATCCATAATAAACACATATTTGGTATCTAACGTCTTGCGATACGTTAACTGAGTCTTTCTTTAGTTTTCTCTCTCGCTTAACTTTACTTTGACTCATGCCTTATAGTTTGAATCGAACACAGATTGTTAGATATTTTCGTGTTTTCCTGCTCTAATACCAATTGAAAAGACGAGGGTACCCAAATATACCTCAATCTAAAACTTTTCCACCTATAAGTCCTTTCTCCGAAAGTGATTGTCTATGGAATGAGTCGAGACAATACAACTAATCGGTTCACACTTCATATGATCGTCTATGGATACGAGATCGAGACAATATAACAACGAAGTATGTTTACTTGATAATAGGTTCAAACTTAACCAAACTCTATAGAATTACTTATCAAGTAAAATAGGAATTAACGTTTGTGTATTTTACTTGTTATTATAATAAAACAATTATAATTGCGGAAATAAAAAAGTAAAAGATATAGCAAGATTTTGTTAACGAGGAAACCGTAAATGCAGAAAAACCCCGGGACCTAGTCCATAATTGAATACTCTCAGAATTAAGCTGTTATACAAAATTAGACTAACTATGATAGTTGAGACCAAGCAACTAAACCTATAGTTCACCTAGTTCCCTCAGTATCCCTGCGCATCCAACTTGCAATAAGTCACGCACTTGGAATAATTTCTTTGGTTCGTATTCCAAATAATAAAGGAACAACAAATATGTTCGATGAAAACTCTTTTCAAAGTGATATGAATCTGACAAACGATCTTTCGTTTAACCAATAAACTCCTTTGTTGGGTCCTTTGATCAATCTCTCAACAACTACCAAAGTAATTGTTTATACTTGTGCAATCAATACTATTAATCACAAAGAAGTGTATTGATGCCGATCTACTCAACTAATCAATCATGATTATCACAAGGATAAACTGATTATAGTTGGATCCCTTTCCATCCGAATCAAGTATTGTGCACACCAAAGATTATGAACCCAAAAGTCTTCTTTGCCTTCAAATCTTCTTAGATCTTCAATCAGCACCTGTACACAAACAACTTGAATCTCTTGTGACCAATCATACACAGAACATAGTCTTTTAATGTTGGATTATCACAAGACATCTTTAGATCTACAAACATTCTAAAGATCCCCGTTGAAACTTCGATCTAGTTTGAATGAATCTTATATCAGAAGAGAATATTCTCAAGCATAAACAAGTTGTAATGGTTCAAACAGGGACGAGTTTTTTATTTTTAATATTGCTCTCATATGGATGTGCCATTTCATATTGCCCAACTAAGGAACTCTCTACCGTGTTGGGTTAAAAGAAATATGCTAATGACACGTAAATCCTTTTGTTGTATATGACAAGAGTAAAACTATCGATGGTGCCATTACGAACCATTACAACTATAGGGGCTTACAATAATAACGGGAGCAACAAAAGTATCATTGTTGATATCGATGATGATAAGTTTAACCCATATCGCGCGTATCACCGAGATATTCTATTATCATCGGGGGGTTATGAGGGTGTTCATAATGGCATTAGTATCACCGATGATGTTATGAAGGGGTGATCCGAATCACCATCATAGAATATCCCATCCTAAGTATCCTCATCACAACATAAATCTCCATCAGCACCATTCTCGCTATCATGTTCCTCAAAATACTAAGAGTCTTCATACGACCAACTTCCATAACTCCAAAGCTTTATAGAACCCCCTCCTACATCAAGAGGGACCAATAGTATGCACCATTAACCTCTATAAGAACAAAAATTCTATTCACATTGATCAAAAAGTCCGTTGGGCAATATGAAAGGGATGTCTATTGTTATTGATTAAAAAGTATGTTTGGAAGTAGAATACGAACAACACTAGTTATCTTGTAAACAGTTGAATCAAGCATCAAGGTAAAACCTGTTGGGTTGGAATTCCTTGCGTTATCCGCTACTGCAAAGGAGAACCTACGCCAGCATTGATGCCTCTTTAATTGAGACACATAACCAATGTAAATCTGGTACATATTATCGTAATGTAAGCTATAACAACTGATATGGGTTAAACATTTCATCGCTCATATTACCGATGAGAATTTTGTTGATCGTTTATGGACGTTGGTGGCGTATTTATTTGTAATGAGTTCATATTATCCAATACTCTAACACTTATCGCTCATAACCTGTTGGTTTGGAATTCTACAAAGGAGAACTTAGACCAGCGTTGATGCCTCCTTAATTGAGAGGTATAACCAGTATAAATCCGTTATAGGATCTTGTCATAATCTAAAGATGATATTGTGTACGGGTCCTCGAAATATATGCATGCTGAAGAAGCAGGGGGTTAGTGATATAGAAGATTTCGAACAACAAAGTACATGCCTCACCATTCGTGAAACAAAAGGCGTTCCATGTTATGGGAAATTTTGTTCAAATATGAATTTCCTTGAAAAAGACTTTTACTTTATGGGCTTGTACATATACTATTTGGTTGAGAAGCTTACTATAAATTAAAGTTTCCCGTTTCTGGTGAGATGATGCCAACACATCACTGCTATGGTATTGAACCAATACGCGATTAAACTTCAATGAGTCTAGTTATATGTTGACATAGAAAGAAATATGTTTTTGTGTTACCAAGAGTGTTCTTGACATTTAAAGGTTGAGTTTATACTATGTAGATATGGTTTGGGATCAACACAAACCTACTATGAGAAGGATGCCATGGTACTAAAAATGTGCATTGGTGCACATCCAATATATAATAAAAAAACAAACCGATAAGGAAACACGACACAAATCACAAATGCTTACATGATTTGGAATATATAATGTAGTTATACAGCGAATGTGCAACTAACGAAGTGACGATCTACACAATATATAAAACTAAAAACAAAACTTAGGAAAACAAAAAAAACGAAAAAAAAAAACTACATAGATAAATCGGGGAATGTGTTAGTGGCATGGACATCAGGATTACATTGTTCAGATTGTCCAACAAAATTCTTCAACGAGACGACGCCACTCATGTGAGGAATAATTCGAAACCATGTTTTTCACGGTAATGTCCCCTAAATTTCCGTCCAAGTTCTGGTGAGTGTATTGTAACGCAATAAACGCCTATTCTGCTACAATAGGAGGTTGTTGTTATTGCCAAAGGCTATTGGGTTATAAGTCGGCCATTCATCCCCATCCTTTTCCAACATAATGGTCATCTTGTGATCCCAATCCAATTCCCCGCCAGGTACCCATGTATGAATATTTTCTTCTGAAATGGGTGCCCAGAAATTTATTTGTGGCTTATAAACCACCTCATGGATGTAGTAAAATAAAAGGAGATCTCCAAACATAACCATACCAAGTGACGGGTAAGAATCTATCCAAAATTGACCCCCAGAAATATGATTCAGGGGTGGTGAATGTTCATGGAACATCTCAATATCTAAATTGAAAGATACTATGATAGTATTCTGCTTAAAATATTCCTTCCAAAAAATACAACCATGTGCGTAGATACCTGAACTCCGAAAATTATAAGGAATCTCGCTTATGTTCCTCCATCCACTCTCATCTCCTAGAGTGTGTATTTGAACTTTACCATCCCTGTCAATGCGAACTACCTTGTATGAATTCATATGTTGACAATAGCCGAAACCCCCAACTACGTTGTATCGGGGATACCATGAAAGAATTTGATCTCATGCAACTGGGATGCTTAGTTTTGGAAGATGGAGGTGCTCTCGTGATGTTGGATTGATAATGTAAACATGATCTTGTATGCCGTGGTGTGAAACATAAAAACATACCAGACCATTGCAGGATCCAACTATTGGGTGTAAATTAGTCCAATCATAGATTCCTTCACCCGTGACGTGATTATTTTTGGATGTTACAATCAGGTTGAAATCTTCCTCGTTAATATGTTCTCTATAGAAAAGTCGAGTAACTTTGCCTTTCCCCATTCCTTGTGTGACCCCAAAAGGAGTCCAGTTCTTTTTTCCACAAGGACATTATTCCACTCTTTTCAAACCATTTTGCTTGCTAAAACTCTTTCTGTAATTTCGAGGCGCTGTAATATCTCAGTAGTCAGTTCCGGCAACATCTCCATCACAATTACTGATGAAATATTATCAGCAAAAAATAACAAGTATTATGGATTTTCTTATTGTAGATTGCTACAAAGATATACGAGCAAAGCTTATATATACATCTCATGCAAAATGCACCTGTTGTCTAATGGTCGGGTTCTTAGTGAGCATGCGTTATTTTTGAAATAGTTTGACGGCTATAACTATATGCACCTGTTGGCCAGTGGACGCGTTCTTAATAAGTAAGCGTTATTTTGAAATAGTTGCACAGTTAAAACTATAAGCATCTGTTGGCTAATGGTCGCGTTGCTTTGCAGTTGTCGTCTATCGCTGTGAGTATGTCTTACCAACATCCAATAGGCGAGTGAAGTGAAACAAACTTAAAAGGGTGATGAGTATATGTTGGTTGTTATGTATGCATTTAAAAAATTGAAATAGTAATGAAAGGGACTATTATAGATGGTGCAAAATCAAAAAACTTGAAATAGTAATGGAACTGACAGTACCTAAAAACCCACAAGGGGATTTCTTAAAGAACCTCACGAACACTACCTTATCAACATTGACATATTGAAATAACTGTTGAGTGTCTTTAGAGCTTGTCAAGAATGGTTTCAGAAAAATTAGAAGATGCTTTTGTTCCAAATGATCTTGGGAGAGCTTTAGAGAAGCTACAATGGTTACACTCTCAAGAATTTGGACATACTTTAAAAATAGATTAATTACATTTAGCTTCATTGATTTCCCTTCGAGATTTTTGAGTTTGATGTAGGCTGGGAAAGATACCTACAATTATACTGCAAGTGCACAATGTTTATAATATACAGGGCATATACATGTCGATCCCACAGAGACTAGGGCGATGTAGAGTTGATTCTAAGGTCTTTCTATACTGATTCAAACGAGAAGTAACAAAAGGGGGTTTGTTGTGTCGATAGAACAAGTAATTGATGATTATACTAGAGCAATAAGATTAAAAAACAATGAAAGATAAACTAGGGCTTTGAATCCACCCCATAAAAGCATAGAAATTCCCTAGTTGATACTAGTTCTCTTTTCATTCAAGGATCTATAGAGATGCTAGCCTCAAACTACCTTAAAGATGTGATATAGTCACTTGCACATATGAATGACTTCACCTCAGCAAAATATTCCAATCCCTAGCATTACCTATCTTTCTATGGCCTAGATAATCACAGATTGAACTGAATCAATTTATATAGGCTTGGATACTTCACAAAGAATTATCCTAACTACCATGGATGCATCACATACAAGGTGAAAGTAATTTGTTATTATTCAAAGATTAAATCATGATATTCATTCAAAACTCCATGATGAACAAGTAAATCAACCAAGCAAATTCTATTTATAAAAGGGGTTTCATCTCCGCCCTAGAAGAGAATTTTAGAACATGAGTAAAATTGAGATAAAACCTAAACCTAACAACTCCGGTGGGCTTAACTTCCAAATACAACTGCAGCCCCATTTATACAAGATTCTCCCCCAACTATTCAATCCCATTGACAGTAATTACACAAGAAAAAATATAGGAAATTGATAGTCTTGAAACTCACCAATGATGTAGTCTACTTCATCATGCAATAACATTGTAATATCTTCACTAATTTCATATGTTGTCGGTGTTGAAAGGAAATCGATTTCATACCTAATATGACAACACAACACCCTAGTGTTCACCACAGCCACCCTTATTGTCTTCTCCAGATGATATTTCAGAGAATTCAAGCCCTAAATTCGACAAACCCTGCTGTTTTTGTTCTTCATAGCCGCCTTGAAACACCTCCTGACTTTATCTCCATGTCTTAAAACATTGATTTAGAATGAGGAGGGGTGATAGTGTTGCAAAGAACTAAAAATTCAAACCTTGTTGTCATTATTGCTGCTATTAAAAACCAATTATCCGACCTAGATAATCTTGTACAATAGATATTCTAGGGTTAGGCCTGAAATAGATGATGTGTGATGATAGCAAGGGTGATTCATAGTAGAGAGAAGAGCAGACAGTCACAGAGATTTGATATGTAGAGAAAATTGGGAGACAGAAAAGATGGGTCGACTGAATTTTTGGGAGAAGAGGACACATAGAAGAAACTTGTTTCTCGAGAAGGAAATGGGATTTGGGAAAGTTAACAGATTTTGTGTAAAGCATGAATACCTTTCTTTGGTATACAATAATGGATTTTGGGCTTGGTTCCTTTTCCATGTAATTTCCCAAACGTAAGTAGAATTTGAATTCTTAACTTTGGCCCATCATTTTATGTCACCATCGCTCCTTAGCCCAGCAACACAATTGCAAACGCTTCCACTCACTGCCAATAATTCCAGTCTTCGCAACATCTTTATCCATCGACCATACTACTTATGTAGTTGCAGAATATCCTACAACTACACCCTCAGTAGAATTTGTAAAACTTAAGAAGTTCTTGATGATGAATGACAATTTTCTTATTAATGCCCTCAATTGATTACAAAGAAGTATCTAAATGGAACTAGAATAGTTACAACTTTCTCTATTCTCCTTCCTAAGATATTTTCTAACACTCACTAAAAGAACCTCTCAAATTTTACATTTGAACTACTATTTATAGGGAAATCTATACAACTATATGTAAGATGTGAAATATCGCAACTTATATTCGCAAATCTATCTCATGTTCGCAAATCCTTCACACTTCTTCCGTGCTTCTTCTACTATCGCGATATCTTGTGACACTTTCCTCTTATACTTATTACGATATTCGTAAACCAATACCTTGCGATATTCGGTACCTACATCTTGCCTCTTCTCATGTCAGTTCTACGAAGAAGAAATGTCATGAGAATTATTATTCTCGTGAATTTAATATAGTTATCATCACCTGTTAGATTCGCAACACGTATTTTTCCTTTCATTAAATTTTTGACACGTTTTTTTTGTAACCGTTCTTCTTAACCGCTCACGTCTAATCGTATTGATGAGTTTCTATCTTCTTTGAACTATCTCTTCTTTATAAATATTATCTTTAGTTCTTCTTCTTATTCTTTTATCCTGTTCATCTTCCTCATCACTTCTGCTTCTGCAATATATTCCTTTTTTCTGCTAATACTATTTCTCACCTCTTTTACACTTTTTCTTCTCTATTTTCTATTCTTCATCTAATGGCTCCAAAGAAGAAATCTGTAGAACAACTTAATGCAGAGTTTGCTGATAGAGACCTCGTTCTTTCTAAAATTGATGGTCATAACAATAAATCCTCCCTCTGTATGGAACTCTTTACTGATCTCCACTGGGATGATCGGAAAATTTTAGTTTCACGAGGTCAAATCCTCGCATGTCTTCCTCTTCCTCTTTATGATGTCAATCTTCCTCTATTCTACGAAATTATTTCCCACCCAAATTTCTCACGAGCCATTTATCAATTAACTGGTGATTGCATTCGTATTCTGGTTGAATTCGCAAATCGTGCTGCTTTTGGAAAATCTTTGTATCCAATCGAACGTAGGAAGCATGTATTTAGAGATTTAGAGATTATTGCTGAGAATTACACGGTTGAGAATTTCTTTAAGAATTATACACTAATTCCTACGAAGAGAGAAGATAAACGTTGGGGTGTTCGCCTTCATCATAGATCTGATGTCGCAGAAGATGATCTCCTTATGCATGATATTGATTACGCTTCTGGGAACAATCATACTCCTCGCCGTTCTCATGATGAATATTGGTACAACTATCCTCTTGCATTATCGGGTTCTTGTATCTCTGGAATAGTAGACCTTCCTGCGAATCTTCGTGATCGTAACTATCAACCCTGGGTTTTTTATTGGCCTAACAGAGATAAAGATGTATGTATCTTTATCCCTTGATTTTATTTGTTATTTTCCTTATTTTGCTGATCCTTTTGCAATATTTCCCAGGTGAATGAACTCAAGGAAAGTTATCTTAAAACTGGGAAATCCAGTACTCATGAGGCTTTCAACTTGTTTTCAAATGAGGTAAGAAACATTCTTATACATTTTAAACAATATAATGTTGCCTCTGTTTCTTATCCTTATTTGAATTTGTAGGTTCTCCCTAATATCCCTGAGGCTGTTGTGAATGAGAACAAGAATTCAATTTCTTCCGAGGTGCTAACTACAAGACAAAGGACACTTCGTTCTGCGAAGAATACCCAAATTTCTGCGAAGAATACCCAAATTTCTGGTGACAAAGAAGATGTTCTTCGCAAAGGAAAAAGGAAACTTGAGGATATTGTTTCTAATAATAAGAGGAAAAGAGTCCCAGTCAATGCTTACTCTAATGTGAACTCCTATAGCAAAAATGTTGACGAAGAACAAAGTGATGAAGGTGATAAGATTCCTGAGAAGGATCTTAGTTCCAATTCTGATACTATTTCTGATAGGGGACACAATGAAGATGATGATGATGATGAAGAAGAAGATGAAGACTATAGCAATGCGGAAACTTTTGAGTCTGCAATGATTCAATTATCTGAGGTTTTTCTCCATTCTTCTCGTGGATTAGGAAATTCTTCTACTGCGAATGCTCGTAAACTTATTGCGAAGGCTTGTAAAGTTCCTACTGTACTCAACAATAATTCCCTTACTGGAATTTCAAGATTCGTCTTTCCTGCTTCATTATACTCTTTGAGGAGTATGGTAAGTTTCTTTTATATCCCTTGTTTATTTCCCTTGTTTCATTGATTTCTAATCCTTTTTATTTGCTCAGGTTGGGAGGGTCAGCTGCGCAGTTGATTCAGACTGGGAAAGACGTCATGATATTGCTGAGAAGAAAACTTTAAATCGTTGTAAGAAGTTGGAGGTTGAGAATTTAAAACTTCGTTAGAAAATAGAGGATTTGAGTATTGATAATGCGGAATTGAAATCCCGTTGCGAAGATGATCCACAATCTTCGAGTATCGCATCTGGAAGTTTTTCTCTTCTTAAGGAGAATAATCAATTGAAGCTTGAAAATACTTCTCTTCGTAATGATAAGAAGCGATTAGAAGGTAAATTTCCGTATTTTGATTATTTTGACTTCTCAATATACTAATCAATTCCTTAATTTCTTCCCTTATTCTTTATTCTCTTATCCTTTTGCTTTGCGGATGCTGCAGAAAATTATACGAAGACGAATAATGATCTGGAAACTATTCTTGCCGCACGTAACCAGAAGATTTCTGATTTAAAGTTTCAGTTTTAGATTTCTCAAAATAATCATAGCTTAAGTATCAAACATTTCCGATCTATGATGACTCGCAAGACTTGTGAGGACAACCAAATTCCTCTCAAAAAGTATCAGACGCTCCTTTCTGAAGAAATTCCTGAGGATACCCCGTATTTGGAAATCTCTGATAGTGAAGCTGAAGATGATATCTCCGAAGAAGAAAAATAAGATCATTTAGATGGGAATAAATCACCCGCAAAATAGCTTTATTCTTTTCTGTATGTCTGCTCCAGTTCTTTTCATATTGTCTGTTTGAGTACAACATTTTCTTCTTTCCTGCATTTTTAATCAACCAACAATTTCTTTTTGAAACTTAATGTCTTAATTTTGCGATGATGAATTGATCTTTCTTTACTTGAGTGCTTTCCTTATTTGCATAATTTGATCATATGAAGAGAAATAATATATATTGAAGACCTAGCTTAATATTCCTTTTCCCCTTATTATTATTCTTTAGATGATCAATCTTTGTTGTAAGTATTAGAATATCTGCCTCATTTTAAGTTGCGAAGTTTCAATTTGTTGCGAAGTAAACAATAAATCTTCCTCTTGAAATATAAGAAGTATGAAATCTCCGTGAAGAATTACGAAACATCCTTGAAGAAATATAAGAAGTATGAAATATCCTTGAAGAAGTATAAGAAGTATGAGATATCCTTTGAAGAAGTATAAAATACCCTTTGAAGGAGTATAAGAAGTATGAAATATCCTTTGAAGAAGTATAAGAAGTATGAAATATCCTTTGAAGGAGTATAAGAAGTAGTCAATCTTCGTAAAACTTAATGAATATGAAATATTCGTGTTTAACTGCAAACAAAATTGCCTCTTTTGTTATGAACTCGTGATCTATACTCTTGTAAAAATTCTTCGATGACATTGATGGAATTGATTTCATTAGTTGCTGTGGTCTTATCATGCCTTCCTAAGTAAAGGTCTTATTTTGCCACCTCTTTTGTGATAATATTTTTGTGTTTGCGATAATATAACAACTCTGAATAATCTTACGAATATACAGTCTCGTGATATTATCGTCTTGCGATGAAATCGCAGGACGTTATCACACTTTCATGTAATAACCCATTGATCTCATCTTAACCTTTATATTTAATTCTGCGAGTATGTATATATATACACATATATATATATATTTTTTTTTACTCGCAGAAATATTATTGTTGCACAAATATGACAAGCCTTTATGTTCTTGCGACCAAGAAGCCTCATGACATTTGTGTCTTATAGCATGTATCAGCTCCCTAATGGAGGGTGATGCCCTTTATCTTCCCCTTGGTTGCCCCTTCAAGGAAGCGTACATCGACCATACAAGGTTAGCTCTTCCCATCCGGTTTTGCAAACAACCAGCTTTTGTTCGCAACCTCTTATCCTTTTTTCCTATAGGGCTTATAGTTACGAGGTTGCACCCTATGGGGTATCTTTGGGCCAAGTGCATCATTTTCCAAGACTTGTCAAGAATGGCAGATGTGCTTCAAGCCCATCCGGCACTCTTGACTCAACCGTGTACCTCGGCGCCTTGATCGTTTTCTGCACTTCTTGAGAAAGACAGTATGCCTTAGTCGCCCAACCTATATCCTGGTATATCGCAAGATTAGGTTGAGAATCCAAAGTGTCTAACCCGGATAGGTACACCTCTTTTGGGTTATGTACCCCATAATGTCCATGTACTCAGGTTCCTTGGTGGTGTTCCGGTTTCCCTGAGCCATGCTTATAGGTACCCCCTTAAATGACGTACTTTAGGACTTTGCCTCTTACGAAATGTTGCTTCGGGAACTAGGGTGTACGCCACAAAGGTTTGCCTGTGTAAAATTTCTGCGGCTTTCTTTCTTTTCTGAAAGCTAATCACAGTTTGCGGTCTTTTGTTCGCAAATATCTTTTGCGTCTTTCTTTAATGAAAGCTAATCGCAATAATTTTTTTGTATTCGTAAAAATACTTCACAAATATTTCATGTTGCGAAATACCTCATTTTATTTTCTTGTTTTTCAAAATACATTTTATTATACGCTGTGAAGAAATATACTAATTACCTTTTTTCTTCATTTTCTTTTCTTCGTAAATCATATCCATTCTCTATCATCGTAAATTTCTTGTATGCTCAATCATTGTAACTTCATTCCTTCATGCCTTAATCCTCAGCCATTAAATTTTTGCTTCTTTTTGAAGCCTTTGCTCTTTTTCTCCAACTTTCCTTCTCAACAGTTTTTCCTTCGCAAACTTCTACTTCAGTATCGTAACATTTCTTCCCTTCTGCCCAATCACCCTTGATAACTCCAATACCTTTAGGATGAGTAAATTTTATGCATTGATGAAAAGTTGAATCTAGTCCTAAAATCCTGTGAAGCCAAGGTATCCCTATCAAAGCGTTGTACGGTGATTCAACATCAACAACGCAAAATAAGATTTCAGTTCGCATTCCACCTAATGGAATTCGCATGCTTATTTCTCCCTTAGGTTTATTGGCAGTTCCATTAAAGCCATAAATCCTATAAGTAGAAGGTAATAGATCTGCGTCCTTTCCCCCCATGATTTTGTAAGCAGGATAGAAGAGAATATTGACAGAACTTCCTGTATCAATTAAGATTCTATTAAGACCAAATGATTCTTCGTCTGTATCATCCTCACTTTCTTCCATATTCAGAAAAATTTCCAATCTCACTACCAATGGATTATCATGTATTTCGCAACCTTCTGGAATTTCTGTGGCTTCAAAAGAGATTTCACGCTTCTGCCAATCTTCAAGTCGTGAAATTTTTGCGATGTTCATTATTTCTATTCCTTCACCATCTCTCGCATATACCCTGCTTAACACATTATCATGAAAATCTTCTATGGTTTTATATGAGTGAACTATAGAATTGCAGAAAAAATTTCTTGCTTTTGGTCCCACTTCAATGTGTAAGATTTCCTTTCACTTTTCTTGTGTTGTATTCATCATGCGAGTTTCCACTGGGGCTTGTGGTAATTGTTGCGGCTGTGCTTGCTTGAGTAAAAAGTGATCTAGTTTTCCTTGATCAATCATTCGCAAGATAATCCTTTTGATATTATTGTAACTATTTATAGAGTGTCCATGAAAATGATGGTACAAGCAAAATTCATGACTTCTTGGACCCATTGGTGGTTCCTTTCCCATATTCCATGGAGTTGGTATATGCTCCATCAAGATAATTGCGTGCCATATCTTTTCTACACTTGTATTCAAAGGTGGCATCTTTATTTCTTCTCTTATCATTCTTTGACCTCCTTGACCATTGTTATAATTTTGTCTATGATTCCCTTGTCCAAAATAATTCTGCCTTTGTCCCCCATAATTTTCCTGTTGCTGATCTAATCTTGGAATATGGTTATTTCCTCCTCGGCTATAGAAATTCCTTTCTCTATCATACTCTTCTTGATCTTTGCTACCCATTGCTACTATTTTTTGCTGGTTATTGCTGTTTTTCTTCTCTTCTGATATCTGCGAAGATGTTTGCGAGGATGTATGCGAAGTACCTGCTATGACGTTGATTATTTTAGGAAGTAAGTTTGCTCATGTATCTTGTTTGTTGGTGTTTGTCACATGATATGACTCCATATTGTTTTGTTTTTCCTCTAATGTAATGTATTCCTCTTGTAATTCTCGCAACTCTGTCATCATAATAGAATTCTTTCTTCTGAAGATTTGAACATATAGTTGTTCAGTTTCGGACATCGCATTTACGAAAGACAAAATCAAGTATCTCTCATCCACACGCCCTGCCATGTCACTGCACATAGTTTTCCATCTCCTTACCAAGTGCTTCAAACTCTCACCAACTCTTTGTTTTAAACCAAACACATCTTCAATACCAAGTCGCGATGAATGATTTGTGATATACGCTCCTAATAAAGTTACTTGTAGATGATTAAATGATGTAATAGTGTTCTTCGGAAGCCCTTCGAACCACTTTAGAGCTTCTCCTGTTAAACTTGATGCGAAGTACTTGCATAATACAACATCGTGATTCTCCCATTGTAACATGCATCTTACATATGCTTTAATGTGTTGAATTGCACATGAAGTCCCGTCAAAGATACTAGTTAATGCAGGAAAATTGAATTTTGGTGGAATCCCTCCCAATTGTACTTCTCTAGAAAAAGGAGTCCTCGCAGCTTCTTCTATTGCTTCATCTAATTTCCTTCTATCTCCTCCTCCTCTATTGTTTATCATTCCTCTCATTTCTGCTAATTCTCGAAAGATTCGTTCATTTGCCTCAGAATTTTCATCCATTGGCCTCTTCAATACAACCTCTCTTTTTCTACGTTCTTGCATTTCTTCGTTCGCGAGCCTTCGCATTCTACCATATTCTTCATTAATGTTTTCATTTGCACAATTTTGCAAATATCTTCTTTGTAGGTTATCACAATTTTTTTGTTGCAGAGCATCTTGAAATTCTTGCTCTTCCATTTCTATTCTCCTCATTCTTCTCATGTGATTATCAGGAATTTCTTCTTCTTCATTTCTCCTTCTTCTGTGATTTATCTCTTCCTGATTTTCCTGAACTCTGATTCGAAGATTTGGTTCGTTCCTTGCTATTTCTTCTCGTTGATTTCCAATCCTCCTCCTAATTCTACCATACTCAAGATTTTAATTGTTGCGAGCCTGTTCACGTCTTCTTACTTCATCCTCGTAATTGTTTTGATGCATAACTTGTTGTCTCTCAATTTCTTCCATGAGTTGCCGCCCTTCCTCTTGATTTTCTTCGCCATTATGATTACTTTCCTTTGGAAATGGCTCTGTTCGTAAATTCTCCACGTTTTGTTCGTGGTTTGGTACTAAAATTAAGCGATTCTCTCGATTTCTTTCAACCTGATTCTGTGCTTGTTCTTGCATAGCACTTTCACTATTAACTGTTGGCGAATTTTGTTCTTCTCTCTCTGGTCTAACATTTGATCTCACAATACTTTGAGATTTCCTCCTTTGTAACATCTCATTTTCCCTTCTTAATTCTTGATTCTGTCTTGTTAGATTGGCACGTTCTTCAGCTTCAAACCTCCGTTCTTCTTGAACTTCTTGTCTCAATATTTCTACTATCTCCATTTCTCTTTCACGAATTGTTCCTCCCATTAATCTCCCATTTTCTCTAATTTGTGGTTCTCTGTATGTTTCTGCTGGTGTATCAGTTCTCCAAGTGTGTATACTCACTCGATCATGATCTACTGTTTGTTGAGTTTGATTACTTCGATTGTTCCTTCTCCTACTAGGTTCTCCTGTTACGTTTGCTTCTCCACCTGCGAGTCTTGCACTTCTTCTTACTGCAATCAATGGTTCTGATGTATTTCTTCTCCTAGCCATTTCAGATTTTCAAAACTCCTTAAAAATTTTGCTATAAAAATCTTCAATCCCTGTTTCTAGCGCCAATTATGTAGTTGCAGAATATCCTACAACTACACCCTCAGTAGAATTTGTAAAACTTAAGAAGTTCTTGATGATGAATGACAATTTTCTTATTAATGCCCTCAATTGATTACAAAGAAGTATCTAAATGGAACTAGAATAGTTACAACTTTCTCTATTCTCCTTCCTAAGATATTTTCTAACACTCACTAAAAGAACCTCTCAAATTTTACATTTGAACTACTATTTATAGGGAAATCTATACAACTATATGTAAGATGCGAAATATCGCAACTTATATTCGCAAATCTATCTCATGTTCGCAAATCCTTCACACTTCTTCCGTGCTTCTTCTACTATCGCGCTATCTTGTGACACTTTCCTCTTATACTTATTACGATATTCGTAAACCAATACCTTGCAATATTCGGTACCTACAACTTATTCTCCTACAAACACAAATTATCAATATATATAACAAAAAGGATAATTTATCTCCGACAGGCAAAATGCATAATTTGATTTAATATATGGCATTAAAGCATTTGAGATGTGAGAAAAGACAAAAAAATGACATATAATTATGCATTATTAGGCACCGATCAATTACCTTAAGCTGAGGCGGCGAACATCTAGGATCAAGTGACCAACAATCGTCATCCTCTGCGTAAGTGATTTTATCACTCTACACAATAATTAAAGCAAATGTTCAGCAAAATATCAAAGCAAATGTTCAGAAAAATACAATATAAAAACTGGAATAAGTAGTAATGCTAACACAAATGAAGTGACTGGTTATCCCGTATATATAAAGAGATGGGAGCCGAAGAATCTTGAGCTTTGGAAAATAAACTGTTTTTGGAATAATAATCTAGCAGTGTCAACGAATAACAAGTAAAAGATGACAGAGGAATTATGGAGGATGTTCAGATCATGAGTTCATAGAACCATACACCTTGGCTATGGTATCATTTCCAACTCTGACCAGATCTTCAAAATTCAGATCCTGATGAACAACAACAAATCCTAAAATCATAAAACAAACACCTCATGTTAGAACATCAAACCTTAAAATCAGATCATATTCTCAGTATATTTTTATAGCATAGCTCGGTTGAACCCACCAAGCGTTGGTATGTCAAGTTTGGTTGTCATATTTTAGTGAACCAAAACTCATTTAAGAGTCGCTTGATTTAAATGTACTAGAGTCAACTTTGTATAGGTTATCTTGAAAGTATTAGGATGAGACATTACAAGTATTGCAAAGACTTGAAGAAGTACGGAGCTACAACCACAACATCATCCTTCCACTAGAGGTTAGTGATATTTGACTTGAACTGTTTCATTCCCTAACATATCTTTCAAGTCGTGCATATTGAAAACATAAAACTGCGAAGCATGAACACTCTAGATAGACATAGTATTAAGGAATACAATACGAGGTTTATTGCTTAACCATTAAACTTTGTATATAAGACATCAACATAATCATATGAATGCTATTGTGATTATGTATGGGTATGAGGTAAGGATTTCATCATAGGAAATAATGTTTTTACATGTGTAGGATCAGAATATCGCTATGACAATATTCTTGCGAGATTAAATAACACTTCTGTGATAATACCGCGAGCTCCTCAACAACATTTTGCGAGTGTCACAGAGTAAGTTAAAGAATGACGTAATAGCTGACGATTGATAAAACACGGGAAGAGCATGATTTATCTGCGACGGTTATAATGCTTGCGAGACTTCACATCATAGCTGTAGCGATAAGACGGCAAATCAAATCCGAAAGTAAAGGACAGTTTAGCTGTCATCTATTATGTAACTACCATATATATAGAGACCCAATATGTCCAGAAAGAGGGGGATGTATTTTTTAGAGTTGAGAAAGTCTAGAGGAGAGAGAAACATTGATTAATTGTATTCTTGATTTCTTCCAATTCTTTAAACATTTCTGAGAATTAAATGATAAAGAGTTATTTTGAATCTTTAAGTATGAGTTGATTATTGTGAAATCTTAGCAAGGGTGTAGTGTAGGATTTCCTGCAACTACATTTTGGCGCCCGAAATAGGGATGAGTTGATGATTACTTGAAGAAAAAGACAAAAAATGACATTGTGATTGAAAGGAATTTGGAACAATTAGTGAAAGATCTATCATAATAATGGCTAGAAAAAGAAGAAACACATCGGAACCACCAACAAATGTAAGGAGGAGTAAAAGACTTGCAGGTGGAGGAACAAATGAAATGGGAGAATCTTCAAGAGTAAGAACAAGGAAAAATAGAACAAGGAATAATGAAGAAAATCAGGTTCAACAATCAAATCAGCAAACACCAATACAATATGGAGCAATGGATTATGATAGAATTAGCATGCATACTTGGCAATCAGATTCAGTGGAAGAAGAAGAAGATCGAGAATTAAGAGATCAAAGAAGAAAAGAGAGATTTCTAGGAGTGGTTGAAGGATTAATTCATGGAGAAAATGAAAATGAAACAACAACTTATTTAAGACAAAGAATACAGGAGGAAAGGAGATTGGAAGCAGAAGAACGTGCAAATTTAACAAGGCAAAATCATGAGTTAAGAATGGAGAATTTAAGATTGCAAAGATGGAGATCAAGAAGTACTGCTAGGTCAATTTCAAGGTCATTCATAGAAGAACCAAGGCAAAATACCCCCGTGAGAAATGTGGAAAGAATGCAAAATCTAAATGAAGAACATCATCATATAGAAGAAGAGATAATTGATAATCGACATATTCCATACGATGAAACTGTAAATGGTAGGCAAAATCATGAAGGTAGAAATAATCAAAAATGATGAAGAAAATCGAGAAGAAAGTAGAAGAATATTACATGGGGCGAGAAATGAAAAGAAATCAAAGAATTATTGAGGACGAAATTGAGAGACATTATGCTGAACAAGCACGTCTGGCTTGCGAAAGGGAAAGATTAAGAGATGAAGTAGAAGAACAAGAATTTCAGGAAGCAATCCGGCAGAATAATCATGATAATCGAGAAAGAAGACGGACACAAAATCGCCATAACAATGATATCAATGACAAATATGATAGAATACAAAGAAGAATATAAAGGTAGCAAAGAGAAACAGTGAGAAATGAAGAAACTCGCAGAGAAGAAATTGGAAGACGTAACCAGTTGCGAATCCAGGAAGGAAGATAAGAGGAAAATAACATAGGAATACAAAATGAAGATGCGGATGAAGATACACAAAATATCGTAAGACAAGAAAGGCATGAATGCATAAGAAGAGAAGCTGCACTAAAAAGACCGATGGAGCAAAATTCAGTTGGAAGACACCCTATAATGCCTTAATTGGCAGACCATGGTTACACGGAATTTTAGGTATGCGTCAACCTATCATCAATGTATTAAATTTCCACATTCACATGGTGTCGGGGTCATCAAAGGAGATTGGGGTGAGAGTAGAAAATGTTATGAGATTGATATAAAGTTTTGTGAAGATAGAGTTGCTAAGAATAGCAATTGGAAGTAGAACGTCAAACAAAGACAAAGGTGTGATAGGTTAATGGTAGATACAATAGAGCAGCGAGAAGATGAGATGATGCAAAATCAATATGAACAGCAGAAAATAGATAGAGAGCGTATCGCAAATGGAGAAAAAATAACAAAACGCAACAAAAGAGCAGAAGCAAAAAAACAGTGAGTAGGAAGGTAAAATGATGAAGTCTATAAATGGTTTGTTGTTTTATTTTGTTTAAGTAAGAAGGATGAAATTGAAAAAATTACGCAAAAGATGAAATAAGATCAAAAGAAGCAGCGAGTACAATCGCGAGATTATTCAAAGAACAAAATATTGCGATATTCACAAAAGAAACAAAGAACGGGACAAACCTTTATGGCGTACACCATAGTTCGCGAATACAATTTTGCAAGAGGCACATGTAATACCTAAAGTACGTCATATTAGGGGGTATCTCTTTGCATGACTTAGGGATAAGGTTATACCGCTGCTGGAACCAGAGTCATGAAGATGTTGGGGTTAAATAAAACCTATCCGGGAAAGGCACCTTGGATTTCCAACTATATAAGGTTATACCCTGGTTGGACGACCGAGGGTCTCTTCTAAGGAATGCAAAGTATGACCAAGGTGCTGAGGTACACGGTTGAGCCAAGGGTGCCCGGGATGGACGAACCTACCCTGGACATTCTTCGTAAGTCTTGGCTATGATGCATTCGGCCTGAAGAAAACCCCATTTAGGTGGCAGTCTTGTAACTATAAGCCATATAGGCATAAAGGACAAGAGGCTGTGAAAATAACTGGTTGTTGGTAAATCTGGATGGGAGGATCTAGTCTTGTATGGCCGATGTGCCCTCCTTGAATGGGAAACCAGGGGGAAGATAAGGGCGGCACCCTCCATTAGGGAGATGATAAGTGTCTTAAGACGACAATGTCATGGGGCTTTATGATCGCAAGAACATTTAGGCCTGTCATATTTTCGCGTGACAAAATTTATTCAGAGGCAACAAGCCATAAGAGAAAAAAGATAAGATGAGATCAATGGGTAATTGCAAGACGACAATGTCATAAGCCTTTGTTCTCGCAAGGGAACTTAGACTTTTCATATTGTCGCAGAGAAATTGAAAAAATACAGATAAGGCAAGATCAATGGGTTTTTACATATATAAGTGTAAAGACGTCCTGCGATTTTGTCGCAAATACATAAAGTGGCAAAATAAGACCTTTAACTAGGAAGGCATAATAAGACCACAAGAAGTTGAATAACTGCGATATTTTTGCAGAGATTATGAAATTTGCGATATTCACGCATAGATCATAAAAGCATACAACTAATACTTGCGATGATGCTCGCAACTCAATTTTATTTACAATGAATATCTAAGCTCTACTCAATTTTTTCATATTGCAGATGAATAATAGAGGCAAGTATGGGAATGCATGGAGTGATGAAATTATTATTCATCATTATATGATAAAATTACGTAGATCTTATTATATGACACATTCACGCAATATGACACATTTACATAAACTGTTAAAAAATAATGAATATGTTGATTGATCATGTTGCAGAAAAAATTGTTTTCTAATTCATACAGATAGAAGCAAAAGACATTTATACATCAAATTGGAGAAACTCGCAGTAATGTTACGAGAAGCAGAAAATAAGTGTACAAAATTACAAGGAAGATAAAAGAATAAAGAGATCTAATTAGATCCACCATCATTGGATCCAGATTTTTCTCCTCCTTCATCTTTACCATCATCTTCATCCTCATCAGAGTCCTCTTCTTCACTATCAGAGATAACAAGGCCTGGAGTTTTTGATGGAATTTCTTTTGCAAGATCAAGATATGTAGAATGAGGGATGTTATGATCATCGCAGACCAATTTAATGGAATTATTGCGAACTTCAACAAGAGCACTACTAAAATTCGCAGCGTTAATTTTTAATTGTTCTTTCAATCTTGAATACTTTTCGTTGCGAGCAGAAAGGATATTTGCGAGTTAATTCTTATCGGGTTCAAGTTCTCCAATTCTTTCAAAGTATCTCTTTTCAGCTCCTGCGAATATACAATAATAAGTTAGAATTTTTTCAAGGAAGAATAACAAAAGCAAGGAATTAACAAGGGAGAACAGTTAACAACCTTCTCTTCCAGAAATCAAGTCTTTAATTAAAGCTGCTTGTTCAGTATGAAGACTAACATCTACACCTAAATTAGTTCTAGCATTGTCAAGAACTTTCGCAGCCCAAGCAAACTCCTCATCATTATTTATAAGAAGACGGGAACGGATTCGGTTTTCACTATCAATAAAACCTTCCTTATCACGGATAAGCCCATCCCTTTCAATTTGAACTTCAAGAATGGTCTTATGGAAATTTTCTAAGGTTTCAGCTCCTTGCCTAGATATACGGTCTTTGTCTTTTGAAAGATCCTTATTCTTGGCCTTTAAAGTTTTAATCTAAACTTTGGAATTGTGATAAAGTTGTTTGAATATGTGAGTTATATCTAAACAAGATCTGTCATCAATTTCTAAAAGGCGAAACTTAGATTTGAGTTCATCTATGGAAAGGGAATTAATATTGGAAGGGTTATTCAAAGAATTATTAAGAAGTTCTAGAAGAGTATCATTGTCTATTGGTTCAGGAAAATAACGAATGGTTAAAGCCTCATCAGTGAGACCATAAATGTCTGCGAGAATGATAAATCAAGTAAGAAAGAATAGTGACATATAAAATTATGAGGGAAAAGAAGAAGATTATCATACCTAAGAGTTGTTTGTTAACAGTATCAAGATTGGATACTTTGAGCGATTGTTTAGAAAGATTATTCTTAAGTTCTCTATTCTTATCGCGAAGACTAGCAAGTTCCGATTCCATTTTTTCATTCCTCTCGCGGAGGTTAGAGAATTCAGATTCTAACTTCTCATTCTTTCCACGAAGAGCGATGTTCTTCTTATGGGAAGATGCACGTCTTCTATCCAAGTCAGAGGCAACAACAAATGAAGCTTTCCCAACCTGCGAGAGAATAGTATAAGTCAAGATATAGTGATAAAATAGAAATATAAGAATGATGAAGAAATAAAAACATACTAGAATACCAAGCGAATTTAAGAGGCTGGGAGTCAGCAATCTTGAGATTCCTTGGAGAGAATCATTATCAACTAATATAGGAGCATCACAGACTTTAGCAAGAGCCTGGGATATCCCATTAAGAGCTTCATCTCCATAATCATTTGCGATGCCATGAGTAACATCGCCATTTTTTTGGATAATTGAGTCATAGAAGACTCAGGAGGGGAAGAATCATCATTATCTTCATCATCATTATCATTGCCATTGTTAAAATCATCATCCAAAGTTCCTTCATTGGATTGAATAGTTGAAGAAGAAAGAAGTTGAAATTTTCTTTTCTTCAAGGGAGGAGCACCAGATTTTTCTTCGCGAGAAGCAGAAAATTTTTCCTTGAGAGGCGCAGTAGATTTCCCTTTGCGAGATGCATCTTTGTCTTTCCCCTTGGTTTTTACAATTTTTACAGGTTCTATTTCTTCAATTACCTGCGAACACAAATAAAGATAAGAAACAGGGGCAACAATATATTGTTAAGATTCATAAAGAAGTGTTTCTTACTTCATCTGTGAGTAATTTAAGAGTTAAGCGAGTAGCAGGTTTCACAGACTTCTTGTAATTGGCTTTTAACCTTCCAATCTAATAAAAAGGGATAATCAGCGACAGCTTAAAAGATTGATAATAATAACTTACTGTACAAATACTTAATAAGAGCATACTTCTTTATTTCTCTCGGGCCAGCTGAATACCCACGGTTGATATTCTGTAAGATTCGCAAGCAAAGTATGAAGACCAGAGATGTAAGGACCTTCAAGACATAAAGGAAAGATGAACCATTTGTCATCTCTAGAATGGCGAGGGCCTTGATTAGTACTTGTATGCTAATCGATATCCAGCATAAGTGCTTTATCTTCAGCGATCTTATCTTTCTTTTGCAAGCGGACACCCCAGCAAGTCATATCCCTATTCATGGGGATAATGTCATAATTTATGAAGAAATTATCTACGGTATACATTGCAGGAATAATTGGAATATCCTTAAATTCAGGATTTTTCACGGTTTCAGGATAGCGAGATTTTTTATTAGCACCGCGAGTAGCATATTCCATTAGCAGACGAATGCAGTCTCCACTCAGCTGATATATCGCTCGCGAGAACTTCTCGTGAGAAAGAATCTCATAAAATAGAGGAAGTTCAGGGTTATAAAGAGAAATGGGAAGACCGACTTCAAGCTGACCTAGCGAGACTTTTATTTTCTCGCGATTACATTGAAAGTTAGAAAATAATGGTACAGAAAGTTCAGACTTAGGGTTTTGATTGGGAATGGTGGATAAAGTAAAACCTTTGTCTTGATATTCTTTTTGAATCTTCTCGAAAGCAGCCTCATATTTGCGACCAGCTAAAACCATCTTGAGTATGGGAATGAAGATTGAATAAGTAAAAAATTGAGAGAAAATTTATGAAAGTAACAGATCCGAAATTTACGGAAGAACAGTGAATTTGCAGAGAAATTACGGAGAGAAGAATGAAAGAAGTAAAAAGAAGAAAGAAAACAAATGAGAAAATATTTATAGAAGGAGAGATTTCTCGAGAAGATGAATGTAATAAATACAGAGGAAAGACGTGGACGGTCAGATCGCAGCGGTTGAAAAGGACATGTCAAAAGTTGAATGAAAGAAAATATACATGAAGACAGCTGGCGAAGAATACAGAAACATGTCAAAATAGAAGAATGCAAAAGATAAACAGTTGCGGTATTATAAAAATTTCATTTCTCATGATCTCTTCTCCTTCGCAGAAACGACATGAGAAGAGGCAAGATGTAGGATCAGAATATCGCTATGAAAATATTCTTGCGAGATTAAATAACACTTATGCGATAATACCACGAGCTCCTCAACAAAATTTTGCGAGTGTCACATAGTAAGTTAAAGAATAACGTAATAGCTGATGATTGATGAAACACGGGAAGAACATGATTTATCTGCGATGGTTATAATGCTTGCGAGACTTCACATCATAGATGTAGTGATAAGACCGCAAATCAAATCCGAAAGTAAAGGACAGTTTAGCTATCATCCATTATGTAACTACCCTATATATAGAGACCCAATATGTCCATAGAGAGGGGGATGTATTTTTTAGAGTTGAGAAAGTCTAAAGGAGAGAGAAACATTTAGTGATTAATTGTATTCTTGATTTCTTCCAATTCTGTAAACATTTCTGAGAATTAAATAATAAAGAGTTGTTTTTAATCTTTAAGTATGAGTTGATTATTGTGAAATCTTAGCAAGGGTTTAGTGTAGGATTTCCTACAACTACAACATGTGTTTTAAGGAAGTAAGTTCATGATATGTGTTGTGAACCGAAAAAGTAAATCGACAGGCGTTATTGGGGTTGTTTTTCATTGCATATCTTATGAACGACCAATATGTGTGATTAGTATAACCGTTCATGACTTGTTTGTGTTCTTGGTAAAACTATTCACATGAGGCCTGACTTATGTATTGGTATGACTTTTATTAGTGAAATCGATCTTAAGTAATTACCCGGGGTACGATCGGGTTTGTGTGTCTGACCAAATTTTGGAGAGGGCAACCGATCCTAGTAAGAGATGAAGTACATCACAAGGGGAACCGATCCTTGTATGAGGTGCATCAAGCATTATATTAGAAAGGGGAACCGATCCTATGAACATGTGCAACACGTTTTTAGGCAAAGGGGAACCGATCCTATGGACATGTGCAACACATATAAGTTAGATACAAAATATATGCGGGGAACCGATCCTAGTACTTAGCTAACCGAAAATTTGATAAGCTAGTGTGACTATGCACAGTACTCACATGGAGGTAGAACCGAAACTTGTTTTGGTTGAACCGTTACACCCATGACTTGTGATTGAGTGTCACTTGATCAATCACATAGTTCTTGAAAGTCAGATGAACCAATTCTAAAGTTGTTTGGAAGTGTGGTAAATCGGTTTCAAGTGAGTAAGTATGAAAAATGACTTACAATAGGAAATATGTCGACACATTTTGAACACGTGCGTTAATGTGTATCTTTTATTGTTCAAAGATATTCCTTAACGGCTAAGATGGAAGTAAACCCCAAGATCGAAGTTAAATAAGTTAAGAATTTTTTAATCAAGGTTTTTAATTATATATGTAAAATAAGAATTAGTAATGTGCATTTACTAGTTAAAGATTTTCCAAGGAGATTTTGATCATAAATTTGGACAGTGCATTCTCAGGAATTATGAAAACCGAATTTCGAATAATATTGAATATCTTGAGAATATTTAAGGTTTTGGAAATTCCTTGGTGTCCAAACTTCCTTGTATATAAATACTTTGAGTTTGTATTTCTAGCAAACTAATCCTTCATGACAATAAACTTCCTCTGTTATACTGTTACTGGTAAAGCCTCCTATTCAGAGTGGAGAGTAACCTAATTAGGTGAAACCTCTTACGACCACTCAGATTAAAGTCTTCTTTGGGATTGAGAAGCTCTAGTGGGTACCGTTGGTGGGAAACTAGATAATTGCGGTTTATCTTTAGTTTTCATATTGATTTGATTGACTAACGATGGTTGAACTTTGATTGGACCTAGTTTGTTTATGCTTGAGAATCTTATCTTCTGATATAAGATTCACTCAAACTAGTTCAAGGTTTCGACAGGGATCTTTAGACTGTTGTTATATCTAAAGACGATCTTGTGATAATCCATTGTTAACAGACTCCGTTCTGTGTGTGATTGATCACAAGAGATTCAAGTAGTTGTATGCAAGTGTTTATTGAAGATCTAAGAAGATTTGAAGACAAAGAAGAGATAGAAGATTTTTGACTTTATTATATAATCTTTGGTGTGCACAATACTTGTTTCGGTAATAGAGGATCCAACTATAATCGATTTATCCTTATGGTATTTTGATAGAATAGTTGAGAAGATCGGCATCAATATATTTCCTTGGGATTTAAGGTATTGATAGCAAAATCTTAAAGATTACCTTTTGGTGATTGAACATAAGATAGATCTCGGAACATGGAAAAGAAGTTTATGTTTAGATAAACAGAAGAGCCTTTGCGCAACTCACATCACTTGATTGAAGAGAGTTGATACCAAACATATTTGTTGTTCCTTTACAGTTTGGAATACGAACCAAAGGAATTGTTCCAAGTACGTGACTTGTTTACAGGTTGGAGACATGGGAATACAGACGGAACTAGGTGAACTATAGGTTTAGTTGCTTGGTCTGAACTATACGAAGTTGGTTTATTTTGTATAACGGCTTAATCCTGAGAGTATTCAATTCTAGACTAGGTCCCATGGTTTTTTTGCATCTGCGGTTTCCTCGTTAACAAAATCTTGCTATGTCATTTACTTTATATTTTCGCATTATAATTGTTTTATTATAATTAAAGTAAATTGCACAAACATTAATTACTAGTTCCCTCGCGATGGCTCAAGGCCTACAATCCCTAAAATGCTGTACTTTTCCATCCACTCTCCCTTTAGTATTTCCTTTAACAATTCCTCTTAGTAGTTGTATTTTCCCAAGATGAATACACCGTTTGTATTCTTACCTTAAATTTCATTTTTCGTAAAAAAAAGAGAGTATAAATACATCTCTTTCCAAACGAGTTCTCCAGATATCATAGAAATACATCAAATTAACCCAGAAAACCACTGCAAAGCCATCATACCATAACCAGAAATACCTCATTCAATCATTCAAAATATATATATATATATATATATATATATATAAAGCGAAATGTTGACTGATGAAGAAGAAGGTAAAGATGAGTTTACTAAAAATATTAGGGGAACTAAGCAACTAACATGAATAACAAAAGGGAGGAACTAGCTCTCGAAGGATGGAACACGAGTCCCCTTGGTCAAGGCTATCTTCAAGCACTTCCCCCAACAATCTCTCGGGAAACAAAGATTCCATCCAACGGTGTTAGCAGTAGCAACCTCAACATCCCATCCTTAAGCAACCACATCAGAAACAGTGTCCGCTTCGACGATTGGTTAAGCATACGTCACCATGACCCCTCCAATATTGCCAACGACACCTCTAGCGTCAACTCCAAAGGCTACTTCGGTCCCATCAGCACTCCCTCGAAGGTTTTCTCATTGATCCTTCGAAGAAGATTTTTTGATTCATTCGCATCAATATCGAGAACCATGGCGCTTTCCTCCAAAAGCTTCACATGCTCGATTTTCCGTTGCTCCGACCTAGAAACAGTTCGATTCGCCCTATAACTGGACCGAGGAAAGGTTTTGCCGCACTGGAACTTCTCAACACGCTATGGTTCTTCCTTATTTTATCGTCCATCCTCTATGTTCACCGAACCCAAGAAAGTCTGAACACGCGCATGCACTTCATGGAGATAGATGGAAGGGAGGTCCTTGATGATTTCACCATCTTCATGGAACCGAGATTATATTCTAGATAATGCCTCCTCATGAGAAGAGGAGCGATTTCCGCCAATTCTGAAGTCCTTCTCCGAAGAATTAAAGACATGGCTATCCCTGGAGGGTCCCATCATACACTACAAAGAACAAGTAAAATGGTCAAGTTCCATCCTATCTATACACACATAAGAAAGAAGATAAAAAAAATAAGAAGAAAACGCGAGGCGATACCTGTAAAGAGGATGGACGAAGACGAACTACGCGAATGTAGAGTTCAAGATCATCTTTTATGTACAACAAGATGACGTAACCTCAAAGGGGAAAGTTTTTATACCGGCCGTGAGTTAAGGCATGATATCCAATCCTAATTAAACCTCATGCATGGCAGTGAGAAATAATTATGGTTAGTGAGAAAGCGTGGAAGAACGTGCTCGAGGCATACTAGATCATGTTTTCCTATCCCACCGCTAACGCTAAGCTTCGGAAGCAAAACCGGTAACATAACCAAAGAAGAAAGAGTAACGCTTTTCCTATTTTTATGGGCGTAACATTTTTGGTTGAAGAGAAGAAGAACTTCCTGGTCGAGTCAAATAAGGAAAGAGGCAACCAAGCCCTTGAAGATAAATCATCAAGCAATCTGTGCCATGTATCATCCTCACCGCTACTGGCCATCTGTGCACGTCTCACCCCACAAAACCGTGCCTTGTCATAGTCACGCCAGGACAAGCCATCACTCCATTGCCGTGGCCCTACCATGCCTAACCGTCCGTGTACGTCTTGTCTTGCCAAGGCCATATAATGACAAGCCGCCTTCTCCACTATCGCGACCCTATCATCCACGCGTGCTTGCCTTACCAATACCACGCCACCTCTTGGCCCCTCGAGCCAAGTCGTCCACTTGCGTCGCCTTAGAAGACCGCGCCCACTTAGCCTTGGAGATATATGACCAGAACAAGCTGGTAACTTTCATCTCACCACTCCACGGTCTGCATTCCAAGTACAACTTATGCATGGCCGCCGACACGGGAAGCCAAAACTCTCTTTACCACTCAAAAAGGTTAGTCGGATTCTCCTGACCATCTTTGGAATGATTTACACCTCGATTCCGTCCTTGTCTGTCACCATCATATGCTTACCTCGCAACAAGGCACATGTTCTGAGCTAAGCAGGGGACTTAATATTGATGGTGGTTTTTAGCTTAGGGTTAAAATCGTAAAACACTAAACCCTAGCAGACAGTGATGTCATAATATTTAAAGTAGCAAGCATTTACTAGGCACATTTACTGAAACCTTTAATGTGTCTCTAAATAATTACCGGGGTATCTTTTTCAAATTAGGGTTACGACAAGACAAACCCTAATTCCCACGTGTACAAATGGAAAATCATGCCAGCCATATCAACTGTGCCAAAGCATGCCAACCATGCTAGCCGCACCTCTGTGCCAATGGAAAATCATTCCAGCCACACCGACCGCTCCAAATCATGCCAACCATGCTAGCCGCACCTCTGTTCCAATGGAAAATCATGCCAGCCACACCGACCGCGCCAAAGCATGCCAACCATGCTAGAAACACCTCTGTACTAATGGTAAATCATGTCAGCCACGCCGACCGCGCCAAAGCATGCCAACCATGCTATCCCCACCTATGTGCCAATGAAAAATCATGCCATCCACACCGACTGCGCCAAAGCATGCCAACCATGCTAGCCGCACCTATGTGCCAATGGAAAATCATGTCATCCACACCGACCACGCCAAAGCATGCCAACCATGCTAGCCACACCTATGTGCCAATGTAAAATCATGCCAGCCACACCGACCGCGCCAAATCATGCCAACCATGCTAGCCGCACCTATGTGCCAATGGAAAATCATGCCAGCCACACCGAACCCGCCAAAGCATGCCAACCATGCTAGCCGCACCTCTGTGCCAATGGAAAAGCATGCCAGCCACACCGACCCCGCCAAATCATGCCAACCATGCTAGCCGCACCTCTGTGCCAATGGCAAAGCATGCTATCCATACATACCGCGCCAAAGCATGCCAACAAAGATAGCCGCACCTCTGTACCAATGGCAAATCATGCCAGCCACACCGATCGTGCCAAAGAATGCCAACCATGCTAGCCGCACCTCTGTTCCAATGGAAAATCATGTCAGCCACACCGATCGTGCCATAGCATGCCAACCATGCTAGTCGCACCTCCGTGCCAATGAAAAATCATGTCAGCCACACCGCACTGCGCCATGCCAAACACACCTCGCCATGGCCCCATGCCGCACCACCATACTGGCCTTCACTGCGCGGCTATAAAAACGAAGGCATGCAACAATCAACGGTTTTCCTTCAATCCCAAGAGCAAATCTTGGTCGTCTAAGGTTACCAAACGACCTTTTCCCCCAAAACCCTAGATTGGTCACACACCTAGCCCAAGCTATCCACGCTATGCACCTATGGCAAACCCTTGGCCCCACATGCCAAGCCAAAACCGCACCTAGCCCAAGCTAGTCACCCCATGCGCCTATGGAAAACCCTTGGCCACATATGCCAAGAAAAAACCGCACCCTGCCCAAGCTATCCACGCCCTGCGCCTATGGCAAACCCTTGGACCCACATGCCAAGCCAAACCAAACCTAGTCGAGCTAGACGCGCCATGCCAAACTACCTTTCCTTGGCCCTAGTCACGCCATACGCCCATGGAAAACCCTTGCCCCCACATGCCAAGACAAAATCACACCTATCCAAAGCTAGCCACGCCCAAGGCGAACCCTTGGCCCCACATGCCAAGCCTAACCTAGCCGCGCCACCCTGTTGGCCTTCCCAACGCGGCCACCAAAACGAAGGCGTGCAACAATCAACGGTTTCCCTTCAATAGGAGAAAATCCTAGCCATCCAAGGTTACCAGATGACACATGATAACCTTTGGCCCGAAAACCTAAGTTTGGCCACGCCAAACCATGCCATGCCAAAGGCATGCCAACTTAGCCGCGCCACCATGTTTGGCCCTCACTACGCGGCTACCAAAACGAATGCGTGCAACGATCAACGGTTTCCCCTCCTCTCAAGGTACAAAATCTCGACCGTCGAAGGTCACCAGGCTAGCAAGTTTCCCGTGCTTGACTCGCCAAGCCACAACAACATGCTACATGTTTTCCAAAAACATTCGAGACATCAACACAAACTGGGGGATCCTCTTTGGGTATTGGTTAGACGTTCAATCCAATCATCCAATTTTTCTACATCGACACTCCCATCGTAAAGTGGAATATCAACATGAAAATCAATTTTCAGATTCTTACCATGAGGTTTAGTTGATGTAGGACTTTTAAAAAACTCACTTTTCTTCTTTTCTTCATCCTCATCTTCTTCCTCTTCTTCTGATTCATCTTTTTCCGAAGCTTCAGGCGAAGGTGTAATCTTTTTCTTCATCTTCGTCTTTGGTGTATGAGAACGAATACATTCAGCCAATTTTTCAAGGGTTGTTTTAATCGACTTCATGTCTATTTGTAGCGTAGCCACCTTTTCTTCCATAGTTTGTGGTTCGCTATGCTTGGGTTCATCATCTGACTTTGTCATCTTTGATCCCCTTGTTCTACTAGCGTCTTCTAACTTCTCGATTACCTCACCAATCTTTATGTAGAGAGATCTAGTGAAAACCATAAACCACAGGGATTTACCCTAAAAACTAACCTTGCTCGTGATGCCAAACTTGATACGTTTGATCTCTATACCTTGGTAGCTATCACTATAAAGGCGGAATTCAGTATAATAATAGACAAGAAACTTAGAAGAACACAGAACACAAGTAGTGATTCAAAGAAATATATCTTCCCTAGATTATGAATAAGAAAACGATTACAATTCTCCCTTTGTTATGCTCACAATCTCTCTAAACAGTAGTTAACCTAAACTGTTTGCTAATCTTGTTTTTACAATAATTAATTGTCTCACAAACTTCTCTAGGTTATCTGTGTGTTTAGTTAACAACCAAACCTCTCTATTTATAGACTTTATCGTACTCAGCCGACTAGGTCTTCTATTAGGAATATATTTCCTAAACTAAGAGTGTTGCATAAAACAAACTCTTTCATAATTATGAATTCTGCCTAAACAAGGATTCCTTCCTAGAATAGGATTCTTCCCTAAACTTAGCTTGAGGTTAACTAAGTTCCCTAAAGGAGTACGGATACACCTGTATCACTTAGAATCAAAACTTTCAACGTCTTGCGATACGTTAACTGAGTCTTTCTTTAGTTTTCTCTCACGCTTAACTTTACTTTGACTCATGCCTTATAGGTTGGATCAAACACATATTTTTATATCTTTTCGTGTTTTCCTGCTCTGATACCAATTGAAAAGACGAGGGTACCCAAATATACCTCAATCTAAAAAATTTCCACCTATAAGTCCTTTCTCCGAAAGTGATTGTCTATGGAATGAGTCGAGACAATACAACTAATCGGTTCACACTTCATATGATCGACTATGGATACGAGATCAAGACAATACAAAAACGAAGTATGTTTACTTGATAATAGGTTCAAACTTAACCAAACTCTATAGAATTACTTATCAAGTAAAATAGGAATTAACGTTTGTGTATTTTACTTGTAATTATAATAAAACAATTATAATTGCGGAAATAAAAAAGTAAAAGATACAGCAAGATTTTGTTAACGAGGAAACCGTAAATGCAGAAAAACCCCGGGACCTAGTCCATAATTGAATACTCTCAGAATTAAGCTGTTATACAAAATTAGACTAACTATGATAGTTGAGACCAAGAAACTAAACCTATACTTCACCTAGTTCCCTCAGTATCCCTGCCCATCCAACTTGCAATAAGTCACGCACTTGGAATAATTCCTTTGATTCGTATTTTAAACAATAAAGGAACAACAAATATGTTCGATGAAAACTCTTTTCAAACAATGTGATATGAGTCTGACAAAGGATCTTCCGTTTAACCAATAAACTCCTTTGTTGGGTCCATAGATCAATCTCTCACCAGCTACCAAAGTAATTGTTTAGACTTGTGCAATCAATATTATTAATCACAAAGAAGTGTATTGATGCCGATATAATCAACTAATCAATCATGATTATCACAAGGATAAACTTATTATAGTTGGATCCCTTTACATCCAAATCAAGTATTGTGCACACCAAAGATTAGGAACCCAAAAGTCTTCTTTGTCTTCAAATCTTCTTAGATCTTCAATCAGCACCTGCACACAAACAACTTGAATCTCTTGTGATCAATCATATACAGAACAGAGTCTGTTAACGTTGGATTATCACAAGATGTATTTAGATCTACAAACATTCTAAAGATCCCCGTTGAAACTTCGATCTAGTTTGAGTGAATCTTATATCAGAAGAGAAGATTCTCAAGCATAAACAAGTTGTAATGGTTCAGACAGGGACGAGTTTTTTTTTTTAATATTGCTCGTATGGACGTGCCATTTCATATTTCCCAACTAAGGAACTCTCTACCATGTTGGTTTAAAAGAAATATCGTAATGACGCGTAAATCCTTTTATTGTACAGGATAAGAGGAAAACTATCGATGGTGCCATTATGAACCATTACAAATATAGGGGCTTAAAATGATAACGGGAGCAACAAAAGGAACATTGTTGATATCGATGATGATCAGTTTAACCCATATCGCGCGTATCACCGAGATATTCTATTATCATCGGGGGGTTATGAGGGTGTTCATAATGGCATTAGTATCACCGATGATGTTATGAAGGGGTCATCCGAATCACCATCATAGAATATCCTATCCTAGTTATCCTCATCACAACATAAATCTCCATCAGCACCATTCTCGCTATCATGTTCCTCAAAATACTAAGAGTCTTCATACAACCAACTTCCATAATTCCAAAGCTTTATAGAACCCCCTCCTACATCAAGAGGGACCAATCGTATGCACCCCTAACCTCTATAAGAACAAAAAGTCTATTCTCATTGATCAAAAAGTCTGTTGGGCAATATGAAAGGGATGTCTATTGTCATTGATTAAAAAGTCTGTTTGGAATTATAATACGAACAACACTAGTTATATTGTAAACAACTGGAGAAAGCATCAAGGTAAAACCTGTTGGGTTGGAATTCCTTGTGTTATCCGCTACTCCAAAGGAGAACCTATGCCAGCATTGATGCCTCTTTAATTAAAACGCATAACCAATGTAAATCCGGTACATATTATCATAATGTAAGCGATAACAACTGATATGGGTTAAACATTTCATCGCTCATATTACCGATGATAATTTTGTTGATCGTTTATGGACGTTGGTGGCGTATTTATTTGTAATGAATTCATATCATCCAATACTCTAACACTTATCGCTCATAACTTGTTGGTTTGGAATTCTGCAAAGGAGAACTTAGACCAGCGTTGATGCCTCCTTAATTGAGAGGTATAACCAGTATAAATCCGTTACATGAGCTTGTCATAATCTAAAGATGATATTGTGTACGGGTCCTCGAAATATATGCATGCTGAAGAAGCAGGGGGTTAGTGATAAAAAAGATTTCGAACAACAAAGTACATGCCTCACCATTCGTGAAACAAAAGGCGTTCCATGTTATGGGGAATTTTGTTCAAATATGAATTTCCTTGAAAAAACCTATTACTTTATGGGCTTGTACATATACTATTTGGTTGAGAAGCCTACTATAAATTAAAGTTTCCCGTTTCTGGTGTGATGATGCCAACACGTCACTGCTATGGTATTGAACCAATACGCGATTAAACTTCAATGAGTCTAGCTATATGTTGACATATCAAGAAATATGTTTTTGTGTTACCAAGAGTGTTCTTGACATTTAAAGGTTGAGTTTATACTATGTAGATATGGTTTGGGATCAACACAAACCTACTATGAGAAGGATGCCATGGTACTAAAAATATGCATTGGTGCACATCCAATATATAACAAAAAAACAAACCGATAAGGAAACACTACACAAATCACAAATTCTTACGTGATTTGGAATATATAATGTAGTTATACAACGAATGTGCAACTAGCGAAGTGACGATCTACGCAGTATATAAAACTAAAAACAAAACTTAGGAAAACAAAAACAACGAAAAAACAACTATATAGATAACTCGGGGAATGTGTTAGTGGCATGGACATCAGGAGTACATTTTTCTGATTGTCCAACAAAATTCTTCAACGAGACGACGCCACTCACTAGTAAAAATCTTCACATAGGACACACTTGAACACCGTGTCCATAGGCCTATAGTCATGGATTTTTTTCACTCCAAAACCGTTATGGTAGGAGGTGTTACAATAGGGTACCTTTATGGCTACACAAACTTTGTGTGACGATTTCACATGATTTTCCATAACCATATCCCTATCAGTGTGTCTATATGGTACCTATCTTTTTCTTGTAATACATCATTTATTCCGTAACCATGACCATAACATTCTTATAGACACACGATTTACTTTTAACCATGGACATTTTATCATTTACACACACAGAATGCAGCTTCCGTGTGACTATTGTTTACCCTAAAGCCACAAGGAATTGTTTAAGCAAGTCAATATCTATCATTTGGACACACCAAAAACTAATTTAACATGGATAATCCATGGCTTATAGTTATGATGAACTGCAACACCATAGCCATCCCTATTATCAGATACACAAAAAACATTTTAGCATGGCTAATTCATAGGCTATAAGTTACCTGAATCTTTACAACCATGACTAAAAACTACCTGAATACACATTAAACATTTTCAATGTGGTTATTGTTCACCTTCTGGACACAAAAAACAGGTAAACCGTGGCGCTAGACTTTTTAAAGTCACACAAAATCATACAAAATCATTTCAATGTGGCCATCCCTACATCTTCAAGTCACTCAAAAAAATATTTTTTGGTAGCTCTAATTATCATTTTAGCCATGGTTTCAAATCTGATAATATACGAGGCTTTAGAGACCCCTATTGGCCACCAATTTGTATCATGTATAGAATATTCATATTCATATTAATAACCCAAATTAATCACAATTAAAATTGACCCAAATACTTTTTATTAATCATATGATAAACTCATGTCTAAGCAGTTGTACAACAACTTGCAAAAACAAAATATTCTACTGGAGTTTCAGAAATTTCATACATCAGAAGTCTAAGTCACCATAACTAACTCTCTTAACAATTAAGTCACAGTCTTGATTCTTTTGCTAGTTCTTTGAGGCTTTGGTTCCCCATTATTCATCCTTGAAGCTCTTTTCTTCTTGATTTTGTTAGTCTTAGGGTCAGCTCCATGTCTACCAAATCAAACGAGTAAGGCTTACCCCTATTTTTGACTTACTCGAGGGTGGCTTTGCCGGTCTCCATCTCACAAATTACATCATCCACTTCTATCTGTTAGACCATGTGAATACAGATGAAGATAAAGAAAACAATAATTATATAACAAATAATGGAAGAAAATGAATTGATTTCATGGTCTAAAATTGCAAAAAGAAACTGTAACAGTAACACAATTGGGGGTAACTAAAATGAAAAGGTTTTAAGACCTTATCCCCTTCTTTCTTTCTCCATTTTGCGATGTTCCTCTGGTTCTGCATAAGAATGTAAACACGGCCTCAACTTTTGAAGAAAGTTTTATATACAATTAAGAGCTGTAATAAAATGACATAATCAATTGATTTCCAGCTTTCTTTGCCATTGTAGGGGATAATACCGGCATTGCTACAAACGCGTGTAAAAGAGCCTCTACAAACACATTGTCGCTAACCACCGGCATATGCAATTGCTCTACAACTTCATCTCTGCATCTCCACTGCAAATAAAAGGAAATGTGAGGAATAATTCGAACCCATGTTTTCCACGGTAATGTCCCCCAAATTTCCGTCCAAGTTCTGGTGAGTGTATTGTAACGCAATAAACGCCTATTCTGCCACAATAGGAGGTTGTTTTTATTGCCAAAGGCTATCGGGTTATAAGTCGGCCATTCATCCCCATCCTTTTCCAACATAATGGTCATCTTGTGTTCCCAATCCCATTCCCCGCCATGTACCCATGTATGAATATTTTCTTCTGAAATGGGTGCCCAGAAATCTATACGTGGCTTATAAACCACCTCATGGATGTAGTAAAATAAAAGCAGATCTCCAAACATAACCATCCCAAGTGACGGGTAAGAATCTATCCAAAATTGACTCCCAGAAATATGATGCAGGGGTGGAGAATGTTCATGGAACGTCTCAGTGTCTAAATTGAAAGATACTATGATAGTATTCTACTTAAAACAATCCTTCCAAAAAATACAACCATGTGCGTAGACACCTGAACTCCGAAAATTATAAGGAATCTCCCATATGTTCCTCCATCCACTCTCATCTCCTAGAGTGTGTATTTGAACTTTACCATCCATGTTAATGCGAACTACCTTGTACGAATTCATATGTTGACAGTAGACGAAACCCCCCAACTACGTTGTATCGGGGATACCATGAAAGTATTTGATCTCATGCTACTGGGATTCTTAGTTTTGGAAGATGGATGTGCTCCCGTGATGTTGGATTGATAATGTAAACAGGATCTTGTATGCCGTGGTGTGAAACATAAAAACATACCAGACCGTTGCAGGATCCAACTATTGGGTGTAAATTAGTCCAATCATAGATTCCTTCATTCGTGATGTGATTATTGTTGGCTGTTACAATCAGGTTGAAATTTTCCTCGTTAATATGTTCTCTATAGAAAAGTCGAGTAACTTTGCCTTTCCCCATTCCTTGTGTGACCCCAAAAGGAGTCAAGTTCTTTTGTCCACAAGGACATTATTCCTCTCTTTGCAAACCCTTTTGCTTTCTAAAACTCTTTATGTAATTTCGAGGCGCTGTAATATCTCAGTAGTCAATTCCGGCAACATCTCCATCAGAATTACTGATGAAATATTATCATCAAAAAATAACAAGTATTATGGATTTTCTTATTGTAGATTGCTACAAAGAGATACGAGCAAAGCTTATATACACATCTCATGCAAAATGTACCTATTTTCCAATGGTCGGGTTCTTAGTGAGCATGCGTTATTTTTGAAATAGTTTGACGGCTATAACTATATGCACCTGTTGGCCAGTGGTCACGTTCTTAATAAGAAGGCGTTATTTTTAAATAGTTGTAAAGTTAAAACTATAAGCATCTGTTGGCTAATGGTCGCGTTGCTTTGCAGTTGTCGTCTATCGCTGTGAGTATGTCTTACCTACATCCAATAGGCGAGTGAAGTAAAACAAACTTAAAAGGGTGATGAGTATATGTTGGTTGTTATGTATGCATTAAAAAAATTTGAAATAGTAATGAAAGGGACTATTATAGATGGTGCAAAATCAAAAAACTTGAAATAGTAATGGAACTGACAATACCTAAAAACCCACAAGGGGATTTCTTAAAGAACCTCACGAACACTACCTTATCAACATTGACATATTGAAATAACTGTTGAGTATCTTTAGAGCTTGTCAAGAATGGTTTCGAAAAAAATTAGAAGATGCTTTTGTTCCAAATGGTCTTGGGAGAGCCTTAGAGAAGCTACAATGGTTACACTCTCAAGAATTTGGACATACTTTAGAAAGAGATTAATTACATTTATCTCCATTGATTTCCCTTCGAGATTTTTGAGTTTGATGTAGGCTAGGAAACATACCTACAATTATACTGCAAGTGCACAACTTATATAATAGACATGGCATATACAGGTCGATCCCACAGAGACTAGGGCGATGTAGAGTTGATTCTAAGGTCTTTCTATACTGATTCAATTGAGAAGTAACAAAAGGGGGTTTGATGTGTTGATACGACAGGTAATTAATGATTATACTTGTATGACCAGAATATCGCCATGGCATTATTCTTGCGAGATTAACAACACTTCTGCGGGCGTCACCGCGAGTTCTTCAATAACACTTTGCGAGCGTCATAAAATAACTTAAAGGGTGATCCAAAGAATGACGTAATATATGACGATTGAAGAAACCCCAGAAGAGCGTGATTGATCTGTGATGGTTACAATGCTTGCAAGATTTCATATTATAACTATTGCGATAAGATCGCAGAACAAATCCGAAATAAAAGGAAAACTTAGCTGTCATCCACTATGTAATTTCCTATATAAAGAGTTCCGATAGATTCAGAGAGGAGCGATGTATTTTTGAGTGTTAAGAAAGTCTTGAGAAGAGAGAAAATTCAAGAGAGCGGTTGTGTTTTTGATTTTCTTCCATTACTTGTAAACATTTCTGAGAATCAAATAATAAATTGTTGTTTTAATCATCAAATATGTGTTAATCACTATAAGATCTTATCAAGGGTGTAGTGTAGGATTTCCTGCAACTACATTTTGGCGCCCAAAATAGGGATTGAAAGTTGAAAATTATAGGAAAAAGCAAGATAAAAGATCAATATTCGAGTTAAGAAAATGATTGAACAAATTGGTGAAGCATTTGAAGAAAAAATTGAAGTAAAGGAGGATTGCAGGAAGTTGGAGTTCAATACGATAACAAAAACAATGATTAACCAATTCCATGAAAATATTAGAGGAAAGATTCATAAACGAGATTTTGAAGGAAAAAGAAATATGACAGTGGAGAAAATATCACCTCTGAAAGATTGGGAAAAGTAAGAAATCACATTCACAGCAGCAGAAATACCAAAAGAAAATTTGGATAATACATTTCCATTGGTAATCACGGTATCTACTATGCGAGTGAAGAAGAAGAAATCAACAAGATCTGCAGAAGAATGGGCTGTGAATAGAACTTTGGTGGACACAGGAAGTTCTGTAGATATTATATTCTATCATACATTTAATAAGATGGGATATAAGGATGAAGAGATATCTTGTTCAAATTATCACATTCATGGTTTTGGAAAATTTATAACAAAACCTAAAGGCGAAATAATGGTACGCATTCCTCTAGGAGAGATTGAAACACAAGTAACATTATGTGTGGTGGATATGCAGGCACCATATAACATGATATTGGGGAGACCATGGATACACGAAATCAAAGCTGTAGCATCAACATTACATCAATGCATCAAATTTCCTATACCTGATGGAATTAGAGAAATTAGAGGAGATACCGATCTTGCGAAGCTGTGTTATCAAAATGAAGTGAGAAATTATGAGGAGCGTCCAAAGCTACGAAAAGCTCGCAGAAAAATGGCAAAAAAGACAAAGAAAGAAGAAGAAGTTAAAGTTTACATGATAAGAACAAAAGAAGGAAAAGGAATACCCAGTGAAATCTCGCAAGAAGGAAATGAACTCGCGAGAGTTGTGAGAACTGCAACACCAATGGGAGAACCTGAAGCCAGCTACACTGCAGCAGAGCCAACAAATTAAATAAATATTGGAAGTAAAGAAGAACCTAAGATGCTAAAAATTGGAACGAAGATGGATGCATAAGAAGAAGACAAAACCATAAATCTCTTGCGAGAATATAAAGACATCTTCGCATGGAATATGGATGAGATACCTGGAATAGACCCATCAGTTGCATGTCATAAACTAGAAATCAACAAGGAGGTAAGACTATTTAAACAACGAATAAGAAAAATCGCAACAACTTACCATTCCCAGATTGAAGAAGAATTACAGAAGATGCTTGATGTGGGAATTATAAGGCAAGCAAAGTACCTGGAATGGATTGCAAATATGGTAATGGTTCCAAAGAAGAATAAAGGGATAAGAATTTGCATAGATTTTGCTGACTTAAACAAAGCTTGTCCTAAAGATAGTTTTCCACTACCAGATATTCCTTAAATGGTTGAATCAGCAGGAGGAAATGATAGAATATCTTCATTAGACGGGTATAAAGGTTATAACCAGATTCCTCTCGCTGAAGAAGATCAAGATCACACCGCATTTTTTGCTCCAAGAGGATTATATTGTTATGCAAAAATGCCTTTTGGGTTAAGGAATGATGGTGCAACGTATCAAAGAATGGTGGAAAAGGTATTCGCAAAATGGATACACAAAACATTAGAGGTGTATGTAGATGACATGTTAATAAAGATTAAAGAAGCTAAAAACCATGTGTAAGATTTGAAGGAGATTTTTGATCAAATGAGACTCTTTAACATCAAGGTGAATCCTGAGAAATGCATTTTTGGATTAGCATCAGGGAAATGTTTAGGTTATATCGTATCAAAAGAAGGAATTCAAGTTAATCCAGAGAAAGTACATGCAATTCGCGATATGCCAACGCCAGCAACAGTGAAATATGTACAGAAGTTGAATGGGCTCTTAGCATCGCTAGGAAGATTTATCTCGCGATCTTCAGATAAATGCAAGCATTTTTTCAATATACTTTGTAAGGGTAAAAAATTAAAATGGACATATGAATGTGAGAAGGCTTTTCAAGGAGTTAAAGAATATCTAATGAACATATCTATTTTACAGAAAGCGGAGCCGGGAGAAGAATTATTGATTTATCTTGCGACAACATCGCACGCCTTAAGCACAGTGTTATTGTGAATAGATGCAGGGGTAGAAAAACCAATTTACTACATCAACAAAATGTTTAATTCTGCAGAGAAAAATTATTCAAATATTGAGAAGCTAATTCTGGCATTGGTTTATGCAACCTTTAAACTTCGCATATATTTTCAAGCACATAAAATAAAGGTGTTAATAAAGGTGCCCATTGAATCAGTAATGAAGAACTCAAAGAGATTAGGCAGAGTTGAGAGATGGAATGCACAAGTAGGGCACTTTGAAATCAAATATGAAGTCCAATTCTCACCAAAATCACAAGTTGTGGCAGATTTTTTTAGCTGAATTCCCTCTAGAAGATGATGAAGCTGTGGAAGAAATGATGGACATAGAAGAAAAACATGGAGATCCAAAAGATCTATTAAAGGAACCGAACATGTGGGAAATATTGGTGGATGGATCATCAAATGGGGAATGAAATGGAATTGGAGTGGTCTTTATCTCGCCAGAAGGAAAAAAATGGCTTTCTTATTTCGTTTGGATTTCACATCCACTAATAATGAGATAGAATATGAAGCTGTGGTGCATGCTCTAAAGTTCGCTGTAGATATGAAGTTGGAGAACGCAAGGATTACCAGTGACTCGCAATTGGTTATTCACCAGATAAAAGGAGAATACACAACGAATGAACCATCTCTGAAGAAATACAAGAAACTTGTTGAAGAATTGTCTGCGAGAAATCCAAAAATAAAATGGAGACATATATCAAGAAAAGATAATAGACTCGCAGATGCTTTTGCGTTCATATCAAGTATGATGACAAACCGAGCTGCGAGATGCATAAGAATTCATACACTTGTATCACCTTCAATTAATAAAGAAGAAGAAGAAAAGGCAGATGTAATGATAATAGAAAATGACACAGAAGAATCAGCCAACGACATTATCGCAGATTGGAGAGCATAACTTCACGCATACTTGGCGACAGGCGAAACACCAAGAAATAGATTAGAGCCGTGCAACAAATTATGAATTAAGGGATGGGGTATTGTATCGAAAATCTTTTAATGGGCCATTACTTAGATGTTTGACACGGGAAGAAGGAGAAAAAATATTAAAAATGTTGCATAGCTGTGATGCTGGTAATCATAGCGGAGGAAGATCTTTGGCTTATAGAACAAAAATGCAAGGATATTATTGGCCATATATGCATGAAGATGCAAAACAATTATCAAAACGTTGTGAAGATTTCCAGCGATATGGAAAGAGGAAACATGCACCAGGGGCACCATTATCATCTTTAAAAAGTGTGTGGCCTTTTGAAAAATGGGGCTTAGATATTGTGGGACCCTTTGTGCTAGGTTCATGGCAGAAGAGATACTTAGTTGTCGCGACAGATTACTTCACAAAATGGGCAGAGGTAAAAGCAGTACAACACATTCACGATAAGGATATACTTACATTCATCTTTGAAAATATCATCTGTAGATTTGGAATTCCAGCACAGTTAGTTTCTGATAATGGAAAACAATTTGAAGGACAAAATACAGAATTGCTACTCAATGCATTTAAGATAAGATATGAAAAATCTACTCCTTTATACCCACAAGCTAATGGTCAGGCTGAAGCAACTAATAAGACAATCGCAGACATCTTAAAAAAGAAATTAGAAGGGTACCATAGAGCATGGTATGAACAGGTACATAATGCAGTCTGGGCTTACAACACAACCAGGAGAGAGGCAACTGGAATGTCACCTTTTTGTTTAACATATGGTGTTGAAGCAGTACTACCAACAGATGTTGCTATTCCTACAACAAAAATAGAGGTTTGGGAGAAGAATCTTAATGCTAGTATGATTCTAAGAGAACTTGATGAATTAGAAGAGAAGAGAGAAAAAACATTACAACATATGGAAAATTACCAGCGAAGGTTGGGTCATGAATATAACAAGCGATTCAAGAAACGTGAGTTTCAACCAGGCGATTTAGTGTTGCGAGAAACACCAGAGTACCAGCGAGAACGTGGTGGAAAGTTGGCGAGAAAATGGGATGGACCGTATATCATTAAGGAGATAGTTGGAATAGGGTCATATAGGCTGGTAGACCCAGAGGGCAGAGATGTTGGTCAAAGACTTGGTAGGCCATGGAACATATTATTTTTAAAAAGATATTATCAGTAACAAATTTTTAATAAAAAATGGGAAAAACAAATTTTTACAGCTGCGAGTTTATTCGCAAGATTATTCAAGATTACATAAAAAATAAAAAGTTGCGATATACGCAAAATAAATAAAGAACGGGACGAACCTTTATGGTGTACACCCTAGTTCGCGAATACAATTTCGCAAGACGCAAATGTAAGACCTAAAGTACGTCATATTAGGGGGTATCTCTTTGCATGACTCAGGGATAAGGTTATACCGCTGCTGGAACCTGAGTCATGAAGATGTTGGGGTTAAAGAAAACCTATGTGGGAGAGGTACCTTGGATTTCCAACTATATAAGGTTATACCCTGGTTGGACGACCGAGGGTCTCTTCTAAGGAGTGCAGAGTATAACCAAGGCGGCGAGGTACACGGTTGAGCCAAGGATGCCCGGGACGGACGAACCTACCCTGGCCATTTTTGGTAAGTCTTGGATATGATACGCTCGGCCCAAAGAAAACCCCACTTAGGGTGCAGTCTTGTAACTATAAGCCATATATGCATAAAGGACAAGAGGCTGCGAAAACAACTAGTTGTTTGTAAATCTGGATGGGAGGAGCTAATCTTGTATGGCCGATGTTCCCTCCTTGAAGGGGCAACCAGGGGGAATATAAGGGCGGCACCCTCCATTAGGGAGCTAAGAAGTGTCTAAATACGGCAATGTCATGGGTCTTTATGATCGCAAGAACATTTAGGCCTGTCATATTGTCGCGTGACAAAAATTATACAGAGGCAACAATCCATAAGAAAAAGTTAAGATGAGATCACACTAGTGGAAAAAGGGCTATATAAGACATTATGAAACGACACAAAACAGGTATCGAGATACAAAAAACTGAAATAACATATGGAACGTGTCCTTGACTAAAGTCAATACGTCGTTGTGACTAAATTTTAATTGACTTGTACAACGACATTCGAGGAGTCTAGTTTCTGTGGTTCCACGCAAAAATCTTATCTCTACACTAAAGCGGGGAGATAAAAACATTTTTTTGGTTTTATCCTCTCTCTCTTCCGCCTTTATCCTCTCTTCTACAGTTTCTTTCTGAGAGGAAAAAACTCTCTACTTCTCTTCGCTTCTCTTCTCTAATTGCATCTTCATCTCTAAAGAATTAAAAGGTGGTGAGCTTTAACCTTAATTTTTCATTGTCAATCAAAATTATAGCCGAAATCTTAGTCTCTGTAAAATAATAACCCTAGACTTTCTTTTTCTTCGCTGATAATTTAGGGGTTTTGGAGTTTACAAATCTTTGTTGGTGATTAAAGGTGTTTCATACCCAGATAATAACCCGTTTTTTTTAGATCTAGGGTTTTAACGATTCTGCAAAAATTTTCATACTCTGATTTTTATAGGGGTTTCGTTTGTTTGTGATTTTCTAATGATTTTTGGTTATTTTACAAATTGGGGGAGAAAAATAAGAAGAAGTTGGTTTCAGTGGTGATGAAGAATACTCAACCATGGCTGAACAGGTATTGCATCTCACCGATCTTGCAATCTTCATCTATCTCATCTCGTTTTGATTTTGATTAGCTTTATAAAAACCTAATCTATATATATATTGGATTTTTATGTAAGGCTTAAAGTGTTTATTTTCTGTTTTAGGCTTGTAAACCCTCTTTATTGACTATCGATTTCAATCGGGTTCGTATTTTTTTGACATGAACACACAAAGAGGATTTTTTGAAGCAACTTAAGGTTTTTTTATTGGTGAGAAGAACAAAATCTTTCAATTGACTGATGTTATTTTCGATATGTTTATTTTCATTCTTATTATTACTGATTCAATGATTTCTTTTGTGTAGCTCAAAAGTATCTGAAAAGAAAAATCCTCCTGGAAAGGGAGAAATTCAGAAGTGTAATCAAGTTGGTTTGGGATTCAAGACTCCTAAATAACCTATTGAAGGTTTGTGCACTTTGTTTTCATTGTAAGGTAGTTAACTGACCTTTTGAAACAACATTTGTGTTTTCTTTGGTTTGTTTGATGTGGTAGATCCAATACTTCCAATACCAGCAATTGTTTTACTAAAGTATGATGTTTGATTGTTTTACCAGCCTTTTGACACCTATGATTCTTTCTATCAAATCAAAGAAAAGTCTAGTTTTCTATGTTCACAATTTGAATGTGTTATAATTTAGAAAGTTAAATATTGTTTGCACTATTATCGACCTAGTTTTAACTATTGTTAGCGGCATTGTCAACTTGGTTTCAATGCCACAGTTTTAGCTCATGATATGGCTATAATAAAGTTAAGTTTTATCTCATGTAACTTGGTTTTATTATAGGCAGTTGAAATTCAAAATCATCTGCAATTGCTGATGCTATATTTCTGTTTGCTTAGTGTGCGTGCACTTGTATGCAAACAAGGAGACTTGCATTAATTTTTGTACGTGTTTTATACAAAATGGGTCTTGATAGTTACCTGTTTTTCAAGAGGAAAGTTGTACCTAAATATGTAGGAGTGATCTAATAATTGGTCTGGTGTGTTCTTTCCTTGCAGGTGTATGGTTGGGAAAGAGGAAAACACGGGAGGCTTGGGTTCGGAGATGACAACAATAGTAAAATGGTTCCTAAGAGGGTTCAACTTCTTGTCGGAGCACACATAATCCAGGTGCTTCAAGTTCAAAATACTATGGCTCTCATATGAATTATCCTTGCATTAGATCAATCTTCTTATGTTAATTCCTAGTAAATCATGTATATGTTTCTACCATTTTTTAACTATATTATATTTTTACAGGTTTCCTATGGCGGCACCCACTCTGTTTCATTAACTCGCGATGTACGAATGTTCACTGTATGTAACCTACACAAAAGTTGATTTTTTCTTCTTCTTTTTTTACTGCCCTTGGAACCTCCAAGTCAGTTACGATATAGAAACAAAAAAATTAAGTGGAAACTACCTGTAAATAAATAAAAACCTGGAAAAAATCTATTAGGTGTTTTTAACCTCCTATATCATATACTTAAATCTTAATCTCCGATCTATGTCAATACTTTCCAGATCTGAACTTCGCTTACTATTTGATTTGATTTTAAATTTTTGAGGTTTGAAGATGAAAATCATGAAGATAGTTGCACCAAATTCAGTAGTAGAGAAACAAATCATGTGACTCTTGATGATTACTTGGAAGATTATTATGACAACAACATATGGAGATTTCTTCTTCAACAGAGGCCATCAATAGTTAACTGGATGATCGATGCAAGTCTAGTTTGTAAGTAGTAGTTAATTTTAGTGTAATCAATCCCTAATATCTTTAGTTCAGTATATTAACAAATGAACTAAATTGTGCAGGAATCAGGTGTGAGGGGGGAGATCAAGTTAGATATGGTGTTCTTATGTGTAAGCCTCATGGACAGTTTAATAGGCCAAGGCTTCTTTAGAAGCAAAAGGAAGCTTCATTTGCTTGGAATTTCTTGCCTCACCTTATCCACAAAAATAGAAGAAAATCATACTACAACTGGTAACTCTTATTCACCTGGATTACTCAGTCATACATAGTATGCAATTGATATGTGTCTGTGTATAAAAATATGTGCAGTATAAGGCAAAAGACATTCCATATTGGAGACATGTGTATAGCAGGTGTGAAGTTGTTGCAATGGAGTGGTTTAGTCCAAGAGATCCCAACTTCCAATGTTTTGTGCTCACCACTTACAACTTCGTATGGTATTGTTTCATTCCCATCCTTTCTCTAAATTATATTCTTCAATTTACTAGTAAGACGTACTGCACCCATCTGTGCCAAATCTGGCCTACTCCTGATTATCTTGGTTTAGCCCTTGATTCTGTAAGGTTTGTTGTTTCTCATTGTCACAACTGAGAATGTTAAGTGCCAAATTTTGTTAGGTTCTATCTGTAAGCAATATCGGATGAGGTGATGGAGGATGCAATTATGTCTTTATTGGACCATGATCTGCTGTGCTACTATTTATCAACTATTGCTGCCTTTGGTCATTCTTTCATCCTTGACATCCAATCAGAACTGCTCTTGCCAATTCATCATGGAGGTATGGTTATATATCCTCCTAGTTAAAACTCCTAACATAACTATTGGTATCTACATGTGGGTTATGAGTCTCTCCTTCAAAATTGAGGATTGAGTATTTATGTATGCAAATTGGTGGGTTAACAGAGAAACACTTAATCAATCAATGGTGTTGGGGTGGATTATTAAAAAAAAAAAAAAAAAAACTGTATTTTAGATGTAGTACTGGTTTCATGTGTGAGTTATGTTTCATCTTGTTAATTTGGAGTCGCATCCCATGTTGGATATTGACAGTAACTAATATATTAAAATAATCTTCTCATGTCATATATAGATTGTTCATTTGTTTCTTTAAACATGTCACCTTGCACTTCTTTCCAAGTTTTCATAAATGCATGATGTAAGCTTTTATTACTCATGCCATATTTTAATGTGGGTTTTTCCAGTTGGGGAGCCTGATTTTCTATATCCAAGTGATGGTACCCATTGACGGTGGGATAAAAGTTGCAAGATAACTTCTATTGCTGCTACTTAGTATCAAACTGCTCTCATCTTGAGTGTGCCCAAGCGGAAACCTGGAGATGAAACTTAAGAAACGCCATGGATATATGCATTTCTAAGTATCTATGCTAAGGTGATTAACATCTATCATAATTCATACATGCTAACAATTTGTGTAATACTATTTTGTTTATCATTTTATAAAGTCACTTGCATCATAGAATTTCGGTTAGGGAAACCATTGCAAGAGTTGCAGCTGGATCTCTTGCCAAGAAGATCTTAAAGTTGATAGATATATACAAGGTACTGCATTTTTTTTATTATGAGTCTTACTAGTTACATGGATTTATTTTAGATAACTACGTACATGCCCAGAATAAATATTGGAAGTAGCATCCGATATTAGTCTACAAGTAGCTGGTCGGCTCCCTTGCTCTATACTATTACAGGTGTACACCATTTTGCAAGTCCACGCTCTTCTTCTAGTCCACGTTCAAGGAATGAATATTTTTCAGTTGTCTTTATGAACCTTAAAACTTACATATGACTTTAGTGTGCATGAGTTCAAGATTTATTTACTTCTTCTTTTGTGATTTTGATTCTAACTGTCAACTAAATTCAGTTATGGATTGTGTAACTAATATAAAAAGTTATTATTTGAATTGAGTAATTTGAGTATCAGTCAGATTTATTTATGCCCAGTCAGAAACACTGACAGCTGAACCAGTTTTGGAATTCAGCTGATTTTTTTTTTCTAATATAAAATTAATTCTACGACACCTATCAACTGTAGTATATCGCGACAATCCCAAAGCATCATTTCTTTTGAGTCAATCTGAAAGTGTCGTTCCAAAAAAGACACTGAATCTACGGCACTTTCAGCTGCGGTTGAAAAATGTCTTATAACTGGCTTATACGACACTTTCAGACTATCTTAAAATGGCTTTTTTCCACTAGTGTCAGTGGGTATTTACATCAAAAGTGTAGAGACGTCCTGCGATTTCATTGCAAGACGGTAATGTCATATGGCTTTGTTCTTGCAAGAGAACTTAGGTTTATCATATTATCACAATACATTGAAATAAAATAGATAAGGCAAGATCAATGGGTCAATACATGCAAATGTAAAGACGTCCTGCGATTTTTTCGCAGACACAAATATTGGCACAATAAGACCTTTAACTAGAAAGGTAAAATAAGACCAACAGAATAATAAAAAACATTAACTATTTTCTATTAAGAATGCAGTAAAGATTTCTCAGAATCCTTCGGAATTTCAAACACATGTTATTCAGAATCACACATCAGGATTATTCATGCATGTCATATTATCGCAGCATTATCCATAATTTCGCAAGAGGAATTGCAATACAGTGGATCATTCCAAGAAAGATAATGAAGGGAAAATAGGGGAATTAATAAACAGAATATCATTATCTTCCTTGAAAATATTCAAAATAACGGAGACAAAGTTGAATTCCAAAGTTGCATAAAGTTACATTGCTCGCAAGAAAGAGAAAACAGAAGAGAAAACAAAAATAAAACTCAGGCTTCAGTATTGATTTCGCCAGATTCATTATCTTTGTTAGTGTTATTAACTTCACCAACATTCTTCTCATTGCGATTGATTCGAGATTCTTCTTCTTTGCCAGCAATTGCTTCACCACCAGTGGTTACTTCTCTAGGAGGACTTTTTTCTTCTTCTGTTTGGTCTTCTTAAGAAATATTCTCTTCGTCACTTGCATATTCTAGATCCTTATCCATAGGAAGAGGAACTTCATCGTCATCTACTTCTAGAGGAAGAACAGATACATGGGGAAGAGACTAAGATATTAGAATGTCATTCACAAGGACTTCAGTACTGAGATGAACTTTGCGAAGGAAACCTTTATCGCGATTTCTAATCTCCAAGTTCTTAAAATACTCAAGATAGTCATATCTTCTTTCTTCTCGATCGCGAGATTTAACATAATGAGAAAGGAGAGATCCATTTTGTTTGCGAACTTTAGCCAAATTTTTCAGTTAGATCAGAAATGTTAGAATGAAGGCTCTTCTCGGATTCTGCGAGAAAGACAAAAGATTATTCAAATAGAAATCTTGCAAGAAATATAACATAGAAATTTAACAGAAAGACCAACAAGTGAGGCAGTCAAATGACTACCTTCTTTTTGTGAAGTTAAATTTTGAATTAGTGTTAAGCAATAATTCTCCCATTGATTCATGGCATCGTCAAAATACTCTCCAACTATACCGTTCATGCGAGATTTTATACTTTCTTCTTTGGAGAGGAGATACGAGTTTTCTTTTCCTAGTAAAGAATAAGATTCCTCTAATTGGGAGTATTGATCTTGAAGCTTGCTAGCCTTTAAACTAAGAGTTAACCTACCCTTGATAATTTTATCCTTCTCAGCGGCAAATGATTCAGTTACTTCCTTGAGTTCATCCTTAAGAGAACGAAGAGATTGCTCTTGATTATCACATATTCTTTGAAGATTACTCAATTGTTGCGAGGAAATCGCCATCAAGCTTGAAAAACTATGTTTTTCTTGAGATAAAGTTCTATTTTCATCTGATAAAGATTTCATCGCCAAATTAGCCTTGATTAACAATTATGAGAGGCGAGTAACCTCGCTACTTAATAAATTTTGGCTTTGCGATAATTGATTATTCTCATTAGTAAGATTATCTATTTGATCTATCGAATATGTGTATAGATTATCTAATCTATTATACTGGTCCATCCAAGAATCTTTTTTATCACGAGCTTCTTCAACGATAGACTCAAATTTAAGTCTCTTCATGAATCGATTATGATTTAAAACTAAATATACGAACCAAGAATTTAAGAAGGAAGTTTGAGTACAAAGAAAATGAAAATTTGCTAAAATAGAAAAACAAGAGATAGAGGAAGGAAAATTATACCTTTTAACTCGTGGTTTTTGCTGCGAAGAGTCTCGCAATCAAGTGAAGAATTGTGAAGCTTTTGGCAGAGAATGTCACATTCTGAGGTCTTGGCTTGGAGATTTCTTCTAATCAATTCAATTTCATTCTCTAAAGATGCTTGTGAAGCCATTTGGTTAGAACCAAAATACTTACATAAAATCTCGCAGACATTCTGCTTGACAGGATCAGTAGAAGACTTCTTAGCTTTATCTAAAATATCAGATAAGATTTTGAAAGCAATATCTACTCCTATTGAAGTTTCTTTAGAAGAAGGAAGAGATGCATAAGATGAAACAATGATAGTAGAAAGTTGAAGGTTTGGATGGTTCAAAATGACTGCATCGTTAGAGGGTGGAGTATCTGGAAAGGTAACATTCGGAGGTAATAAAGGACTGGAAGGAGTTTCATTTACAAAAATTTTAGGAATTTCATCTGTCAAAAGATCAGTGGATATAAGGGTATTGGTGGTGGTATTCTCGCCAAATAGAGGAAGGAGGTTCCATTTGCGAAGTTGTGGGAATAGCTCTCTCATATGTCATTTTGGGAATAGTAATGTTGGCCTCAAGAGTTTTAACTTGGCGAGATCTTTTGCGAGGATTAGAAATACTTTCGTCATCCTGCGAATAATAACTTAGATAAGAAACATAGGCAACAATATTGTTATTAAGAAGAAGTAAATGTTTCTTACTACCTTATGACTCGCATGATTCCTTCTCTTGTGAGCTAATTTTTTGAGAATATTAGGGTTTTGGGTTGCAGACTGGGTGTTAGGGGTAGTTCCGCTGAAGAGAAGATATAGTAGGGAAATTATGAAGAATCAAATAGAAAAGATTAACAAAATATGAGTAAACATGATTCAAGTAAGCAAAACGGAATTTAGTAACATCAGAAAAACACATACCTTGAAGATTCCATTAAAGCAGTAGCAGGTAGATATGAAGAAGAAGAAAAATGGCAGATCGGAAAAATTTGCAGAGGATGAAGAAACGAAGAAGATAGAAGAGTAAAATAAGAAAATTAGTTCTGTAACCAAATTCTACCTTTTATAAGCAAAAGGAGGTGACCTGTTGAGGAGAGACGTGCTGGTAAAAAGAAGAATTTACAACATGTATAGACGGTTAAGATAAATTTACGGAGTTTTGTCGAGAAGAAAATATGGAAAGATAGGAGTCTGCGAGCATTATGAAGAGTTGGAGATTCTCATATCCCCTCCCCTTCGCGAAGAAGACATGAGAAGAGGCAAGATGTAGGACCAAAATATCGCCATGGCATTATTCTTGCGAGATTAACAACACTTCTGCGGGCGTCACCGCGTGTTCTTCAATAACACTTGCGAGCGTCATAAAATAACTTAAAGGGTGATCCAAAGAATGACGTAATAGGTGATTATTTAAGAAACACGAGAAGAGTGTGATTGATCTGCGATGGTTACAATGCTTACGAGATTTCATATTATAACTATTGCGATAAGATCGCAGAACATATCCGAAATAAAAGGAAAACTTAGCTGTCATCCACTATGTAATTTCCTATATAAAGAGTTCCGATAGATTCAGAGAGGAGAGATGTATTTTTGAGTGTTGAGAAAGTCTTGATGAGAGAGAAAATTCAAGAGAGCGGTTGTGTTTTTGATCTTCTTCCATTACTTGTAAACATTTCTGAAAATCAAAGAATAAAGTGTTGTTTTAATCATCAAATATGTGTTAATCACTATAAGATCTTATCAAGGGTGTAGTGTAGGATTTCCTGCAACTACAATACTAGAGCAATAAGATTAAAAAGCAATGAAAGATAAACTAGGGCTTTGAATCCACCCCATAAAAGCATAGAAATTCCCTAGTTGATACTAGTTCTCTTTTCAATCAAGGAGCTATAGAGATGCTAGCCTCAAACTACCTTGAAGATGTGATATAATCACTTGCACATATGAATGACTTCACCTTAGCAAAATATGCCAATCCCTAGCATTACCTATCTTTCTATGGCCTAGATAATCACATATTGAACTGAATCAATTTATATAGGCTTGAATACTTCACAAAGAATTATCCTAACTACCATGGATGCATCACATACAAGGTGAAAGTAATTTGTAATTATTCAGATATTAAATCATAATATTCATTCAAAACTCCATGATGAACAAGTAAATCAACCAAGCAAATTCTATTTATAAAAGGGGTTTTATCTCCGCCCTAGCAGAGAATTTTAGAACATGAGTAAAATTGAGATAAAACCTAAACCTAACAACAACAGATTGCACCGGCTACTCCGGCGGGCTTAACTTCCAATACAACTGCAACCCCATTTATACAAGATTCTCCCCCAACTATTCAATCTCATTGACAGTAATTACACAAGAAGAAATCTAGGAGATTGATAGTATTGAAACTCACCAATGATGTAGTCTAATTCATCATTCACTGACATTGTAATATATTCACTAATTTCAGATGTTGTCGGTGTTGAAAGGAAATCGATTTCATACCTAATATGACAACACAACACCCTAGTGTTCACCACCGCCACCCTTATTGTCTTCTGCAAATGATATTTCATAAAATTCAAGCCCTCAATTTGACAAACCCTGCTGCTTTTTTTTATTCATATCCGCCATAAAACACCACCTGACTTTATCTCCATGTCTTCAAACATTGATTTAGAATGAGGAGGGGTTGTAGTGTTGCAGAGAACTAGAAATTCACACCTTGTTGTCATTTTTGCTGCTATTAAAAACCAATTATCCGACCTAGATAATTTTGTACAATAGATATTCTAGGGTTAGGCCTGAAATGGATGATGTGTGATGATAGCAAGGGTGACACATAGTAGAGCTTGATACCAGTCACCCCTTCCCAAGTTGGTTATCATGTTAGGATGCACGACTTTATCTCCATGTCTTCAAACATTGATTTAGAATGAGGAGGAGGTTGGGAAGTGTTAGTTAAAACTAATTGAAATTCACACCTTGTTGTCATTTTTGGAAAACATCCACACAAAATTTTGCTATTAAAAACCAATTATCCGACCTAGATAATTTTGTACAACTAGATATTCTAAAATGGTTAGGCTTTGAAATGGATGATGTGTGATGATAGATAATTTTGGATGACAAATGGATGATGTGTGATGATATAGGAAAAGAGCAGACAGTCACAGAGATTTGATATGTAGAGAAAATTGGGAGACAGAAAAGATGGGTCGACTGAATTTTGGGGAGAAGAGGACACATAGAAGAAACTTGTTTCTCGAGAAGGAAATGGGATTTGGGAAAGTTAACATATTTTGTGTAAATCATGAATACCTTTCTTTGGTATACAATAATGTATTTTGGGCTTGGTTCCCTTTCCATGTAATTTCCCAAACGTAAGTAGAATTTGAGTTCTTAACTTTGGCCCATCATTTCATGTCACCATCGCTCCTTATCCCAGCAACACAAATGCAAACGCTTCCACTCACTTCCAATAATTCCAGTATTCACAATATCTTTATCCATCTACCATACTACTTATTCTCCTACAAACACAAATTATCAATATATACAACAAAAAGGATAATTTATCTCCGACAGGCAAAATGCATAATTTGATTTAAAATATGGCATTAAAGCATTTGAGATGTGAGAAAAGACAACAAAATGACATAGAGTTATGCATTATTAGGCACCGATCAATTACCTTGTGGTGAGGCGGCGAACATTTTGGATCAAGTGACCAACAATCATCATCCTCTACACAAGTAATTTTATCACTCTACACAATAATCAAAGCAAATGTTCAGCAAAATATCAAAACAAATGTTTAGAAAAATACAATATTAAAACTGGAATAAGTAGTAATGCTAACACAAATGAAGTGACTGGTTATCCCGTATATATAAAGAGACGGGAGCCGAAGAATCTTGAGCTTTGGAAAATAAACTGTTTTTGGAATAATAATCCAGCAGTGTCAACGAATAACAAGTAAAAGATGACCGATAAATTATGGAGGATGTTCAGATCATGAGTTCATAGAACCATACACCTTGGCTATGGTATCAGTTCCAACTCTGACCAGATCTTCAAAGTTCAGATCCTGTTGAACAACAACAAATCCTAAAATCATAAAGCAAACACCTCATGTTAGAATAGCAAACCTTAAAATCAGATCATATTCTCAGTATATTGTTAGAGCATAGCTCGGTTGAACCCACCAAGTGTTGGTATGTCAAGTTTGGTTGTCATATTTTAGTTAACCAAAACTCATTTAAGAGTCGCTTGATTTAAATGTACTAGAGTCAACTTCGTATAGGTTAGCTTGAAAGTATTAGGATGAGACATTACAAGTATTGCAAAGACTTGAAGAAGTACGGAGCTACAACCACAACATCATCCTTCCACTTAAGGGTAGTGATATTTGACTTGAACTGTTTCATTTCCTAACATATCTTTCAATTCGTGCATATTGAAAACATAAAACTGCGAAGCATGAACACTCTAGATAGACATAGTATTAAGGATTACAGTACGAGGTTTATTGCTTAACCATTAAACTTTGTATATAAGACATCAACATAATCATATGAATGCTATTGTGATTATGTATGGGTATATTTCATCCTAGGAAATAATGTTTTTACATGTGTTTTAAGGAAGTAAGTTCATGATATGTGTTGTGAACCGAAAAAGGAAATTAACATGCGTTATCGGGGCTGTTCTTCATTGTATATCTTATGAACGACCAATATGTGTGATTAGTATAATCTCTAATGACTTGTTTGTGTTCTTGGTAAAACTATTCACATGAGGCCTGACTTATGTATTGGTATAACTTTTATTAGTGAATCCGATCTTAAGTAATCACCTGGGGCATGATCGGGTTTGTGTGTCTGACCAAATTTGGGAGAGGGGAACCGATCCTAGTAAGAGGTGAAGTACATCACAAGGGGAACCGATCCTTATATGAGGTGCAGCAAGGTTTATAGTAGAAAGGGGAACCGATCCTATGAACATGTGCAACACACTTTTAGGCAAAGGGGAACCGATCATATGGACATGTGCAACACATATAAGTTAGATACAAAATATATGCGGGGAACCGATCCTAGTACCTAGCCAACCGAAAATTTGGTAAGCTAGTGTGACTATGCACAGTACTCACATGGAGGTAGAACCGAAACTTGTTTTGGTTGAACCGTTACACCCATGACTTGTGATTGAGTGTTACTTGATCAATCACATAGTTCTTGAAAGTCAGATGAACCAATTCTAAACTTGTTTGGAAGTGTGGTAAATTGGTTTCAAGTGAGTAAGTATGAAAAATGACTTACAAGAGTAAAGATGTCGACACAGTTTGAACACGTGCATTAATGTGTATCTTTTATTGTTCAAAGATATTCCTTAACGGATAAAAAGGAAGTAAATCCCAAGATCAAATTTAAATAAGTTAAGAATTTTTTAATCAAGGTTTTTAATTATATATGTAAAATAAGAATTATTAATGTGCATTTACTAGTTAAAGATTTTCCAAGGATATTTTGATCATAAATTTGGATAGTGCATTCTCAGGAATTATGAAAACCTAATTTGGAATAATATTGAATATTTTGAGAATATTTTCGATTTTGGGAATTCCTTGGTGTACAAACTTCCTTGTCTATAAATACTTTGAGTTTGAATTTCTAGCAAACTAATCCTTCGTGACAATAAACTTCCTCTGTGATACTGTTACTGGTGAAGCCGCCTATTTAGATAGGAGAGTAACCTAATTAGGCGAAACCTCTTACGACCACTCAGTTTAAAGTCTTTTTTGTATTAAGAATCTCTAGTGCGTACCGTTGGTGGGAAACTAGATAATTGCGGTTTATCTTTAGTTTTCATATTGATTTGATTGACTAACGGTGGTTGAACTTTGATTGCACCTAGTTTGTTTATGCTTGAGAATCTTCTCTTATGATATAAGATTCACTCAAACTAGTTCAAGGTTTCGACAGGGATCTTTAGACTGTTGTTAGATCTAAAGACGATCTAGTGATAATCCATTGTTAACAGACTCCGGTCTGTGTGTGATTGATCACAAGAGATTCAAGTAGTTGTGTGCAGGTGTTTATTGAAGATCTAAGAAGATTTGAAGACAAAGAAGAGATAGAAGATTTTTGACTTGATTATATAATCTTTGGTGTGCACAATACTTGTTTCGGTAATAGAGGATCCAACTATAATCGATTTATCCTTATGGTATTTTGATAGAATAGTTGATAAGATCGGCATCAATATATTTCCTTGGGATTTAAGGTATTGATAGAAAATCTTAAAGATTACCTTTTGGTGATTGAACATAAGATAGATCTTGGAACATGGAAAAGAATTTTATGTTTAGATAAATAGAAGAGCCATTGCGTAACTCATGTCACTTGATTGAAGAGAGTTGATACCAAACACATTTTTTGTTCCTTTACAGTTTGGAATATGAACCAAAGGAATTGGTTCAAGTACGTGACTTGTTTACAGGTTGGAGACATGGGAATACAGACGGAACTAGGTGAACTATAGGTTTAGTTGCTTGGTCTCAACTATACGAAGTTGGTTTATTTTGTATAACGGCTTAATCCTGAGAATATTCAATGCTAGACTAGGTCTCAGGGTTTTTATGCATTTGCGGTTTCCTCGTTAACATAATATTTCTATGTCATTTACTTTATATTTCCGCATTATAATTTTTTTATTATAATTAAAGTAAATTGCACAAACATTAATTCCTATTTACTTGATATGCAATCCTATTGAGTTTGGTTAAGTCCAAACCTTTGTATCATGTAAACATACTTCGTTGTTATATTGTCTCGATCTCGTATCCATAGACAATCACACGAAGTGTGAACCGATTTGTTATATTGTCTTGACTCAGTCTATAGACAATCACTTTCGGGAAAAGGACTTATATGAAGGAAAAGTTATAGCTTGAGGTATATTTGGGTACCCTCGCCTTTTCATATATCAAAATTGACCAAACTTGTATGTGAGGATGTTTGGTCATTAAAGTGAAGAAACAAAAAGAAACTATGAGTTCTTACTTGCATGTGAAAAGTTCTGGCCGTTGGGAAGAAAACTACCTCTCTAGTAGTGAGAGGGATTCAATGACTGAATATTCCTTTGCAAGGGAATGGGGTTTCCCTAAACATTGTGCAAGTAATTGTAATGAGTTGGTGCCGCGAGGTGAGATTCTTAGCTATATTGTCTCAAGACTTCATAGTATAAAGGATTTTCCAAGTAGTCCGTAGGTAAACAGAAAATCCATTTTATTATGAGGTATTGAGCCAACATGCTGATATATGATTATCTCGTTGTTTGGAAATTCTGCCTTATGACAACTGCACAACAAGTAACTTTTGTAGCAGATGGAAAGGCGTATTTCTTTTGAACAAGGCGTAATTATTTTGAACAATAATCAAGATCTCATTCTTTCCTATGCCACCTTCACAAAAAAAATTTATTATCTTTGTCAAACACAATTTATTGAGATTTAGTCATCAAAATTACCTAATAAGCTTATCTATGTACAATTGAACCCGAACAAGCTTCATGATGACAAAATTTATTTTGAGATTTTAAAGTATAGTTACAAAATCATGGGTTTGGAATCTGTTAGAGCACTGCTCGGTCGAACTTGCATGCGTTGCTATCTCAAGCATGTTGTTAATATTAGTGATCAAAACTATAAGTCTTGATTTCTAGTGTACTATATCTACGTCTCGGACTAGGATAAAAAGTGTAGTTGAGCTCAATAACTCCATGGCGATCATCATACAAGACGAAGGACTACCCAAGGAACTGGTGGAACTTCATCGACTAAAAGGTATGTGGAGACTTGAACTTACCTATCACTCAAAAGTCTATCTACTCTATCTCCTATCTTGAGACAAAAGTCATTTTGCTATATAGACTTTGATTATACACATTTGTTATTTCGAGCTGAGTTTATCTCGCCTATCTATTTATCGAAATATGTGTTGGTAATCTTTTGCTTTGGCCAAGTTCATCTTTACATAGTGACGAAAGTCATGATAATGTTAGAGCATAGCTCGGTTGAACCCACCAAGCGTTGGTATGTCAAGATTGGTTGTCATGTTTTAGTGAGCCAGAACTCATTTAAGAGTCGCTTGATTTAAATGTACTAGAGTCAATTTCGTATAGGTTATCTTGAAAGTATTAGGATGAGACTTTACAAGTATTGCGAAGACTTAAAGAAGTGAAGAAGTACGAATCTCCAACCACTACATCATCTTTCCAAATGAGGTTAGTGATTTTTTGCTTGAACTGTTTCATTCCCTAACGTATCTTTCAAGTCGTGCATATTCAAAACATAAAACTGTGAAGCATGAACACTCTAGATAGACATAGTATTAAGGAATATAATATGAAGTTTCTTGCTTAACCATCCAACTTTGTATATGAGACATCAACATAATCACATGAATTCTATTGTGATTATGTATGGGTATGAGGTGAGGATTTCATCATAGGAAACAATGTTTTTACATGTGTTTTAAGGATGTAAGTTCATGATATGTGTTGTGAACTGAATAGGAAATCCCTAGGCGTTATTGGGGTTGTTCTTCATTGCAAATCTTATGAACGACCAATATGTGTGACTAGTATAACCGCTCATGACTTGTTTGTGTTCTTGGTAAAACTATTCATATGAGGCCTGACTTATGTATTGGTATGACTTTTATTAGTGAAACCGATCTTAAGTAATCACCTGAGGTATGATCGGGTTTGTGAGTGTCTGACCAAATTTGGGAAAGGGGAACCGATCCTATGAAGAGGTGCAGTACATGACAAGGGGGAACCGATCCTTGTATAAGGTGCAGCAAGGTGTATATAAGAAAGGGGAACCGATCCTATGAACATGTGCAACAATTTTTTAGGCAAGGGGGAACCTATCCTATGGACATGTGCAGTGCATACAAGTTAGATACCAAATATATGTGGGAAACCGATCTTAGCACCTAGTCAGCCGAATTTTGGAAAGATAGTGTGACTATGCACAGTACTCACATGGATGTAGAACCGAAACTTGTTTTGGTAGAACCGTTACACCCATGGTCTGTCTTTGAGTGTTACTTAATCAATCACATAGTTCTTGAAATTCAGATGGACCAATTCTAAACTTGTTTGGAAGTGTGGTAAATTGGTTTCAAGTGAGTAAGGATGAAAAAGGACTTGCAAGAGTAAGATGTCAACTCACTTTGAACACGCGCATTAATGTGTATTCTTTTATTGTTCAAAGATATTTCTTAACAACTAAGAAGGAAGTAAATCCCAAGATCGAATTTAAATAAGTTAAGAATCTTTTAATTAAGGTTTTTAATTATATATGGAAAATAAGAATTAGTAATGTGCATTTGCTAGTTAAAGATTTTCCAAGGAGATTTCGATCATTATATTTGGACAGTGCATTCACAAGAATTATGAAAACCGAATTTGGGTTAATATGGAAAAATATCTTGAGAATATTTTCGGTTTTGGAAATTCCTTGGTTTCCAAACTTCCTTGTCTATAAATACTTTGAATTTGCATTTATAGCAAATTAATCCTTCGTGACAGTAAACTTCCTCTGTTGTACTGTTACTGGTGAAGCCGCCTATCGGAGAGGAGAGTAATCTAATTAGGTGCAATCTCTTACGGCCGCTCAATTTAAAGTCTTCTTGGGATTGAGAAGCTCTAGCGCGACCCATTGGTGGGAAACTAGATATTGCGGTTTATCTTTAGTTTTCGTATTGATTTGATTGACTAACGGTGTTCGACCTTTGATTGCACCTAGTTTGTTTATGCTTGAGAATCTTCTCTTCTGATATAAGATTCACTCAAACTAGTTCAAGGTTTCGACATGGATCTTTCGACTGTTGTTAGATCTAAACACGATCTTGTGATAATCCATTGTTAACAGACTCTGTTCTATATGTGATTGATCACAAGAGATTCAAGTAGTTGTGTGCAGGTGTTTATTGAATATCTAAGAATATTTGAAGATAAAGGAGAGATAAAAGATTTCTGACTTAGTGTTTATAATCTTTGGTGTGCACAATACTTGTTTTGGTAAAAGAGGATCCAATTAATAATCGTTTTACCCTTGTGGTAGATTGGATTGATTAATTGAGAGGATCGACATCAACACTGTTCTTTAGATTAAGAGTGTTGATTGGATTAATCTTAACGATTACCTTTTGGTGATTGAGCATAAGATAGATCTAGGAACCTGGAAAAGGAGTTTATGTTAAGATAAACAGAAGAGCCTTTGTGCAACTCATATCACTTGGTTGAACAAAGTTGATACCAAACATATTTGTTGTTCCTTTGCTGTTTGGAATATGAACCAAAGGAATTGGTCCAAGTATGTGACTTGTTTACAGGTTGGAGGTGTGGGAATACATACGAAACTAGGTGAACTATAGGTTTAGTTGCTTGGTCTCAACTATAGAAGTTGGTTTATTTTGTATAGCGGCTTAATCCTGAGAGTATTCAATTCTAGACAAGGTCCCGGGGTTTTTCTGCATTTTCGGTTTCCTCATTAACAAAATCTTGTTGTGTCATTTACTTTATATTTTCTCATTATAATTGTTTTATTATAATTAAAGTAAATTGCACAAACGTTAATTGATATTTACTTGATACGTGAATCCTATTGTGTTTGGTTAAGTCCAAACCTTTGCATCAAGTAAACATACTTCGTTGTTGTATTGTCTCGATCTTGTATCCATAGAAGACCGCACAAAGTGTGAACCGATTAGTTGCACTGTCTCGACGCAGTCTATAGACAATCACATTCGGGAAAAGGACTTATAGGAAGGAAAATTTTTAGCTTGAGGTATATTTGGGTACCCTCGCCTTTTCATATATCAAAATTGACCAAACTTGTATGTGAGGATGTTTGGTAATTAAAGTGAAGAAACAGAAAGAAACTATGAGTTCTTACCTGCATGTGAAAAAGTTCTGGGTTGGGAAGAAAACTACCTCTCTAGTAGTGAGAGGGATTCAATGACTGAATATTCCTTTGCAAGGTAATGGTGTTTATCTAAACAGTTTGAAAGTACTTGTAATGAGTTGGAGCCACGAGGTGAGATTCTCAGCTACATTGTCTCGAGACTTCATAGTATAAAGGATTTTCCAAGTAGTCCGTAGGTTAACAGAAAATCCATTTTATTATGAGGTATTGAGCCAACATGCTGATATAGGATTATCTCGTTGTTTGGAAATTCTGCCTTATCACAACTGCACAGAATGTAACTTTTATAGCTGATGGAAAGGCGTAATTCTTTTGAATAAGGAGTAATTCTTTTGAACAATCATCAAGTATCATTCTTTCCTATGCCACCTTCAAAAAAAAAAATTATTATCTTTTTCAAACACAATTTATTGAGATTTAGTCATCAAAATTACCTAATAAGCTTATCTATGTACAGTTGAACCCGAACAACCTCCATGATGACAAAATTTATTTTGAGATTTTAAAGTATAGTTACAAAATCATGGGTTTGGAATATGTTAGAGCTCTATTCGGTCGTACTCGCATGCGTTGCTATCTTAAGCATGTTGTCAATAATAGTGATCAAAACTATAAGTCTTGATTTCTATTCTACTATAGCTAAGTCTCGGACTAGGATAGAAAGTCTAGTTGAGCTCAATAACTCTATGGCGATCATCATACAAGACGAAGGACTTCCCAAGGAACTGGTGGAACTTCATCGACTAAAAGGTATGTGAAGACTTGAACTTACCTATCACTCAAAAGTCTATCTACTCTATCTCCTATCTTGAGATAAAAGTCGTTTTGCTATATAGACTTTGATCATACACATTTTCTATTTCGAGCTGAGTTTATCTCGCCTATCTATTTCTCTAAATATGTGTTGGTAAGCTTTTGCTTTGGCCAAGTTCATCTTTACCTAGTGACGAAAGTCATGATATTGTTAGAGCATATCTCGGTTGAACCCACCAAGCGTTGGTATGTCAAGTTTGGTTGTCATATTTTAGTGAGCCAAAACTCATTTAAGAGTCGCTTGATTTATGGAATACAATATGAAGTTTCTTGCTTAACCATTACACTTTGTATATGAGACATCGACATAATCACATGAATTCTATTGTGATTATGTATGGGTATGAGGTGAGGATTTCATCCTAGGAAACAATGTTTTTACATGTGTTTTAAGGAAGCAAGTTCATGATATGTGTTGTGAACCGAAAAGGAAATCGCCAGGCGTTATTTGGGCTGTTCTTCATTGCAAATCTTATGAATGGCCAATATGTGTGATTAGTATAACCGCTCATGACTTGTTTGTGTTCTTGGTAAAAATATTCACATGAGGCCTGACTTATGTATTGGTATGACTTTTATTAGTGAAACCGATCTTAAGTAATAACCTGAGGTATGATCGGGTTTGTGAGTGCCGGACCAAATTTGGGAAAGGGGAACCGATCCTATGAAGAGGTGAAGTACATGACAAGGGGAAACCGATCCTTGTATCAGGTGCATCAAGGTGTATAAAAGAAAGGAGAACCGATCCTATGAACATGTGCAACACTTTTTTAGGAAAGGGGGAACTGATCCTATGGACATGTACAGTGCATACAAGTTAGATACCAAATATATGTGGGGAACCGATCCTAGTACCTAGTCAGCCGAATTTTGGTAAGCTAGTGAGAATATGCACAATACTCACAAGGAGGTAGAATCAAAACTTGTTTTAGTAGAACCGTTACACCCATGGTTTGTGATTGAGTGTTACATGATCAATCACATAGTTCTTGAAAGTCAGATGAAACAATTCTAAACTTGTTTGGAAGTGTGGTAAATTGGTTAGAAGTGAGTAAGTATAAAAAAAGACTTGCATGAGTAAGATGTCGACACACTTTGAACACGCGCATTAATGTGTATTCTTTTATTGTTCAAAGATATTCCTAAACATCTAAGAAGGAAGTAAATCCCAAGATCGAATTAAAATAAGTTAAGAATCTTTTAATTAAGATTTTTAATTATATATGGAAAATAAGAATTAGTAATGTGCATTTGCTAGTTAAATATTTTCCAAGGAGATTTCGATCATTATATTTGGACAGTGCATTCACGAGAATTTAGGAATATCTTGAGAATATTGAGAATATTTTCGGTTAATATGGAAAAATATCTTGAGAATATTTTCGGTTTGGAAGACCCTTAGTGTCCAAACTTCCTTGTCTATAAATACTTTGAGTTTGCATTTCTAGCAGACTAATCCTTCATGACAGTTAATTCCTCTGTTGTAATGTTAATGGTGAAGCCGCCTATCGGGGAGGAGAGTAATCTAATTAGGTAAAATCTCTTACGGCCGCTCAATTTAAAGTCTTATTGGGATTGAGAATCTCTAGCGCAACCGTTGGTGGGAAACTAGATATTGCGGTTTATCTTTAGTTTTCGGATTGATTTGATTGACTAACGGTGGTTGAACTTTGATTGCACCTAGTTTGTTTATGTCTGAGAATCTTCTCTTCTGATATAAGATTCACTCAAACTAGTTCAAGGTTTCGTCTGGGATCTTTAGACTGTTGTTAGATCTAAAGACGATCTTGTGATAATCCATTGTTAACAGACCCCGTTCTATGTGTGATTGATCACAAGAGATTCAAGTAGTTATGTGCTGATGCAGTTTTACAAGTGGTAAGTATAGGGTTTGATTCTCGGACTTTTTAAAAGATTCGGTTTTAGACAAAAAGATGGTGATTTTTATAAAACTTATATAAAATAATGGAAATGCTAAAAATGATTCTTGTGTTCAATTAAAAGAGACTAGGATGTCAAGATTCCATCACTACTACACATACTAAATGATTGTAACTATTCTCTATAACACTCTCCCAAAATTACTCAAGACGATTTAGGACAAATAATACGTCTCGGAAAATAAATCTTTTCAAGCAATTATTTTTCTCAAAGAATTAACAATCTTCTTCACTATAAAATTCTAGTCTCTAACATAGAATTTATAAATCAATTATCAAGCATCATAGGACACATGAAGAAAATCATTATCGTTATGAATCAAGAATAAGGACCAAGAGAATTATTATAGAAAATAGTCAAAACATTTTAGCACACATAGTAGGATTTCCTCTCTAATCCTAGATAGAAATTTAGCTACTCATAATTAAAAGTACTAGCAAATAAAAACAGAAGAAGGAATGAAAGAAGAGTGGGATGGAGAGGAGTGGGATGGAGCCGGGTCTGTTTCTGGGAGAAGAGTTCAAGCATATTTATAGGGAAAACGCCCGACCATTTCTTCATGGAAGCATCACGCCCATGTGCATCTTCTCCCACGCCTTGTATCCACCCCACGTTGTTATCACTTTCTCATGCTTTTGTTCTCCTCACGCTTGGTGTTTCTCTTCCCACGATGTTGAATTCCTCCCATGATGTTAAATCTGCGCCCACGATGTTGTTTCTCCCATGCCTTCACGCTTTGTTTTTTGTCTGCCATGATCTCACGTTCTCAGTTTTCTTTTCAAACAACGAAGCTTCACGTGCTTCGACTCCATTCCCGTCATCATTCTTGCTACAATTTCCTTCATGTGCTCGTGTTCCGACCATGCATGTTCTCCTCACGTTTTCATATGCACTTGCGTTCCAACCCATTGTTGAGGTCTCGCGAACAGCGGCTATGTTTTCCTCCGGCCATGCATGCGGCGTAAACTCGAGCTCTCATGACATGTTTGTCATCCCAACCAAACACCGAACAACACCTTCTCCATTGCTTTTAATCTCGAGCTACTCCATTTTCATTAAACCACATTAACGATCACCACATCTTCCCTTGGACAACTCCTTGCTAATAATGGTAGCAGCGGCATAACCCCCGAGCATCTTCATCAGTCACTTCATCGGCTGCCATGGCAAACTCGAGTTCATCAAGCGCCATGCTCGAGCTCCATGAACTCTCTGTGTAAACTCAACCACCTCATCTTCACGTTCTTACCATCGACCAACTTTGTTTGCCATCAACCCGAACAGTGTCATAAATGCTGCAATCACCGGTGAACATCCATGCATAATTCTTCTCTGTTAAAATCGATGGAGAAGATGATGGTGCCCCAGTAAAATCATTTGGTGCCTTTAACGGATTTGAATTATTGCCTCCCCCTTTGTGTAAAATACTGGACTACCTTTAGTATTACCCTTGAACTGGGCTGCCCCTTGACATACAGTGATGGTGCCTTTTAACATGAGATGCCCCTTATCATACAGATGGGTGTCAATAGCACTTGACCATTGTAAATGACCATTTTTCCCTTTTCTTGTTTTGCCCATAACTTCTTCATACGAACTCCGAATGACTCCGTTCTTTCGCTGTTGGCTTCGCCGTCTCGTCCTCTACGCAATGAAAAGTAGAAATATTGTATTTAAACGGGTTACATTTGGTCTTTGGCCCTTCCTCATTCTTAGCTAGCTTCTTTTATTGCACAACTAAGCTCAAATTCGCTTCTTTTTGGATTATTCACCTAATAACACACAAATAAGAGAAAACAACATAACACACAATAATCTGCAAGAAAACCATCAAATACTAGCATGGAATTAACACAAAATATATGTGCAAAATGCACTTATCAAATTCCCCCACACTGGCTTTTGCTAGTCCTCGAGCAAACTAAAAATCCTAACTCACTTGTCGCAGCATCACGATTGCATTTAGCGTATGCAATAAGCCTTTAAACCCCTAGGTGTCCCTAGTGGCCGAGTTATAGTCTCGGGAGGGTTTACGGAGGTATACCCACAAAACCTACTCAACTTCAAAGTGTTCGGCGTCCCAAGCATTCAAAGAGCTATGAGGACATAGAGTTTCTGCATGCTAGTAACAAGAAGTTAGAAATATCAAATAACTTATTCTCATTCTTAAATATTGAGTGAGAAATAATCACACCATAATGAGAGAACGCGTGTTTGAGAAACGACCAATAAGCATTTCGCCTCGACTTCTGCCTCACTTAAAGGTTTTTATGATAATTGCACTCAATAAGACAGCTTTTTTATGGGTCTCACATGTGTGCAGGTAGGAATGAAGATAGAACTCCTACACACGTTGAATGGTGGAAAGGAAACCTTCCGAATTATTTCTGGAGACCCCACAAAATCGTGGGAAGTAAAAGACTTTTTCTGATGATCTCTAAGAAAGGAAATCAACCATTATAGTAAGGATGAGAGTACTTACCACCTTCACATCTAATTGCACTGATGATAACACCACTCTCACAGCATCCAATAGAAACGTCTTCCTTCGGCTCGTCTTCTTCATCTTGGTCTTCGGTCTTCAACTGTTGATGATAAATTCTTGAATTTCGTAGAACTTTGACAATTTATAACTCTTTCTCCTCTATTTCTTGTCGCTTGAAACTTCTTTATATATTTTTCTTCCCCATGGCCTTATTGAACAAATAAATCCTAAATGCAAATCTTTTTGTATTTTGTATATTTTTTTTTTCATTTTTTTTCATTTTTTTTTTAATTAAGATTGCAACTATAATAATAAAATTAACATGGCCATGAAAGAAGTACTTACCACTTTGATCTTCACAACTTGTATTGTCTTTGTATCATAAACTTCAATATTTTTCATCTTTTGATTTTCTCTGCTCTTGTAAATAAGTCTTCATACTTAGATATAAAATTTGCTCTTCCTTGAATTGTTGCTTAAAAACCTTAAACTTCTTCAAATTTCCTTGTAGATTTTGATGTCGCTCCTTTGTTGATGATGTGTTTCTATGGACATGTTGTTGGCGAGAGAGAATGGTGCTAACTGCAAATCAAACTACAAGAAGGAGGTTTTCATCTATAGATGTCACCCTCATGATTGACAAAATTAGCACTCAAGAGATCAAAAATAGTGCTGAAAATAGTGTGAAGTTGGGTAGCTCACCATTCTACCCGGAATTTACGTATGGTGACACACACTCAAAAGAAAGCTCTTTAGTCAGCTACAAAGAAATATGATCTAGTGCCTCTATTGATTTGAAAATAGGTAGTCTCCACTAATGATTGATCATCAACTCTAATAATGCATTTCTCTCTGCTCCTAATTTGCATCACCGGCATGATTAAATCCATTATTTAACACTCCAATTCGTAAGAAATCCGAACGTAGTTTTCTAATACTTCCAAGTTCGATTATGTCGGTCAAATTCTCTATGTAAACATACCTAGAAGTATGCTAGTGACTCTAAAATCTCTGTAAGTTGGAGGTTTTATTCAAATATATAATAATTATTTTTTATTTTTTTGAAAATTTTGAATCAAAAAGGCTAAAAACTCTATATGCAAAAGATCCAAACACTCCCCCACACTTAAACTCTACATTGTCCTCAATGTTCTAAAGATAAAATTAAAAGCATGAACAAGGAGAAACTGTTACCATCTGAATCAAAAGAGTGAAGGAAAAATATTACCGTGTTGCATGAGCATGGGTTGCCTCCCAAGAAGTGCTAAGTTTAATGTCTTCAGCAAGACATAAGAAAGAATTAATCACTTCATATCATAAAGCAATAACCGAAACAACTGCGTTTCATCTGCATTAAAAAGTGTTAACACAGATAGAAGGAAACTGCAACATACCAAGAATAAACATAGAACACCTTTTCCTACTCTCCTGTTTAAGACAACTATATCTAGTTGTGGTTGAGTTCGGGTTACTAAAAGGGGTCTAAATAAAATATTTTCATGGGTTGCACCTCCTCATAAGTGAGATCCGAAATATCAGGTTCTAAGGTCTGGAAAAAATTTGAAGCACACAATAATAGCCTGAATAATTGAGGATCCTCTAGGTCAATCAGATTTGACTTACACAATTCACCACAATGTTGGTCATTCTTAAGAAGATGTGTCGACAATTTTAATTTCCTAAAATAATTAGGTTTAGTTCTAAAAACTATATAATGACACATTTCGAAATGAAATACTCCCACATTTGGTAAATAAAATCTTGGTGGGACAACAAAATCAAATATGGTATCTTGGACCGGATTAACCACATCAACCAGAGGATGGGTTTCTATCAACTGAGTTTCTTTTTGAACATAACCAGGTTCAGGAAAACGTGCATGAAAATAGTCCCTTAAGATGGTAGAGGCACATATGTCAAGTCCCAAGTTGGGGACCTTTGTAAGAGTCCAGGGTAAACCACGGGGAGAATGATATTCACCCTCAAACCTAGGATTGTCTATATCCTTGGATAAACTAGTCACATTTTCCTTAATTTCTACATTATCAGATTTAGGAAAATGGTCTTTTTTTTTTCTTCTAGGTTGTAATCGTGTGGTTCTACATTTATATAATCCTCAGAAGGGACTATTGTTTCTGAATCACTAGACTCTAAAACACTAGTCTCAGGATAAACTCTTTTCTCTAATCCACCTTCGGCTTCATAGTCACAATGATATACTACACCGTCTGAGATTATGGTATCTCTAGTCAAATCCTCATCCTTTTGAATAGGTGAATAATTATCAATATTATTAAGATTTGAACTAGAAACAACATTATCATCATAAGGTTCAATTGGTGTAACAATTTCCTCGTCACTGTGACTATATATTTCAAATTCTTCATTGACACTATCCTCATCATCATAATAATATGAAGATGGTTGAAATGGTTGAACCTTGTTAAAATATGCAGTGTTTTCTGATCTAACCTCATCCTCTAAATTAGGTGAATAATTATATGTATTATCAAGGGTAAGATTGGAAACACTATTTTGGAATTCAAATTCATTATGAGCAATAGCCTTAGGTGCATTTTCTTCCTGCTTATTAAGAGTCTCACACAGTTTATTCATTCTTATTTCAGATTCACATACAGCTTTGGTCAACTTCTTAAGTGATTCCTATAAAGAAAGACTTGTTAATTCATACTGTTTGAGTGCATCTTCTATGGAATAAGATTTATATTCATCAGGAACTGGTCCCAATTGTTTGATTAAACCCTCTAAAGATGGAGAACTCTCATTTCTTTCATTATAATATTGCTCATTTGCACGTTCATATGATTGGTGGACGTATGAATAGTAATTAGGATCACCGTGGTATGAACCATAACCTTCAGAAGGTCGGTAGTGGTCCCAATTGCTATCCACACTATGGTTATAGTACGGATAATGTCCATTTAGATACTCAGTCTGATAATCATTATATTGGTCTTTATAATACCAGCTTGACATAATTTTTTTTTTTTTTTTTTAAGAAAGAAAAATAAAATAAAATAAATAGAATAACACAAACAAGGAAGGGAAGTTCTATTCAATCACAAACAAGGCTGACTCCACCACAGTAAACCTACTGATTTCTAGAAAACAAAAAGCATGATGGCTCCACTTAGATTGTTTTCTAGACCAGCTTCTAATCCTTCGAAAGGGAATTCGTTACAATCTGAGTAAACTCCTCTGGAATCAATCTGAGTTAAAGTATATTGAATAGAGGCGAGAGAAGCTGCTAGAGCTTTGATACTCAAGGCCTCACCGTATTACAAGGCGGTGCAGTCACGCATTTAATTTACATAAACCATCATGAATTTCGGAGTATGCCTAAAGAGTAACCAATATTTTTCGAACGACTTTCCTACTAAGCTCGTTACCTTATAGGTCTCGTTCTACTTCAAATTTTAAAGCTTAGGTTCGCGTAGGTATCGTTTTCCTAAGGCGGGCAAGAAGAGAACGGTGATGAAATCCGAACCCTTACCTTGTATGGCCAGTCCTTGCCCTTTACTAGGAAAATAAAACAGCCGTATTCAAGTCCTCAACATATATGCAAACGAAGGAATACAGTAACTCGCTAACAGGAGATTCACGAGTGTTTCGACAAACTTACCTCCCGTATCATACGGGGGATGAACCGTTGTTGTCGACTCGGGCCACGACTCCTATGTCATGCACGAACCCGAGGGGCCGAGGTGATATTGTAATCACCGTCCTTCTCTGCAAACAGTTTGATATTTAATATTACCCTTCCGTAGGGTTTTTTTAAAAAAAAAATAATAAAAGAATGTCCAAGTCCAAAGTCCAAAAAAAAAAAAAAAAAATATAATGCAAAAGAAATAGAAAATTACAAGAATATAGAAATCCTAATACAATCAACAAAATAAATAAAATAAACTCTTTTTTTTTTTATGTAAAAAAAAAAAAAATCTTCTTCTTTTGCTCCTTTAGCTTTTCTTTTTACTCCCAAGTCTTTTTAAATTTTCACCAAAAGCTTTGGAATTTTTTTTTTTTTTTTCGAATTCCAAATTCTCTTTTGGTAGGCAATTCCACAATAAATATAGAATATTACCTGCATAATAAAGATAAAGAACAAGAAAAATACCCAAGTAAAATCAAAGAAAACAAAAATATTTACAAAGAAAATAAAAAATCTAGACTAATTATGTACAAAGAAATAAAATATCTAAACAAATCAGAATTTATCCTAAAATAAATATATACAAAAATAAAAATAAAATAAAATTTAGATACTTACCTGTTTGGTGCAAAAATTTTACTTCTAATTTGAATCCCAAATATCCTGCACACCAAAAATAGAATATACCCAAATAGTAAAATCTAATAAAATAATAAATAAATAAAATAAACTAGCAAAATATTTACAAAAGTAAATCTAAAACCTAACCTAAAGCAAGTCTGCAACGTCGATGGCGCTAAAAAGCGATGCGTTTTACAAGTGGTAAGTATAGGGTTTGATTCTCGGACTTTTTAAAAGAATCGGTTTTAGACAAAAAGATGGTGATTTTTATAAAACTTATATAAAATAATGGAAATGCTAAAAATGATTCTTGTGTTCAATTAAAAGAGACTAGGATGTCAAGATTCCATCACTACTACACATACTAAATGATTGTAACTATTCTCTATAACACTCTCCCAAAATTACTCAAGACGATTTAGGACAAATAATATGTCTCGGAAAATAAATCTTTTCAAGCAATTATTTTTCTCAAAGAATTAACAATTTTCTTCACTATAAAATGCTAGTCTCTAACATAGAATTTATAAATCAATTATCAAGCATCATAGGACACATGAAGAAAATCATTATCGTTATGAATCAAGAATAAGGACCAAGAGAATTATTATAGAAAATAGTCAAAACATTTTAGCACACATAGTAGGATTTCCTCTCTAATCCTAGATAGAAATTTAGCTACTCATAATTAAAAGTACTAGCAAATAAAAACAGAAGAAGGAATGAAAGAAGAGTGGGATGGAGAGGAGTGGGATGGAGAGGTGTAGAGTCCCCAGCCGGGTCTATTTCTGGGAGAAGAGTTCAAGCATATTTATAGGGAAAACGCCCGACCATTTCTTCATGGCAGCATCACGCCCATGTGCATCTTCTCCCACGCCTTGTATCCACCCCACGTTGTTATCACTTTCTCATGCTTTTGTTCTCCTCACGCTTGGTGTTTCTCTTCCCGCGATGTTGAATTCCTCCCATGATGTTCTGTCTGCGCCCACGATGTTCTGTTTCTCCCATGCCTTCACGCTTTGTTTTGTTGTCTGCCATGCTCTCACGTTCTCAGTTTTCTTTTCAAACAACAGAAGCTTCACGTGCTTCGACTCCATTCCCCGTCATCATTACTGCTACAATTTCCTTCATGTGCTCGTGTTCCGACCATGCATGTTCTCCTCACGTTTTCATGTCTGCCACGTTCCAACCCATTGTTGAGGTCTGCTTCGAACAGCAGCTATGTTTTTCCTCCGTCCATGCATGCAGCGTAAACTCGAGCTCTCATGACATGTTTGTCATCCCAACCAAACACCGAACAACACCTTCTCCATTGTTTTTAATCTCGAGCTACTCCATTTTCATTAAACCACAGTAGAACGATCACCACATCTTCCCTTGGACAACTCCTTGCTAATAATGGTAGCAGCAACATAACCCCCCGAGCATCTTCATCAGTCACTTCATCGGCTGCCATGGAAAACTCGAGTTCATCAAGCGCCATGCTCGAGCTCCATGAACTCTCTGTGTAAACTCAACCACCTCATCTTCACGTTCTTACCATCGACCAACCTGTTTGCCATCAACCCGAACAACGTCATCGTCTGCAATCACCGGTGAACAGCCATGCATAATTCTTCTCTGTTAAAATCGATGGAGAAGATGATGGTGCCCTGAGTAAAATCAGCTGGTGCCTTTAACGGATTTGAATTATTGCCTCCCCCTTTGTGTAAAATACTGGACTACCTTTAGTATTACCCTTGAACTGGGCTGCCCCTTGACATACAGTGAGGGTGCCTTTTAACATGAGATGCCCCTTATCATACAGAAGGGTGTCAATAGCACTTGACCATTGTAAAATGACTATTTTGCCCTTTTCTTGTTTTGCCCATAACTTCTTCATACGAACTCCGAATGACTCTGTTCTTTCGCTGTTGGCTTCGCCGTCTCATCCTCTACGCAATGAAAAGTAGAAATCTTGTATTTAAACGGGTTACATTTGGTCTTTGGCCCTTCCTCATTCTTAGCTAGCTTCTTTTATTGCACAACTAAGCTCAAATTCGCTTCTTTTTGGATTATTCACCTAATAACACACAAATAAGAGAAAAAAACATAACACACAATAATCTGCAAGAAAACCATCAAATACTAGCATGGAATTAACACAAAATATATGTGCAAAATGCACTTATCATGTGCAGGTGTTTATTGAAGATCTAAGAAGATTTGAAGACAAAGAAGAGATAGAAGATTTCTAACTTGGTGTTTATAATCTTTGGTATGCACAATACTTGCTTTGGTAAAAGAGGATCCAATTAATAATAGGTTTACCCTTGTAGTATATTGGATTGATTAATTGAGAAGATCGGCATCAACACTATTCTTTGGATTAAGAGTGTTGATTGGCTTAATCTTAACGATTACCTTTTGGTGATTGAACATAAGATATATCTAGGAACCTAACAAAGGAGTTTATGTTAAGATAAACATAAGAGCCTTTGTGCAACTCATATCACTTGGTTGAAGATATTTGATACCAAACAAATTTGTTATTCCTTTGCTATTTGGAATACGAACCAAAGGAATTTGTCCAAGTACGTGACTTGTTTACAGGTTGGAGGCGTGGGAATACAGACGGAACTAGGTGAACTATAGGTTTAGTTGCTTGGTCTCAACTATACGAAGTTGGTTTATTTTGTATCGCGGCTTAATCCTGAGAGTATTCAATTCTAGACAAGGTCCCGGGGTTTTTCTGCATTTGCGGTTTCCTCGTTAACAAAATCTTGATGTGTCATTTACTTTATATTTTTGCATTATAATTGTTTTATTATAATTAAAGTAAATTGCACAAACGTTAATTCATATTTACTTGATACGTGAATCCTATTGTGTTTGGTTAAGTCCAAACCTTTGTATCAAGTAAACATACTTCGTTGTTGTATTGTATCGATCTCGTATCCATAGACGATCACACGAAATGTGAACCGATTAGTTGCGCTGTCTCGACTCAGTCCATAGACAATCACTTTCGGGGAAAGGACTTTTAGGAAGGAAAAGTTTTAGATTGAGGTATATTTGGGTGCCCTCGCGTTTTCAGATATTTTTCAATCACTTGAAAATGGCTTTGACCAAAAATGGTTTGTGAATAACAACTATATAACGTCCTCTAAGAATGTTTCAATGATTGAAATGAGAGTTTAGATTATATAACCATTGTTGGATATAAGCATTGTGTGGAAACGCTTACATGTATAAGTCCTTATTCCTTGAACCAAAGTATGCATACTTTTCTGCTCAGGAATATCGGAACAAGAATCCACATACCCAGTCCGCGAACTGTCGGAGGTTCTCTTCCCGAGAAAATCTGCTGGAGTTTGTAAACGTTTACAAACTTATTCCGGGTACTTAAGTCTACTTAGCTTGGTTATTTTCTAAAAATGATTATTCGTGAACTTATACTTATATTGACTAAGGAATGAAGGTTTGCAAACCGTGGCTATAAAGTTTATGAATCGATTGAATGAATCAAATCGTTTTTGCTTCGATTGTGTCTTGTATACTTATAAAAGATCTAAGCAATTGAACAACTCTCTAACTAGTTCATTTGACTCATTTGAACTAATTATGGCGAAGAATAATATGGTTAATATGAAACCGATCATATGGATAAACTTTTGGTTAACTACCGTTGAACCAATAAATATACATGTTTGGGTACGGTTACACAAACCTAAAACGTGTATTTTATTTGTGTGTAACAAGCTAAGTTTTCGATCTTACGGTTGAAAGATATTAGCTTGAATCTAATCAGGTTTTCATCTAACGGTGAATATAGAATGCTTTGTAACTAAGATAACATTGATTGCAAACCCTAATTTGAAAGACTATATATGGGAGAACTCTAGCAACTGGGAAACCTAATCCCCACACCTCCTGTGTGATGCTAGTTGTATTATCTAGAGTCGATTCTCCTTTAACCTTAGGTTTATTCTCGAGGCCCTGTATGTTAACGACTTAAAGACTTCATTGGGATTGTGAAGCCAGACCGATACTACTTTCTTGAAGTTGTATGATCTGATCTTGTTGTTTCTATTGTATTGAGTACAATCGTAACGATTGGCTTGAGATTGATATCTCCGATAGGCAAGATATAAATTAATTACAAACATATTCGTTTCATCGTTTGTGATTCCACAATATCTTCTTTCGTCGCATCGATTAAGATTATTGTGAGGTGATTGATAATTCTAGGTTGTTCTTCGAGAATATAAATCCGGGTTATTAATTGGTTCATGTTCACCTTGATTTATCAAAAGACGGAACAAAACTTGTAGGTATTTCTGTGGGAGACAGATTTATATATTATAGTAGACTTTTCTGTGTGATACAAATTTGTTTATTAAAGTCTTCGACTTTGGGTCGTAGCAACTGTTAGTCGTGGGTGAGATCGGCTAAGGGAATCAAGTGCGTAGTATCCTGTTGGGAACAAAGACGTAAGGAGCGCAACTATACCTTGGATTACTGTGAGATTGATTGGGGTTCAACTACAGTCCAGACCGAAGTTAGTTTGTAGTAGGATAGTGTATGTAGCTTCTTAATACAATGTGTGTTCAATCAGGACTAGGTCCCGGGGTTTTTCTGCATTTGCGGTTTCCTCTTTAACAAATCTGGTGTATGTGTTATTTCTTTTCCGCATTATATTTTGTTATATAATTGAAATATCACAGTTTGTGCGTTTGTATCGATCAATTTTGAACTCCAACCTTTGGTTGTTGATTGGAAATTGATTGATCCTTGAACATTGGTCTTTGGTACCGTTCAAGTGTTTTCTCTTGTATTCAATTAGACTCGCAGATTTCTATTTGCTTGAGTAAGAACACTACACCATTTTTAGTGATTAGCAACTGCATATTTCAGTTGCAAAGCGGGGTTGCAACAGAGGCGAACTGTTACGAAAGTTAATGTTGCAATATTTCGCAACGGCACAAAAGGCGTTGCGAATTTTTGGTCGCAACAGTTTCAGACAGTTGCGAAATTAGGAGGTCGCAACAGTTTCAAACAGTTGCGAAAGTGGAATTTCGTAACAACCTGGTCAAATCAAGTCAAAATCATGTTTTGAAAATGTCAAAACCACTTTTAAAAAATAAAATAAAATAAATCATATTTTAGTTCTTCATTTGGAAATCATTCCCCTGCAACATTTTCAGGCATAAGTTTCTAAGAGACTTAACAATACATGGTCATTTCATACATTGAATTATAAACACTAACCATCATTGAACTTAGGAAATTCATGAAATCATAAACTAAAGATAGTTCTTCTGTATACCTCTGAAAAAGCATGACAAAGAACAACAACTTAGGAAATACATGTAAATTTCTTAAGTTCCAAGCTATAGCTAGAAGTATTTCTCAAGTCCCAAGGACATACAAATTCTGTGCAATATCAAAAGAATGACAAGTATATAAACTTTTCCTAAGTGTAATAGCAGTAGTAGATACAATCTTAAAGGCACAAGACCTAGAGACAAGCTCAACATCATTCATTACCTACATGCTCAAACAAGTACAGCTTCTTGTTGCTTCATAACCAGCCTTGTAAATAGTGGCACTTATTGCTCATATATGCGACCTGCATATCACATACACCATGAGAGTAGCCATTGTCAAAAATAATTGCAACAGTAATACGAGGACACAAATAACAGTTTTCCTGGATACTTAAACTACAAAAGGTTAGCTAAAAAGATTAGTGGTATAATTATTTTTTTGCCAGTTTCCAAGTGATTTCAGAACTCGGGGACCATCGTTTTTCTTCCATATCTAAGTTTAATAGATCTGAAAAAGGTTAACTAAAACAAAAACTAGCGGCAAATTATTTTTTTCACTGTTTGAAAATAGTTTCAGAATTCACGTACCTATTTAGCCAAACCAATAGCTTTTAGGATGATAAGTTTCCTTCATTAGTCGTACCCCACTCTTCTTCAGCTTCATTATTATTTACAAGTACAACACCATCTGTAGAATCAACATCGACCTCAACAGCCTCTTCTTCTTGGGTTCTCTGCTCTCCGTTCTCTTCTACCTCCTGAGACAAGAAAGTAAAAAAAATCAACATCCAATTACCATCACAGATGATAAGAGTAAGAAAATGGCGCACAAGGATAGGTTGTGAGGCAAATCACCATTTTCAAGTGGTTCCTCTTCTCCATCAAGTTGCATTGTTTGGATATTTGACTTCTCTTTGTAGCTCAGATAATCTGCAGTAGGAGGATGATTTCCTCTATAGGGAAACAACCAAAAATGTTAGCAATGACTGCACAATGCATACAAAAATCATATATGTCCATAAATAATGGATCTTATTAGACTATGCAGTTTGAGTAAGAACTACAAACAAATATTTAAAATTGAAAACTGGTACGTCGCTTATTAAGATAATATATAATGCCCAAAAATCATACCAGGATAATGTATTTTAAGGTTACAAAATAGTGTAGTGTTGGTTTGTTCTCGAGAACATGTGAGGAAGCACGTGAGTAAGAAATCTCATAGTAGATGCTAAACGGCAGACGACTCAAAGTACCGTAAGTAAGAATCTTATAATAAGAGACTGATTGGAAATGTACGGCAGCAATATATATTGAGTAAGGATGCTTCGCACTTTTATTATCGCATTATCTCATATGTTGGACGTCATTTTTGTAAATAAAAATCAAACCGTAACGGATTTGAAGCTAACACTTTGAGGATATGTTCTTCTTACCAAGTTTTACATGCTTACCAAAAATGAGCACATTCCAAAATATAAAACCTCACAATCTATCGGTCTTAATTTCGACGGCCAGAATTCCGTTAATTTTTAACAGCTCATTTTCAAAGTAGTGGATGGTGGGGTTATACATCCCTAAATATGCTCATTTTCTATAAGAATGTAGATAAGTGTAATAGAAACATATCCCCAAAAAATTGGCGTCAAATCCATTACGGTTTGATTTTTATTCGCAAAAATAACGTCCAACGTGTGAGATAGTATCATAATAAAAATGTGAGGGTATCCCATCTCATATATATATTTTCACAAATTTAGCAAGTGCAAATGATAAACTGATTCGAATTAAAATGATTTATGCAACCAAGATGATACGGACACCCAGACTATGATCAACTGTAGAACAATCAAATTTAGATTAGGAAAGATACCATACGTAACAGCTATGCCTACACTAATTATCCACCTATCAATTATACATCAAAGCATTAATTTTATTATATTGATATAGGCATATTGAAATTGTTCTTAATATGTTGATCAACATCAAAGATCCTTCATCCTTATTAACAGGACAACTAAAAATTCAAAATATACAAAGTTAACTTTGTACTTTGTACCCCACAAGTTCAATAAAACAAAATCAATCAAATTATGACTACAACCACTGAATAGGCATTTACCGGCAACCAGAAACAATCCTACATACATGGAGTACAAATTTGACATTTCAACCGGAAGACGCAAGTATTCAAGCATATTATAAAAACGTAACCCTTTGCTATTTAAATAACAATTTAAAGTACCAAGAACAAAAAATCATATTTCACAAGCTGGGTTTCAAAAGCACTGTTAGTCTTAACAGGATTTAAGAAATTAAGGTCAAACCTTCTACATGTGCTAAACTTAGACATAATCTTAAGATTCTTAGCAAACCAGTGATTGGGAGACAAGCATCTATCATTTTTTTATATGGGGTTAACAATCTTAGATGTCATAAACAATCACCGTATAGATTTATGGAGCTACTCGGACAAACCCATCATTAAATTTGCAAAACAGTAAACATTTCTTTTGAGTCATTTCATACATAAAACTAAATTGGTTCAAAAAAAAAAAAAAAAAAACATAAAATATAGGAGCGGAATATCATAACAAATGGTAATTTTCGAAATTATAGAGAGAAAAGATATTTTACGAGCAAAGGAAGTCACGAGGAAAATGTGAGCAAATTGCGAAGGCAAAAGAGGTTCGTGAAATGAATCTGCGAAGGTTCGCAGGATAATTCTCATATCCAAATTTAAGGGACAGACAATTGTTATGCAATATATAAAATCATATGAATAGCCATTTAGGCATGAGAAGAAGGGAGGTCTTTTTTAGAGGGAGAGATAATTTTAGGAGGAGAGAGAAATTTTTAGGAGAGATTTTATTTTCTTTATCATCTTCTTCCCTAAAAAACTAGAGCTCCAAATATTCATTAATGGAGTCTCAATTGTCAATTCATGTAATTATATACAATCACTAGTGAAGAACCATGGATGTAGATCACAATGATCGAAGCATGTAAAAAATCTTTGTGTCTCTTTTTATAATTTTAGTACTTTAATCCTTAGTTTCATATCAAATTAATTAGATTTAGGAATCATTTTAATGGATTCTTATGAGGGTGTAGTTGTGAGATAATCCGCAACTACATAATTGGCGCTAGAAACAGGGACTTGAGAATTGTGGTAGCCTAAATTTGAGGGAATTGTGGAAAATTTGAAGATCAAATGAAGTCGGTAGATGGAGATTGCAAAAAAAGAAGAATGTAATATGATCACAAAGACAATGATTGATGAATTTCATAGTAATATGAAGGGAAAAATATACAAGCGAGATTGTAGAGGAAGAAAGATCATGGAGGAAGAAAAGATAACAACTTTAGAAGAATGGGAAAAGCGGAAAATCACATTTTCAGCAGCAGAAATTCCAAATGAAGACTTGAACCACACTTCACCATTGGTGATCACAATTCCGATCATGCTAGAAGATAAGAAAGCTGTAGAAAAATGGAAATTAAATCGAATTTTGGTTGATACAGGGAGTTCTGTTAATATCATATTCTATCATCCACTTAAGGGGATGGGAATTAAAGATGAAGATTAAAGTATATACTTTAATTAAAGTTCGCATCAACAAGTATATACTTTAATTAATGTTCGCAGGGAAAAGATGAAGATTAAAGTTCGCAGGGAAAAGTTCGCAGCAAACGAAATAACAATAAAGAAATATCGTGGGTTTGAACTTAAAAAGGATTTTTCTTTGAACGTTCGTGATAAGATTATTGGGTTCGCAAATGTTTACTTGCGAATATTCGCAAATGAATACTTCGCAAATGTTCGTTTACTTCGCAAAAATGTTTACTTCGCAAAGTACGCAGCGAAATTCTATTTCAGAGAGTGGGCTAGAATAATTGGTATGCTGTGAGAACATACAAGACGATGCTAGCTTCGCAAACAAATCATATACTTCTCAAGAGACAACAAAGACAAACCACAAAAGCTAAGTACCTCTTTCCTTAAACATTTTACTTACAAAAAATAAAAGATTTTTGATTTGATTTACAAAGAAACGATTCAATCGCACAATTACAAAAGAAATTACAAAGATCTCAAGATTTCACAATTACAAAAGAAACCGAGATAAATATCTCGCACAAATCAATTTATATATTTCTCTTGAAAAATTTACTTTGCTTCAAATGATATGATATTCGACATGGAGAGTAGTAGATGGCAAACCTTTATGGCGTACACTTGCTAAGCAACATTCGTAAGAGGCAAAGAACCTCAGTGCGTCGTATGAGGGGGTACCTATTAGGATCATTTCCATGGAAAAATATTTGTCAAATGAGATGAAATAAATCATACAAAGGAAATCAAAACAAATAAAAACGATTTGAACTTGCAATTAAATGAATATTTTTGATAAAAGAAATGTTGAATACTAATTTAAATTTTTATTTGCATTACAGTATAGCATGAGGCAAAGAACATGGAGTGAGAGTTTCGCATGATGGGTTCGCAATACTTCTTACATTTAGAGGATTAAGTACTTCTTAAGGATACTTCTCATACTTCATACTTCTTATATATTTCGAGGATTGAATACTTCTTATACTTCTTCAAGGATTGATATTTTTTACTTCGCAACATTCAAGAACTTCATGAAATAATAGAGGCAAGTACGTACTTTTCAAGTCAAGTATTCTATCGCTCGTTCTCTCATCAACAAGATCAAAGACTACTCCAACAACCACAACAAGTGATTTTTTTCCTGAAGATCGCTCTTCAAGCAATATTCAAGAAAAAAGAGGCAAAATGTAGGAGCGGAATATCATAACAAATGGTAACTTGCGAAATTATGGAGAGAAAAGATATTTTACGAGCAAAGGAAGTCACGAGGAAAATGTGAGCAGATTGCGAAGGCAAAAGAGGTTCGTGAAATGAATCTGCGAAGGTTCGCAGGATAATTCTCATATCCAAAATTAAGGGACATGATAGGTTGTTATGCTATATGTAAAATCATATAAATAGCCATTTAGGCATGAGAAGAAGGAGGTCTTTTTAGAGGAGAGATAATTTTAGGAGGAGAGAGAAATTTTTAGGAGAGATTTTATTTTCTTTATCATCTTCTTCCCTAAAAATTAGAGCTCAAAATATTCATTAATGGAGTCTCAATTGTCAATTCATGTAATTATATACAATCACTAGTGAAGAACCATGGATGTAGATCACAATGATCGAACCATGTAAAAAATCTTTGTGTCTCTTTTTATAATTTTAGTACTTTAATCCTTAGTTTCATATCAAATTAATTAGATTTAGGAATCATTTTAATGGATTCTTATGAGGGTGTAGTTGTGAGATAATCCGCAACTACATAAAACTAAATCACTACAACTACTGAAGTTAAATAGTATCACAAAAGCATCATATAAAAGATTAAATAATCCAAATGAACTTGACTGAGATTGAGATTAAACCTCATAAATTGAGTAGATGAAATATGTCTCCTTTTACTCTTTGGATTGACAACACATATGATCCAACCTGAGTAGGGAAGTAACAGATGACATTGGATGTGTTTCCTCTCCACAATGATGCAAACCCTATTTCCTTGATTATTCGTCCAATACACTATCCAATTCCATTGTCGGATTCAAATAGCCTGCCTAACTTGATCATCTCATCCTGGTTATGGACCAACCAAAACACAATAAACATTTATCAATCTATTGAAAGGCGAATTTCCAAAACACAATATACATTTATCCACATCACCAATCAAACGTTCCACAACAACGGAAGTTAACCAAGATAAAAAAAACACAACATACACATGTGCCTCATTAAATTTCATGATTTTATCCATGTACCAGTTCTTTCTCTACCTATCATATCTTTCTCCTGCATCACAAACAAAAAATTAGCCACATCATACATCACTTCCCTCCAAGCTTTCAAGATAGTAGTCATTGACATCTTCCAGTCACATCTATAATACAAAACAACATAGATTTTTGAGCTTTGGACGGTCGGATAACATTTGGAGAGACAAACAGGTGATCCGACTATCCTAATCTCATCTCAACCGAAGATATCTAGCGGTTGTGGTGTTTGTAACCTCCATTCATTATGAATATATTAATAAACCTAAAAATAAATTTAGTGGGATCCTCAAATGAAGTTTATGGAAATTAACCCATGTCTTTAAAAACACAAATTACAAACCATTATTCTTTAAAAATTAATTTTTCTTAAAGGGGAGAATAAAAAAATACAAATATATTCAATGTAAATGGAAAATATGTTTAAATAATTATCCAGCCTTTACCAACCTTCAAAATACAGACAATTATTTTTTTTAAATTGATATTTTTTTAATCATACCCATTGTGCAAAGGGAAGAATCAAAAAATACAAATAATGGTTTTCATTATACTTAATGTATTTTGGAACAATGAGTAACGAATATGACTCACCAAAAGTTTTTAGTATTAGACCATCGGTTTAGCTTTAACAATCGAACGAGGCTATTTTCATCATCCTGCAAAAAAAAAAAAAAGTTACAATGTGAAACCCAAAGCACATAGAACTTTAAAAACATTTACTATCATCCTTACTAATCTGGTAATCCGTGAAATATAAGAAATAAAAGGAGAATAATGCTACCTTTCCATCAAATCTACTGCACAAGCAAAAAAAAAAAAAAAACTAAACTCAAAGAAAGAAAAAACCAAAAAAAAGGAGAAAGAATCCTGAACAACACAAACAAAAGGAGGCCAAACTCCCAAAAAAAAAAAAAAAAAAAAAACAATGTTAGCATATGAAACTTATGGGCTTCCCAAACAAAGATTAATCCCGGAAAAGGAAGGATGAAACTCATGGGCAAGGGTTAGATACAGTTTCCATCATCCTTATTAAGATCGATCTCTGACTCTAAGTCATATGCTAACATTAAAATCGAACTACATGTCATGCTATATTTCCATCAAATCTACTGTGCAAACAAAAAAATAATCTAAACTCAACGAAAGGAAAAAAAAAAAATTGAACAGCGCAAACTATATTTCAATTTTGGAATCAATATTTTTTCCGGAATTCTTGATACATTTTTTTTTTGCGGCAATTTCCCTTTTTCACACTAAGAAGAATGCAACAGATATTGCCCTTTTTGTACGCCGCATGAGACTGGAACTTATGAGAAATTAAAGAAGAAAACTTATGAGCAATCCTGAATCAATTTTTTTGCACCATCGGATATTGCCCTTTTTTGTCTCCATCGAGTAATTGCACACGCAAAAGAAGAAAAACGTCCCTAATTATGGAGACCTCTGTAACGGGTGCACCACATTATGATTAAGATGTAATATCATATGCAAAAAAACAAAGAAACGTTAATCGGTGACCATTATAAATAGATGAGTATATTTCTTCAACCGCACTCATTCACTCATTTCCAAATGATTTCCTTATTCCCAACTTATTTTCTTGGTGATTTTTAGCTTAAGAGTATCAATATGTCAAACATGATTAGCTTCAGCCCCACAAAAATTGTTACCCAAAACGTGTTTGCTTCCTTTTCGAGAATGCATGATTGTGATGAGAACAAACTTGCAGTACTCAAGTTTCCTGTTGCGAGAAAATGAGAGGAGATTGATTTCATGGAGACCAACGAAGGATGTAATTACATTTATTGCTCATCAGATGAGGAATCAACATAATGGTATGGTCAAATACTGCCAATCTCTGGGGATCATAAACAAAATTAACAAATCTAATGCCAAAATAAAAAATAATATTTAAAAAAAATAATATTTTAGTCATTTGGGTATAATAGAAATTATAAATATTTGGATGGAAATTATCGAAAGCATTCATAACGACAAGTTCTCATGAGTTGAATTAAGTCTTACGACGGTTTGTGGTGATTATTTCAATAATTATGATAACAAATTATACCATCTCATGTCATGCCGTTACGACACGTGCTATTTCTAGTTCATCTATAATACAAAACAACATAGGTTTTTGAGCACCAACGGCCAGATAACATTTTTAGAGACAAACGGATGATCCAACCATCCCAATCTCATCCTATCAATAGACATCCGACCATCGTGGTATTTGTAACCCATTTCATTATGAACCTTAATTTATTGACCTTTAATTAATGGATCACATAACTCAAGATATTAATTAATGGATAACAAAACTCAAGATATTAATAAAAATATTAATGTTGAAGCAAAAAAAAAACGTATATGTCATATATATATTACGTGTTTGTACCCGTAATATATGTATATTACGGGTACAAACACGATAATAAGATAATTTTGGATGGATTAAACATAAACTGGCGATTAGGATACCTAACTGTACATTTATTCATTTTGTGTAAGATATTTCAGTGAAAACATACATGCATTAACTAGATTTAGTGCTTCAAAAAATAATAATTAGAGTAGTTGCAAGGTGAATTTGATGGAAAATGATATACATATGTAAACTATTGTAGATGGTGGATTTTCGACAAAGGCTAAAATCGTAAACCCCTAATTATACGAACTTATGATCTAGCAATCAGATGTGAGTATTGAGACACGGGTCTCTCATCAAATCTCTGACTGAGAATATTGTCTCTCAGAGTACATGCAGATATATAGTCTCTCGGCTGGACAACGGCATATCTCATGAATACTGAACACTTCAGTAATTATTTCTATATAGAATCACGAGATTGACGGCTCCTAGATAGATTGCTCTGCTAGTATAGAGCGATAACGTCTTCAGGATACAAACAACAGTTTTCCCTGACTATATAAAGGATATAAATCTCTAGCAAGCTCATGTCAGAATAATTAATGCTCCTAGATAGCTTGCTCTGCTAGTATAGAGCCATCAATTAATTATTCTTAAATTCTTGGATTCATCCACTAAATTTCTGAAAATATTCAAATATTTTCTGAAAGTATTCAAATACTTCAGTAATATTTCGTTGCTTCAATCTATGGTTCTTTCCAGCAGAATTCCATGGGTTATTAATAAATATTCAACACAAGGGCATCTGAGCTACCCCCGAGTAAGCCACGACTCAAATGGTGCAAGTGTACTCGACGATGATGCACTAACAATCACCGTACGAACAAGTATTTCAAAATACGACGAGACGATGAACCTATGCAAAATAGGAAAAAAATTAAAAATTGACCAATGCGCTGGGAGCATGGGCCCATTGACCGGCCAGACATGCCGTGGTCAATCCCACGCCAGTTTCATATTTTTATCATATTTTCCTTGAGTTCGTGAAAATCCTTTCACTTGAACAAATATCTTTCGTTTTGAGGAAACTCCTCATTTTCATGTTGTTTCCCTCACACCAAAGAAATCATTGGACAACCTCCCATGTCTTGATCCCAACCGGCCCCACACCTCATGGTTCCTCATTATTTTATTATTATTTCCCTAATTTCATGAAAACTCCTTAATCTCATGATATTTCCTTGATCCCATGAAAAATAATATAAAATTAGGAAAACCCGTGTGACCGGGCCCTAGCTGGCCGATCAATCCCTAACTAGCCCCACACGTCCCATTTTATTTATTATATTTTCATGTTTCCATAATCCCATGAAATTCCTTGATTTCATGATATTTCCTTCAAATTATGAAAATTCCTTTAAATCATGAAATAACACATAAAATTAGGGAAAACTCACGGGACCGGGCCATAGCCGGCCAACCATGCTCAAGCCGGTCCCACACATCCCTTATTTTTTTATTATTATTTTTCATGTTTTTATCATCTCATGGAGACTCCTTGATTTCAACAAAACTCTTTAATTTCAACAAAAGCTCATTTGTTTTAACAAATTCCTTGGTTTTATCATATTTCCCTAAAATCATGAAAATATTTTAAAAAATTGGAAAAACGTGTGGGATTGGGCCCTTTGGCCGGCCGGCCACGCCTTGGCCATGACCGGTCCCACACTTCATGATTCCCTCATTTTTTTTTTTTTTCCTTCATCTCATGAAGTTTTGACGGTTTTATCAAAAATCCCTGATTTCTTCATATTTTCTCAAATGGATGCTCAGCTGCACGCTTGAAAATATCAAAATTCTCATAACTGAGATACGAACACTTTGAAAACATGAGCATGTTACCTTGACCGACCAGGTTTGGATCCTAGGCTCGTAATGATCCGGTCCCGTGTATTTTCACGGTTTGACCTAATTTGCGCAATTGCATGTATTAGGTCCAAAACTCTTCCAAACAACTTGGAACTTCACGAAACGATCATCACTGGATCCCGTGACCACCCAGGGACAGTTTCATGACCCCTTGGTCGGTTCCTCATCTCTTCATAATTAATTAGGTTTTATTGCCTAAGGCTCAGACGAGCATTTTCGAATAAATGATTAAACCGACATTTGATCATTCTTTCATCAACAAATAACCAACTCTTCAAGAGGCCTTGTAGTTTGCTCACACGAGCATGTGGGAGATAAGTGGTCGACCCAAGATCTCGTGAAGTCGGTTCTCCTTCATTCCATAGTTAATTTTCAATTAACCATGAATTGGTCATCAATTGATCAAATTAGGGTTTTTGAGTCCAAGGATCATAATTCCAGATTCGAACACTAATAATTTTACGACGATCTCATCAGAATTCTTATTAATTATGCTCGGTTTAACTACCAGTATTTTAAATAATGCTTTATTTTGGTCATGACACCAATGATTCATTAGATGAGCAATACTTGCTCAGATGAGGAATACTTGCTCAAATCAAGGAATATTGGTCCAACTATCAATATTCAAAAAAATCTGAGTAATACTTTCTCGCCTCAACTATCAACGTGAGAATCATGTCCATGTTCAATTCATGAGTTTCATAACATTTTACAAAATCATGTTCAACTCAGTAAATACATGGACTCATTGTCCCATTAAATCATGAAGTCAACAACTGACTAAACTAACCACGAGACGTCAATTGTGTCACTTGCGGGGATATCAACTAGGATTTTGGTCTGGTGGTCTATGGCACATGTGTTCAAACACATGATGGAATGTGAGAAAGCATGCAATCAGTTGAAGGAGTTAACAAAGTAGTGGATGGAAAATCAACCAAGTCTCCGCACGATGAGTAACTGGTTTCAAACACGATTTCCACTTCCCAACTCTTTGATTCCATAAATTGTCACACTTCATGGGATCATGGTGGCTATAATTCCAGCAATATAAATAAGTCTCCGAGTCATGATTGAAATAACAACGACAAGAATAACAAGAATCTCACGTCTCACAGACAACACGAGATCAACAACTCATCAATTGAGCAATTACTCTCAACTGAGCAATTTTAATCATTCAGAACTTATCATATTCAGAATTCACAACACTCCCACAATCTTTGATTACCATTGATTCCACACATTTCTCAGCTTCCCTCCTACAGATCAACCCATCCTTTCTTTGTGACCGAATTTACTCTAGAACGACCATTATCTTGGTTTAGGCTGGAGTACTACAGATTGATCTCTCTAATTCAAAGCACCCCCTTTGCAGCGGTGCATCTGTGTGAGGTTGAACATTTCGCTCGTTCAAGGAGTCTCCTCCGCGCGGCCATCTCCTCAATTTCGTAAAAACCAGCAAATCTTTTTTTCCCATCTACAGATTGGCGACCACAGTGGGAGATCATTCTCTTGGTTGCAATCTCTCATTTTCACAAGATGGTTGGTCTTAGGTCAGGATCAGTTACAAATCCTAATGCAAATATCTCTAACACCAGCAATAATGAAAACATCCCGGAAACTGTTCCGGCCACTAACACTGACGTTGGTGACATTACTCCTCCTCACGCCAATACAGAAGATCATCTTCTGTTCGGCCGACACCCTGAAGAAGTTAGAGGAAGTCCACCACCTACCATTGTTGATCTTATCAAAGCGCAAGAGACTCTTGCAAAGAATCAGACGGATATGGCTGCATCACAACAGAAATTATTTGACCATCTGAAGACTCTTACTGAAAATTTGTCAGAGAAAACTCAAGGAAAAAGGATAGAGAAGGAAAAGTCCTCGGACGCTGCTGATCCTGAGGTAATTTCTATTCACACAGTGGATGACGACGAAACCAACAAAGTTGTTGGCAATTCGTCAACGAAGGAATCATCAAACTTCATCACCCGGGAAGACTTGGAGCATCTTCTGGAAAATAGTGGGAATGACAAGACATCACACGTCCATCGTCACCAACCCCCTTATCCTTCTACGACGCAAATGATTCCCCTTCCTAAAGGTTACTTTTCTCCAACTTTCACTCTGTATGATGGAACCGACAATGCTTGAGAACACATCTCTAGCTTCCTTGAAGCCTTAGGAGAACATGAGCATAACCATGTTGTTCGTCTCAAGGAATTTTCAAAATCTATGAAAGGCAAGGCATACACTTGGTACAACAACATTGCACCTGGAACTATCAACAATTGGGGATAAATGATTAACACCTTCTATAGGAAGTAATTCTTTGTGTCAGAGCAAGTCACTCTCTCTGTTCTTGGAAGGATGTTTCATAAATTCAGTGAAAATCCCAATGACTATGTGAAAAGATTCAGAGTCCAAGCCCTGGATTGTCATGATCCAAACGTCACAGAGAAACAACTGGTAGATTTGTGCATCAATGGCATGATCCCGGTATATAGAGCCTTACTGGAGAATCTACGATTCCAGAATTTCTTAGATCTCCACGATGACGCGAAAAGGTCGGCAACCACTGCACATACTCTATTAGAAAGAGAAAAATCTACAAAGACTGAAGAATCATGAGATAATCGAGGGAGCAGACGTCTGTTTAACAAGCAGTACAACCTGAAGCCTTCCACAAATGCTGTCACGGAAGGGAGCAAACGGAAATCTGAGCCAAAGAACAAGCATACTTCTTCCACCCCTTCAAAGGCACAAAATAAGGATAACGTGCAAACTTCTCCTCAGCATACAGAGGACCTAGAATCACCTGACTTTCCTTGTTTCATTGAAGAAGTAATCTAATTTCTAGAGGCATGGGTTCAAGACGGTGAAATCAAGTTTCCATATGTCAAGAAGGAACCAACCGAAAAGGCTATGGAAATCCTCGGTACTGTCGCTTCCATAGGTTTGTCAGCCACGCCACAAGTGATTGCAAGACTTTGAAACACATATTAAGAGAAAAGTTTAAGTCATGAGAACTTAATCTTGGAGCCGAAGGAGTACACAAAGATACTCTCCCTGTCAGGACTTTCTCCATTTCTGAAGCACCAGTCAAGGAAGCAATTCAGTCATTGATAGAGCATGTCTGCGAATTGCTCTATCTGTCGAAATTACAAAGGGGAGACATGTTTATGGCTTTGAATCACATAGTTTCCGGGAAACACCTGCTGATTCCAGATGTACCTCCTGAACCTTCAGCCACTGACAAAGAAATATATGACTGGGGACTGCTCACCACAGTGCACATTAAAGGAAATGAATTCAAAAGGGAATTTGTTGATGTTGGTACTGTTGTCAACATCATTCCTTTGAAAACTCTTCGGGATGTTGGTATTACTCAACAAGAGGCTACTCACGCTCCCATAGCAATCAGAGATCATGAAGGTATTTCCAAATATGCATATGGCTTCATCACTCTCAAAGTTACAGAAAGTTTGGTCTGCACTGAGACCAAGTTTTACATAATCCGGGAAGACCCTGGATATGAAATGATCCTTGGAAGGACTTGGATCCATACTGGAAGGCTAACCTTAATGCATTCAACACACTCTATTACTGACAGAGACTCTGAGTCGGAAGAAGAAGCGGAGGATGCCCCATCATTTGAGCATCTGAAGGAAGTTGAAACCTTGATGGGACTTGTGCAAGAACCTAGAGAGAATCCACATGCCTTTGTCAAAAGGTTTCGAGCTCAGGAAAGTCTCATTCCTCTTCATGCTCTAATATTACCAATGTTCAAATATGCTACTTTGGTCCAATGGCTTCACTCCACAAACAATTTAGAAATTGCAAAATGCTATGAGTTGATCATATCTCCACTGCAATATTTCACCCAATGGTTGAGTCCAAAATGTCCTCAAGTTGATCATACAATCAGGTGATTCATTATGGAAGATGTGGCCAAGTATTACAGGCATTACGAGGGATACTCCCTCCTGCATGAGTGTCCATATGTGCCACAACCGTGGATCCGCACCACACAAAGAATTCTGAATCAACAAAAGATATTCAAGGCACGGACAACCAAACCCAACAAATACTGTGATGGGGACTTAGTTCTCAATGCAGTCCAGCGCAACCTTCACTCGGCAAGGAACTCCAATTAGGAAAGACCATTCATGGTTGCTAAGTCCATAACTGGAGGATATTACAAGTTGATCAACACATATGGACGAACCCAACCAATAATTCATGAGAATTGGCTTAAAGCGTTAGTCTGAAGTTATTTGACATTTAAGGTACTGGGCATCTAAGTATTCATGACGTTTGGATTTGGAATTTTAGGATTTTCTTTCATTGTATTTCAATTCCTCTAAAATGTTTGCAATACTTGAAATTAGTATTCGAATTCAGCAATTTATCAAAATTCAATTCATATTTCTTAATAGAAAATCTCTATCGAATCCAAAAGAAAATCCTTAACCGTCTACCAATCCAAAACCATAATATCAAAACCCAAATAAAACCTCATATCTCTCAGAAGTTCATAAGATCAAGAGATTATAGAAAATAAATCAAAGAAAATCAGCGAAGAAAGATTTTTGCGCCTCTGCATCCTTCAAAGCCTGCAAAGCTGCCTTTTCCTTATTCATCTCTTCAGTCAGCCTGGCCATCTTGTCTTCCTTTTCCATCATAGCATCATTATGAAAGGGTATGTTATTTTCACATGAATCCTTAATAGCATCCATCTTCTTACGAAGACACTTCACATTGAGGCCAAGTCTTTCAGAATTCTCCAAGTTGAAATCCCAATCAAAGAGTACATCTGGAGTCACAGTATTCCTGGACCTAGTGCATATATCATTTACAAAATGAAATATAACACTTACCTGCATATTTAAAGAATAAGCACGCTTTGGGTCTCTAGTAACGACGATGTGACCAAATTTCTACCATATTTTCTCATACAAATTGGCATATCCAATGGGATTGCCAAATCCGCCAACTAGTCTGTGGTATGGGAGTGATGCATCGAATGGAGGATCAAAAGAAACTACTTCGCTTGGGTATTCATGCAAAATTATATGGTTTTCAATTACTGGAGCAACTTCTACAACAACAGATTCTTCAGCCTCTTATACTAGCGACTCAGTTCCTTTCGTCACTAAAGCAATAACAATCGAAGTCTCAGTTTCATTGATTGTTTCAACAACAACACTCTCATGGACTTGAAGTATAGGGATGTTTTCCTCCTCATCAATGGCCTCGGGATCACTCGTTTCGTCATTATGGGTTCCTTCATTCTCAACTTCGGTATTTTGCACCTAATACGAAGATTACATGAGATTAGGACCATCCAAGCATGAAACCAAAATAAATCATGAACTAAAGCATAAAAGTGGTCTAACATCATAAAAATCTTTCATTATACATGCTAGATGTCAGCAAATAACGTGACAGTCACAAAAAACACGTTTTACAACAAGCTCGCCTGAGAAGATTTTATACTTCCCTGTACGAAACAACGAACTGGGAGCAATTGGTGAATAAAATAGGGTTGAGTTATATATCATTATCTTCTTATTGGTTTTACCTACAACATGTGAACATTTCATAGCAATCGGATGAACGAGAAAAAAGATGTGGTCGAAACTCCGGACTACACGACAGCTGAAAATTTCTTGAAAGTTTTCTGGATGTTTACTTTTTTATCTATTTCTACCCCTGAACGCGCTCAAAACTTAAAAATATTCTTTCCTAAAGCTTGGAAATTTCCTGGGATTAAGGATGCATATGCGGATCATGAAATTATGACATCATATGAAGGTTCCATAGCATTTTTCCTAAAATGCTGAGTTATGAATTTTCTGATGACGTATTTTCGGCAAAACTTGTCATATGTTCACATACATTCTCATTCATTCACTCATATATCAGAAATTTTATACTTCTATGGATAAAATACAAGAGAAATACTTACTTGGGGTGGTCTCCCAAGCATTCAAGGAATCATAATTGCTCGCACCAACGTCGACAACTCTATTACCTTCATTTGGTTTTGAACTCTGGGAGTTTTCTTCATCGACATCCTTAGAGCGAGCGTCACCAGTATTCTCCACGTCCATGGAAGCATCCCCCTGGATATATTCTCAGAAATTAGCATTTTGTTTATCAAGCATCATAATTTGCTACATGGAGAAATACTTACTTCAACTTCTTCTTCAACACCCGAGTCAGAAACCGTCTGCCCAGCAGTAGAGAATTGAAGACCGTGAATACTCGAGGGAGTAAAATCCTATAACGTTATAACAAATTGGGTTTTCAGATCCTAATTATATGGATGAGAAGAAGTCATGATGCAAGATATATCGATAACTCACCAAACAAATCACTGGGGACTTTATGGTATTAAGTAACATCTTATAATTCTTATTCCTTCCCTCTCCACCATGAATAGTCACTTCAGTTTCTAAGAGATTTACATCGACTTGTGGTCTTACATTATGACCATCCTGTGAAGAAATTTTGATGCAATAATCAGAACACAATCATCCTGGTATTATGAAGATTCTACAAAAAATACTTACTCGTGAACACCCTGGAGATGCTTTTCGTTTGTCACTACCAGGAAAATGCTTCAATCTTGGTCTAGTAGAAATCATCTCAAGAGAAGGACGATCTTTCATTAAAGGTTGAGCATCTCTCACGAAATCAAGTAAACGCTTGAGTTGCTGATCCCAAAAGTCTATGTAACTCGGAGTTACGTACGTGACTCTATCAGAACTGGGGAACCAGAATTCACTTCCTTCCACATGCGTACGGTCCATACGAGTCATGAGTTGTTTAACTGAAGGCTTTCTTCTTCGAAAAGTCGTAACACACTGATCCATACCCATTTTCCGAGCTGCCCTATCAATATTATATTCTTCCACCAAGAATTCGCTGTGAATTATGGATACCAGATGACTGGGAGTGCAACTCAACATGAAGGATCTCTCGCCGTCATCCAAATCAACACCATATTTCAAAGTCATAATCTCTTCATCATTAAAGGTTTTCAATTGGAAGATATAATAGGGAACTGATACCCATGGGCGGAAGTTGAACTCAGATTCACAATCCAAGACATCGACGAAGCGGGTTTTGAATCAAGGTTGCTTTGTGGACCAGCGCATGATTCTAGAATTAGAATTCTCAGAGAAGACATGGCAAGCATCAATGTTCAATCCTTGCAAGAAAGTCCATGAAATGGGTGAATAATTCTTCAAATACTCCCACATCAAAGCTTGAAGAAACATTGTGTTGGCATAACATTCAATCTCTATAAAACCATTCGAGACACTGGAGTCTATAATCAAGGAGTCCAAGTTAGAATACAAAGAGCCAAAGAACAAGCTACCTATTGGAAGTTGCTCACCCTGAGCCATCTTAATCGAAAAAGGAATCACAAACGGCTTCAACAAGTTTCCAGCATCCTCAAATACGTCTCTGGACATCCATAAACACAAGAAAGCAGCGATGGATAATGTACCGTCAACTGGACAATCTGGATGAATATTTCTTGTCCACCAGTGTATCATCCAATGAGCATAACAACCTTTGTTTCCAGATGCCTTATTAATCTCCTCCATTGTGGTTGTCAAGAGGTTATAGATTGCATTTTCCTCTGAAGAAAGATTTACAGGAAGATTTCCTATGATTGGAAGATGCAACAAAGCAACCACGTCTTCTAAAGTAATGGTAAATTCTCTCCATCTTCATATGAAAGAGTGAGTTGGAATACACCATCTAGCAAGTAAAGCTACAATAGGTCGCGCATCATGGAAGATGAACAAATCTCCAGAAGCTTGAATAGCTCGTATTACTCGTGCGTCATGCAACTTGGCTCGAACTCTAGGAAAACCCAGCATGTACCTCGACCAACCAGAAAACTTTTCCAAGGGCCGTCGAGAAAGCTTGAATTCAATCATTGATGCAGAAAAATATTCTTTCTCAAGGAAGAACCGAATAGCTCCCTGAGGAGTCACCAACTTCTTCTGAGTAACCTCTCTGGGGTTTATCAGAAGACGGAATGCTGGAGTTTTGAGGCGCTTCTCAGGATCTTGGTCCATGAAGAATGTATCCTCTATGTTCGGAACGCTCTTAATTCCAGGAGTTTCATATTCTCCAATGGAAGTCTCTTCCGTGCATGAATCATCCCTAGAGGCATCATCATCTATGTGTGATCCTTCTCTGGAAGCATCATCGTCCACACACATATCATCTCTGGAAGCATCATTGGTTTACGAATCAGACATCTTGCAAAGTAGTTGTAACATGCACACAATGCTCCGCTTCAGTACATCATACAAACATGCTCATGCAAGCATCTACAAACCGGTAACTCTTAACTCTTACCTTTTACGCTTCCAATAATAGTAGTGATATTAATGATAGAGTTAACACTTCAAAATCGTTCGTCTCTTCGAACCTACAAAAGACATTCAAAAAACTCAGATTTTTCATAAAATCATTAATATTTCTACTGTGTGAACATTCACCATGGAATTATGAAAACTAAAACATTATTTCATCATAAATAATTGTTTACTTCTAAGTAATACTATACAATACTCAAGTTTTGATTTTAAAGAAAATAATATATATTTGCATATAAAGAAAAACGTGATTTACTCACGTAAATATATATATATATTGATGTGAGCAAGGCTCACCAACATAAATTTGTGGACAATCCACGGTTTCAAAAAAACATAATCATGAATGGAGCATGGTTTTATAAAAAATATATATTTTCCTTCGTATCGTCATACGTCTTTGAAATGAAGCTTTATTCCAGTTTTTTGAAAAGTCACACATTATAAGATAAATTTTTGATTCACGTGAAAGCTCATAAACAAATTTTTTTCACTGGACACAAGTTCATGTATAAAAAAAAAGAATAACTTTTTCTTCGTGTCATTATCATTCTTTAAAACAAGGGTTTATTTCGGTTTCGTGAAAATTCACCTTTTCATGATAAAACTTTGGTTCACATGAAAGATCATAAACATAGTTTTATCACTGTACCTAAATATTCATATATGAAGAAAAATCTCTCTTAAGTCAGGGAGTATTATTAGTTTTCAAAAACTAACGATCAAACGAACATACGTTTTCAAAAAATGATGGTTTTCAACGAAGCCCATGCTCATATATGCACATGTGTATAACTTTATCATGATCAAGATATGAACAACTCATAGAACTCATGAACATCAACAAACATTTTAAAAAAAAAAATCGAACCCGGTCGGCGTCGGACGGTGATCAGACGGCGACAGCGGGCGGTGGCGCTCCGACAATTTTTTTTCCTCTCCTCCTACTACTGGCGTGAAGGTGATGAAGGTGATGGTCATGGGAAAATTAAAAAAAAAAAGAGGAAACAATTCCTTTTAAATAAAATTTTATGTCCAAAACCTAATTTTCTAAGGATTTCCTTATTGGGCCCGGCCCGTGAATCCTAAACGACCAAGGTCCCGTCGTCCAAACCAGCGGTTCAACACCAATTTATATTCACCAAATGACACTCTATAATGGCACTAGGATCTTCATTCAAGTCATGGTATGATCGTACTATCGAAATAGTCCGGTAATATCTTAACTTAAGACTAAGTTCAATTACTGATATTGTTTATGACCGGAAAATCACCATTCAATGATGACTGAGGAACACTGCTTTCCACACTAAGCAGGGGACTTAATTTAAATGGTGGATTTTCGACAAAGGCTAAAATCGTAAACCCATAATTATACGAACTTCTGATCAATAAATCAAATGTGAGTATTGAAACACTGGTCTCTCATCAAATCTCTGACTGAGAATACTGTCTCTCAGAGTACATGCAGATATGTAGACTCTCGGCTGGAAAACGGCATATCTCAAGAATACTGAACACTTCAGTAATTATTTCTATGTATAATCATGAGATTAACGGCTCCTAGACAGCTTTCTCTGCTAGTATAGAGCGATAACGTCTTCAAGATACAAACAACAGTTTTCCATGACTATATAAAGGATATGAATCTCCAGCAAGATCATGTCAGAATAATTAATGCTCCAAGATAGCTTGCTCTGCTAGTATAGAGCCATCAATTAATTATTCTTAAATCCTTGGATTCATCCACTGAATTTCTGAAAATATTCAAATATTTTCTGAAAGTATTCAAATACTTTAGTAATATTTCGTTGCTTCAATCTATGGTTCTTCCTAGCAGAATTTCATGGGTTAGTAATATATATTCAACACACGGGCATCTGACCTACCTCCGAGTAAGCCCCGACTCAAATGGTGCAAGTGTACTCGACGATGATGCACTAACAATCACCATACGAATAAGTATTTCAAAATACGACGAGACGATGAACCTATGCAAAATAGGAAGGAAAATAATAAATAATTAAAAATTGACCAAGGCGCTGGGATCATGGGCCCACTGACCGGCCATACGTGACGTGGTCAATCCCACGCCAGTTTCATATTTTTTTGTTATTTTCCTTGATTTCATGAAAATTCTTTCACTTGAACAAATATCTTTCGTTTTGAGGAAACTCCTCGGTTTCATGGTGTTTCCCTCACACCAAATAAATAATATAAAATTAAGAAAATATGGTAGAGCCGTGATCATTGGCCAACCGGCCATGAATTGATCCCAACCGGCCCCACACCTCATGGATCCTGATTATTTTATTATTATTTCCCTAATTTCATGAAAACTCCTTAATCTCATGATATTTCCTTGATCCCATGAAAAATAATATAAAATTAGGAAAACCCATGTGACTGGGCCCCAGCCGGCCGGTCAAACCCTAGATAGCCCCACACGTCCCATTTTATTATTATTATATTTTTCATGTTTCCATAATCCGATGAAATTCCTTGATTTCATGATATTTCCTTCAAATTATGAAAATTCCTTTAAATCATGAAATAATACATAAAATTAGGGAAAACTCACGGGACCGGGCCCTAGCCGGCCAACCATGCTCAAGCCGGTCCCACGCATCCCTTATTTTATTATTATTATTTTTCATGTTTTCCTCATCTCATGGAGACTCCTTGATTTCAACAAAACTTTTTAATTTCAACAAAAACTCATTGGTTTTAACAAATTCCTTGGTTTTATCATATTTCCCTAAAATCATGAAAATATTTTAAAATTTTGCGAAAACATGTGGGATTGGGCCCTTTGGCCGACCGGCCATGCCTTGGCCATGACCAGTCCCACACTTCATGATTCCCTTATTTTTTTATTATTTTCCTTCATCTCATGAAGTTTTGACGGTTTTATCAAAAATCCCTAATTTCTTCATATTTTCTCAAATGGATGCTCAACTGCACGCCAACAAATATCAAAATTCTCAGAACTGAAATATGAACACTTTGACAATGTGAGCATGTTACCTTGACCGACCAGGGTTGGCTCCTTGGCTCTCAATGAGACGGTCCCGTGTATATTCACGGTTTAACCTAATTTGCGCAATTGCATGTATTAGATCCAAAACCTTTCCAAACAACTTGGAACTTCATGAAACGATCATCATTGGATCCCGTGACCACCCAGGGCCGGTTTCATGACCCCTTGATCGGTCCCTCATCTCTTCATAATTAATTAGGTTTTATTGCCTAAGGCTCAGACGAGCATTTTCGAATAAATGATTAAACCAGCATTTGATCATTCTTTCATCAACAACACACCAACTCTTCAAGAGGCCTTGGAGTTTGCTCACACGAGCATGTGGGAGATAAGTGGTTGACCCACGATCCCATGAAGCCGGTTCTCCTTCATTCCATAGTTAATTTTAAATTAACCATGAATTGTTCATCAATTGATCAAATTAGGGTTTCTGAGTCCAAGGATCATAATTCCAGATTCGAACACTAATAATTTTACGACGATCTCATCAGAATTATTATTAATTATGCTCGGTTCAACTACCAGTATTTTAATTAATGCTTTATTTTTGTCACAACACCAATGATTCATTAGATGAGCAATACTTGCTCAAATCAAGAAATATTGGTCCAACTATCAATATTCAAACAAATCAGAGTAATACTTTCTCGCCTTAACTATCAACGTGAGAATCATGTCCACGTTCAATTCATGAGTTTCAGAACATTTTACAAAATCATGTTCAACTCAGTAAATACATGGACTCATTGTCCCATTAAATCATGAAGTCAACTACTGACTAAACTAACCACGAGACGTCAATCGTGTCACTTGGGGGGATATCATATAGGGTTTTGGTCTGGCGGTACGGAATATGTGTTCAAACACACGATGGAATATGAGCAAGTCGTGCAATCATTTGAAGGAGTTAACAAAGTAGTGGATGGAAAATCAACCAAGTCTTCGCACGATGAACAACTGGTTTCAAACACGATTTCCACTTCCCCACTCTTTGATTCCATAAAATGTCACACTTCATGGGATCATGGTGTCTACAATTCCAGCAATATAAATAAGTCTCTAAGTCATGATTGAAATAACAAAGACAAGAACAACAAGAATCTCACGTCTCACAGACAACATGAGATCAACAACTCATCAATTGAGCAATTACTCTCAACTGAGCAATTTCAATCATTCAGAACTTATCATATTCATAATTCACAACACGCCCACAATCTTTAATTACCATTAATTCCACAAATTTCTCAGCTTCCCTCCTATAGATCAACACATCCTCTCTTTGTGACTGAATTTACTCTGGAACGACCATTGTCTTGGTTTAGGCCAGAGTACTACAGATTGATCTCTCGAATTCAAAGCACCCCCATTGCAGCGGTGCATCTGTGTGAGGTTGAACATTTCGCTCGGTTCAAAGAGTCTCCTCCGCACGGTCGTCTCCTCAATTCCGTAAAAACCAGCAAATCGTTTTTCCCCATCTACAACTATATATTAATTAAATAATTTGGTTGTCATAATTTGATGATATATATGGCTAAGTTGATAATGTATGTATGAACATTATTTTAGATTACAGGAAAATATAGAACTCTCTTGGAATTGAACAATCAAAACGCTAGAAGAAAAAATTACATCAGTCGGATTAAGGAAGTGTCGTTACGGCACGGGTTATCTCTAGTTTACAACAAAAATCAAATCTTTAGCATTAGCATTGATTATACAACAATAACAAATTTTACCATCAACTAAAACAAAATTAAGAAATCTTTACCATCAATTTGACATTATTGCAGTAAAATCAAACAAATCATAGCTTGCATTTACATCTAACTGAAAAGGAAAAAAACAATAAATCAAAACTAGGGTTTGACTTACATTTGAAGGGTACCTGAAAGAGTTAATGACTCTCCAAATGGGTTTCTAAAGAAATTTTCTGAAAACAGAGAAGGTTTTTGGGGGAAATCTAGTGCCAAAAACACCCACAGAACAGAGAAGAACACTTGCAATCGATTAACTATGATTTCCCTCATTATGTCGAAAATTTGTAAATCGTAGATAATTTGAGAACAAAAACATGCTATGGGTAATCCAGATTATAACATGGTGAGCATCTATCAACTTAGATTAGAATCGGGTTAAAGATTTTGAAGTGAAAGAAAAAAAAAATGAATCTAGGGTTTACTTCATAAAAGTGAAATAGAAATGGAGAACCAGTTCATCTTCTGGTAATTAGGGACGAGCCTAGCAAGGGGCTAATCCGGGATATATCCCATCTCTAATTCTAGCCAATCAAAATTTTGTATGGGTTATCTCTCCTCCTTTAAAAGGCTAAGTCATATAAGCTCCCACGTTGGACGGTGAGTGTGACACCCACCTCAAATTAAATTAGATAAAAGCTTTCAACTACAACAATTCTGGAGAAGACAAGTGTCGTAACGTTATTGGTCGAAGATTATTTTTTTAAAAACACCCCCTTAGTAGAAAACGTTATTGGTCCAAGCCCCCAGATTTTAACGGCTAACACTAAAACCGTTGGCAACCGTTAATCGAAACGTGGGTGTACAAGACTTATGTGTTGATTTACACCTAATTAAAAAATTATACCAGATTTACACCAAATACTTAACTGGACGTTAAGTAACACCGTCAAGTAATTTCACCCACCTAATCTAGCTAACTAACTTAAACTGATCACGCCGGGACAACCCACCGTTTATAACCCAATGGTTCCACGATAGATTATAAACTGTCGAAGAAAACGTACGCCTATGTTAACTAAGCCAAAGTAGTTGCTTAGATCAACCAAACAAGATAATATACTAAATCAAAGGCCAGCAACCCCCAGCTTAAATTGCACCAAGTCACATATGGTGCAACCACATTGTAGTTAAATTATATTAGTTAACTTGCTGACATAAGTTAATCTTACGGCCTCACGGATTAATCCTTTTTGTGGTTATCCGGCCATAACCAACCTAACAGTCGTAGCTTAATCTAACGATGCATTTCGGGCTGTAGGTCTCGGCTAACCACAAAAAGGATCATTCCTGGCTGTAATTATTATACATGGTGGATTATTTTCGTATCAAAAAAATAAACGTACACAAAGGAAATTATGAAGGTGAATTTAAAGATATTAAAATCGTGAACGTTCATATTAGGGAAAGTCACGATAAAAACCATCTAACAACTGGCTGGTTATTCGTACAGGCTGTTGGTGGACTATAATTACGGGGGGCCACCACCTACCTGTTTAGAAATAACTATATATGAATGCTCGTTGTTTAAAAATTAGGATTTCTCTTATTATTGTACCGACCACTACTGCTCAACCCCAAGCTTCGTTCGGTTGGTATACGTTTGCGTTCTAATGACCCAAATCCCTCTGCAAAGTCAGGGACTACGTGAAGTGTGATGTTTATTGGATAACTTCTCTTCCTTCACGATTTACAATCCATGGCCGCTGGCCCCTATTCTCATCGAAAACCCCTCCCGCGCCTGGTGGTACGCCATTTAACTTATCAAAGGTATATAAATTTAAAAACTCATAAGCGACGGGACGAGGCGAAGCTAAGCCGCACCAAATAAAAAATTCTAAGTGACGGGGCGAGGCGAAGCCGAGCCACATCAAATAAAAAATAGACGGTTTTTGGATCCGCCCGATGCGTAGCACGGGCACAAAATCTAGTCTATTAGTATTCGTGTTTTAGCCCATCTGTGAATCTAATTTACTGTTAAAAGCATCTTTATTTGCATATACAAGGATAATTTTGGACCCTGTATATTAACAGGTCCACAATCTTATATACAGGCACGACTTGGAACTTATCAAAAAAAAAAAAAAAATTATCAAAAACTTTTTTCACTGTAGCAACTCCAGTGACCAAAAAACTTTTCATACTGCTACAGTAACTTTTTATGCTACAATTAAGCAACTCCATTTTTATGCTGCTACAGTAACTAAAAAAAATGGCTATGCTTTAACTGTATGAGTATTGAGCAACTCCATTTTTCAGAAATCACAGTTTCGTAAATCACTCAATTCACTAAGGAACTTGCCGGTAAATCACCTTCCTCAACTTCCCAACACCACCATCATCTCGATGGGTTAGAGTGGTGGGAGGTTTCAAGTTTGTTGTTTATTTTTCTTGTTTATTTCTCTTTTTGTTTGGATTCCCGGCTTGAGAATTACCTTCCTTCGTAGATAATAGGTTGTGCAGTTTTACACAATTTCTTTGTAAGTGTTGCTTTGTTTTTCTTTGTTACATTGTGTGGGTTCACCGGTGGTTTTAGACCTGGTTTGTGCTGAGTTCGATAGCTAAGCTGTACGTCCATATCATGTTTGCCTTTATGTCTGAATGACGATAACAGATAAGGAGGTATTGATCTGCCCTTTCAAAGACTTTCATGGGTGCCCAGATGGGAGGATTGGAAGCAAGGGTTTCGCCTGTCTAGTGCCCCATTTGAAGAGGGTACATCTATGCAACTCAGATAGGAAGAATTCTCTTCAACAGGCCATTGGAAGCGACTAGGATGTGTTCAGTACATTGGAAGAAACCTTGAAGACATTGAAACAATGGCTATGCTTTAACTGTATGAGTATCCAGGCATGGAAAAGAGCATGTAAACATGGAGATATTGATGTTAGACCTGCAATATGTGAGGTGTCTGGGGAAGTAACAAAATTGATTGTTGGAGTACTTCGGCCTGGATCTATTCTCGTACAGTTGGAGGACAATGGTTTTGAGCTAACCATTGAGACACTAGATGCAGTTCTTCATGCTCATGTGAGTATTGTGAAGAGTATTCCTAAAGGGTGTAGGATGGCATTTTCCAAGGCTTTGAAAGCAGCCCTCTTGAAAGTGGCAGTAGAGCATAATTCGAGTCCGAATCTGGGTTAGCTTATTGATACTACCTCGCTGTACGTTGCGCGTCTTCATACCCAAGAATCGGACGGAACGTAGATCTGGGAGTCATAAATCTATGCAGCAGAAGCAAATTCTAAAAGCATTGACGATGTGGGGTGAAGCTGGGGGAGTCCAAAAGCTTATAAAGAGGTTCTACAGATGCGGCGAACTGGATGTGTTAAGTTAGAGGATGATGAAGAACCTGACAGCAAACGTACAAATATTTCTGCTTTCTTGCGCAAAGTTGCAGACGGACATTTTACTGCTGCAGTTAAAGCCATCAGCTCTTCTGGGGTGGCGCAGTACAATGAAGATACCAAGAAAGCCCTAGAAGATAAACACCCATTCATGCCCCCTCCGCAGAAGCCTTCTATCCCGTTAACTGAGACGCCTTTACTAGATGAAGACGGAACTGTCCTAAGCTGCATTAAATCGTTTCCTAAGGGGACTTCATGTGGCAAGGATGGCCTCCGGGCACAACACTTATTGGATTCCTTTTGTGGGGAAGGCTCTCCTGTGGCTGCTGACCTAGTCACGGAAATAACAAGGGTTATTAATCTGTGGTTGAGTGGTAGATGTCCACTTATTCTGGCAGAGTTTATTGCGTCAGCACCATTAACTCCACTTCTTAAGCCAGATAATAGTATTAGTCCTATCGCTGTTGGGACAATTTGGCGTCGTCTTATATCCAAGGTGGCTATGAAGGGAGTTGGCAAGGACATGGCGGCCTACTTACATGACTTTCAGTTTGGGGTGGGGGTTTCAGGAGGAGTGGAGGCCATTTTACATGCAGTGAACAGGTATGTTAGTAAGCACCATTTAGACCCTAGTCTTACTATGCTAACTGTAGACTTCACCAACGCTTTCAACCTAGTTGACCGCACATCCATGCTTCTTGCGGTTCGTAGACTTTGTCCATCTATATCCCCATGGGTGGATTATTTATATGGTCAACCGACAAGATTATATGTGGGAGATTATCATATCTATTCCTCAACAGGGGTGCAACAAGGTGACCCGTTGGGTCCGTTGTTGTTTGCTTTGGTGCTTCATCAACTTATAACGAAGATAAATGAGAAGTGCACACTATCCTTACAGGCTTGGTATCTTGATGATGGTACTATTATTGGTGACACTGTCGAAGTAGCGCGAGCACTTATTTTCGTTCAAACAGAGGGGCCTCGGTTGGGACTTATATTGAATATTAAAAAAACCGAAATCTTTTGGCCCTCTTGTGATGGAAGAAAGGTAAGGGATGGGATGTTTCCTGCTGAAATCTCAAGGCCAGACAATGGGGTCAAACTTTTAGGGGTGCAGTCAGACTTAATGATGAATTTGTGAAAAGGCTTGCTATCGGGAGAGCAGAGAAGGCAAAGTGGAGTTAATGCGATTTTGTCTAAACTACGTGATCCTCAGAGCGAGTTATTACTTCTGCGTGCATGTATGGGCATCTCTAAGTTGTTATTTGGCCTTCGAATTTGTTTCCCGGGATACACTACAGAGGCAGTAGATATCTTTGATAGAGGCTTAAGGGAGGCGATAGAGGGAATCGTTGTGTGTGGAGGCCCTTTTTTCGGGGAGATTCAATGGAGACTTGTTACACTTCCTATCAGATATGGAGGCCTTGGGTTATACACGGCTAAGGAAGCATCAAAATACGCCTTTCTTGCATCACGTGTGCAATCTTGGGGATTGCAAGATCACATACTCAGGGATAGTGGAGTAGAAGGTATGGACGATAATTTTTATATGGCATTGAAAACCTTATAAGAAAATATGCCCGACCAAGACTTTAGTAGTTTTACCAATAAAGACACCGCCCCACTTAAAGCACAAAGCAACCTGGCGAGTGCTCTTTTTGGTAAAGTTGTTAAAGATATGGGTAGGGTTTATGGGTTTTCGGATAGACAGAAAGCAGTTTTTGAGTGTCTACAAGCAGCGCATGCGCAGGATTTTCTTCTCGCTATCCCGATTGACGGCCTTGGACAGAAGATGTCCCCCTTGGAGTATCGGTGCATCCTTAAATACAGGTTAATGATCCCCCTATACCCTTCTGATTCTCGTTGCCCTGCTTGTATTACAGGCTGCCTAGACGCATATGGGGAACATGCTGTTCACTGTAAGGTGGATCCTGGTTTCAAATATAGACATGATCATGTGAGAGATATCTTATATGATGTATTATGGAGGGCTGGTATTTCGGCAAAGAAAGAGGCGTCGGTCAACTTTTTGACGGATCCTCTTGAAGGCAGATCAACACTCAGGCCAGCAGATGTTCTTATTTTTGGGTGGGCCAACGGAAAACATACGTGTGTTGATCTTACTGGGGTTTCTCCATTAGTAGGCATCGGGCAAGGCTCTTTCACAGTTGGACAAGCAACTTTGAAACCTGCCTTGGGTAAGATAATGAAGCATGAAAAGGCTTGTATTGATAATGGACATGCTTTTATTCCTTTTGCCTTTGACACTTTTGGGTATTTAGCTCCGGAGGCGGTTGGACTCCTAGCGAGAGTTCAAAGAGTCATGCACAGTAATGTCATGACTCCCAATTCTAGAGAGTTTGTGTTTAAGAGGATAGGGTTTGCCATTCAAAAAAGGCTTGCGGCGCAGCTTGTTGCTCGCTTGCCTTCTATGTAATAACTCGTGAATCTGTTTCAATGTTTACATTAGTAAAAAAGAAAAGCACGACTTGTATACATGGACTAAAATGAACCACTTTAACTTCTAATTGTTATCATGAAAAGATATAAAAAATAAAAAATAAAAAAAGTTATCATGAGAAGAACTATGCATGATTGCAGTTCACGGAAAAACAAAAAAAAATACCAAAAAGAAAGAGCAATTCTGGAACAGATTTTGGACAAAAGAAAGAACTTAGATTCTAGTGATAAAACAAATAAAGATCAAATCATCAAACCTGATGTGTTTTCATTGTCTGGAACAATATGCATGGTGATATATTCACTTTCACTAAAAGTAGATTAGAATGGAGAATTCTTACCGAACAATATGATGACAAAGATAATAGTGTTTCTTTTCTTTTTGTGGGTTTAGGGTGAAAACACAACAGTTCTGTTTCTTGCCTTTTAGCTAGGAGAAAGAAGAAACAATTAGGAGAAGAAGACGCGGGTGAGGAGAAGATGACGGTCAAAGACTAGGTGTGCTTTTACTTTTTTTTTTTTCCACCGTAGATCAAAACGGATAATTATTATAAAAAAACAAGATAATTACTCTAATAAAATGTTATTAAATTACTCGTAGTTTTAAAAGTAGGAAATACTTAATAGTCCTATAAATAATATAATAGGATGAGTGTAGTCCAGTTGACTCAGTATCTAATATAGGTACCGAGTTAAAACTAATTATGGATTTCTAATATGGAGTATTTAAATGGTGGGTCAGTCATAAAGGAAAAAAAATAGGCCAAAAATATTTTTCCTACGTAAGTACTTAGTACTTACCGTAGCCCGGCCCACTGCTACTCACTGCTTAAATTCTAACTCCTCGTCTTCTCGATTTCATCGTCCCGTTTTGAAAACCCTCACCATCTTGCACCAAAAATGAGCATTTCATCTCTTACTAGATCCGAACTCAAGAAAATAGAATCGATATCTCATTTCTTAAATTTTCCTGGAGAAGTTCATGATGAGATCTTTCTGAAGTTACCATCGAAATCCATCTTGGCAACTTTCTAAACCTAATTTCATCAAAAATCATGTTAATCACACTAATCAAAGCAAGAACAACAACCCTAAACTCTTGATTTCCCATCACCTTTTAGGTAAGCACCTTAAGATTTACTCCATAGGTATTGATTACGATGCTTTATTATTACCAGAACCATCATCCTCATCCACAACAACAGCATCAGCTCAATTTGATGGAGTTGTTCTGATAAATTTCCTATTTGACTCTACTGTAGATTATGTTCTTAATTATATGTGTTCATCTAATGGTTTGATTTGCTCAAGAATAATGAGGATTAATAGACCGAGTTGTCAACAGGAACTTACTGCGGAGATTAGATTTTGTGTTATGAACCCATTGAGTAGAGAATTTAAATATCCCGGAAAGTATTACAAGAAACTTACCTGTGGATTTGGTTATGATATCAGCATTGGAGATTATAAACTAGTGATGATATCAGATTATGAATATACTTGTTGTAAAATTGATGTTTATATAGTGAAATCACTGTAGGATCAGAATATTGCCACAACAATATTCTTGCGAAAGATTATTAACAACATTTCTGCGAGCCTCTCAACAACACTCTGCGAGTGTCGCAGAATAACTCAAAGAATGATTCAAAGAATGACATAGCGGATGACGGTAGAAGAAACATGAGAAGAGCATGATGATCCTGCGAAGATTACATCATCTGCGAGAATTAGCATTACAACTGCTGCGAGAGCACCGCGAGCCAGATCCGAAATTAAAGGATAACTTAGCTGTCATCCACTGTGTACTTACCCTATATAAAGAGAGCCAATAGACTCAGAAGGGAGGGATCAATTTTAGAGTGTTGAGAAAGTCTTGAGGAGAGAGAAAATTCTTGTGAGCGATTGTATTCTTGATTTCTTTCATTTCTTTTAACATTTATGAGAATTAATCTATAAAAGTGTTGTTCTTAATCTCCAGATATGTGTTGATCATGATGAATTCTTGTATGGGGTGTAGTGTAGGAAATCCTGCAACTACATAATGGCGCTAGAAACAGGGAATGAAGGTTGAAAATCATAGAAAAGGCAAGATAAAAGATCAATATTCAAGTTAAGAAGATGATTGAACAAGTTGGTGAAAGAGTTGAAGGAAAAATGATTAAAGTTAAGTAGAATCGCAGAAAGTTGGAGTGTAGTACGATAACAAAAACGATGATCAACCAATTCCATGAAGATATCAAAGGAAGGATTCATAAACGAGATTTTGAAGGAAGGAAAATTATGACGGTGGAAAAGGTTTCACCTATGAAGGATTGGGAAAAACAGAAAATCACATTCACAACAGCAGAAATATCAAGAGAAGATTTAGATCATTCATCACCTTTGGCAATCACGGTATCCGTTATACGAATGAATAAGGAAAAATCAACAAAATCTGCGGAAGAATGGGCTGTGAATAGAACTTTGGTGGATGCAGGAAGTTCTGTTGATATAATATTTTATCATACATTTAAAAAAAATGGGGTACACGGATGAAGAGATGACTTGTTCAACATATCACATTCATGGCTTTGGAAAATCGTTAACAAAACCTAAAGGCGAGATAGTGGTGCGAATTCCGCTAGGAGAGATTGAAACACAAGTGACGTTATGTGTGGTAGATGTGGAGTCACCATATAACATATGCATGCTATTGGGAAGACCATGGATACGCGCAATCAAGGCTGTAGCATCAACGTTACATCAATGCATAAAATTTCCTATGCCTAGTGGAATTGGAGAAATTAAAGGAGATAAGGATCTTGCGAAACTATGTTATCAAATTGAGGTGAAGAATTATGAAGGACATGCAAAGCTGCGAAAAGCTCGCAGAAAAATGGCGAAAGAGACAAAGAAAGAATAAGAATTTAAATTTTACATGATAAGAGCAAAAGAAGGAAAGGGAATACCCAGCGAAATCTCGCAAGAAGGAGAAAAACATGCGAGAGCTATGAAAACACCAACACCAATGGAAGAACCTGAGGCCATCTACACCGCAACAGAACCAACAAAGGAAATAAATATTGGGAGTGAAGAAGAACCTAAGATGCTGAAAATTGGAACTAAAATGGAGGCAGATGAAGAAGAGCGAACCGTAAATCTCTTGCGAGAATATAAAGACATCTTCGTGTGGAGCATGGATGAGATTCCAGGAATAGATCCATCAGTAGCATGTCATAAACTATAAATCAATAAAGATGTAAGACCATTTAAGCAAAGGATATGAAAAATCACAACAACATACCATTCCCAAATAGAAGAAGAATTACAGAAAATGCTTGACGCAGGAATCATAAGGCAAGAAAAATACCCAGAGTGGATTGCTAATATGGTGGTGGTTCCAAATAAAAACAAGGGGATAAGAATTTGCATAGATTTTACTGACTTAAACAAAGCTTATCCTAAAAATAGTTTTCCATTACTAGATATCCCACAAATGGTTGAATCAGCAGCGGGAAATGCTAGAATATCTTCATTAGATGGGTATAAAGGATATAATCAGATTCCTCTAGCTGAGGAAGATCAAGAACACACTGCATTCTTTGCTCCAAGAGAGTTATATTGCTATATAAATATGCCCTTTGGCTTGTGAAATGCTGATGCAACATATCAAAGAATGGTGGAGAAGGTGTTTGCGAGGTGGATCCACAAAACATTAGAGGTGTATGTAGATGATATGTTAATCAAAAGTAAAGAAGCTAAGAACCATGTGCAAGACTTGAAAGAGATTTTTGATCAAATGCGATAATTTAACATCAAGGTGAACCCCGAAAAATGCATTTTTGGAGTGACTTCGGGAAAAAATTTAGGATATATTGTATCAAAAGAAGGAATACAAATTGATCCAGAAAAATTACAAGCAATTCGGGACATGCCAATGCCAGCAACAGTAAAGGATGTGCATAAGTTGAATGGGCTCTTGGCTTTGCTAGGAAGATTCATTTCGCGGTCATCAGACAAATGCAAGCATTTCTTCGATATACTCAAGAAGGGAACAAAATTCAAGTGGACGGAAGAATGCGAAAAATCCTTTCAAGGAATTAAAGAACATTTAATGAACATATCTATCTTGCAGAAAGCAGAGCCAGAAGAAGAATTATTGATCTATCTTGCAACAACTTCGCATGCGTTAAGTGCAGTGTTGCTGCGAGTAGATGCAGGGGTAGAAAAGCCAATTTATTACATCAGCAAAACATTTAACTCTACATAGAGAAATTATTCAAAGATTGATAAGTTGATTCTGGCATTGGTTCATGCAACCTTTAAAGTTCACATCTATTTTCAAGCACATAAAGTAAAAGTATTAACAAAGGTGCCAATTGAGTCAGTAATGAAGAATTCGAAAAGATCAGGTAGAGTTGAGAGATGGAATGCACAAGTAGGACACTTTGATATCAAATACGATATTTTATCTTCGCCAAAATCCCAAGTTATAGCAGATTTCTTAGATGAATTTCCTTTAGAAGATGATGAAGTTGTGGAGGAGATGATGGATATAGAAGAAGAACATGAAGATCCAAGAGAACTATTAAAAAAACCCAACAAATGGGAAATATTAGTGGATGGATCATAAAATGGAGAAGCTAATGGAGTTGGAGTTGTATTTATCTCTCCAGAAGGAGAAAAAATAGCTTTTTAATTTAGATTGGAATTTGCATCCACTAATAATGAGACAGAGTATGAAGCTGTGATACATGCTCTAAAATTCGCAATAGAAATGAAGTTGGAGAATGCTAGAATTACTAGTGACTCACAGTTGGTTATTCGCCAAATCAAAGGAGAATACACAACAAATGAACAATCCTTAAAGAAATATAAGAAACTTGTTGAAGAGTTGTCAGCAAAAATCCCAAAAATAAAATGGATACATATTTCAAGAAAAGATAACAAACTCGCAGATTCCTTTGCCTTCATATCCAGCATGATGACAAATCCAGCTACGAGATGCATAAAAATTCAGACACTTCTAGCACCTTCAATCAACAAATAAGAAGAAGAAGAAGATGTAATGATAATAGAGAGTGGCGAAGAAGAACCAAGAAGCAATATTGCAGATTGGAGAGAAGAACTTCATGCATACTTGGCGAGAGGAGAAACAAAAATAAATATAAGAAACTTGTTGAAGAGTTGTCAGCAAAAATCCCAAAAATAAAATGGATACATATTTCAAGAAAAGATAACAAACTCGCAGATGCCTTTGCCTTCATATCCAGCATGATGACAAATCCAGCTACGAGATGCATAAAAATTCAGACACTTCTAGCACCTTCAATCAACAAAGAAGAAGAAGAAGAAGATGTAATGATAATAGAGAGTGGCAAAGAAGAACCAAGAAGCAATATTGCAGATTGGCGAGAAGAACTTCATGCATACTTGGCGAGAGGAGAAACACAAAGAAATATATTAGAAGCACACAAATTAAAAAGCCGTGCAGTAAATTATGAATTAAGAGACGGAATATTATATCGCAAATATTTCCATGGGCCGTCACTTTGATGCTTGACAAGAGAAGAAGGAGAAAAAGTGTTGAAATTTTTGCATAGTGGGGATGCTGGTAATCACAGTGGAGGAAGATCTTTGGCATATTGAACAAAAATGCAAGGTTATTATTGGCCATATATGCATGAAGATGCGAATAACTATCAAGGCGTTGCAAAGATTTGCAGCGACACGGAAAGAAGATACATGCACCAGGGGAACCACTATCATCTTCGACAAGTGTGTGGCCTTTTGGGAAATGGGGGTTAGATATTGTGGGACCATTTGTACCAGGATCAGGGCAAAAGATATACTTAATTGTCACAACAGATTACTTCACAAAATGGGCAGAAGTAAAAGCAGTACAACATATCCGCGACAAATACATATTTACGTTCATATTTGAAAATATTATTTGCAGATTTGGAATCCCAGCACAATTGGTGTCTGGTAATGGAAAGCAGTTTGAAGGGCAGAACATAGAACTACTACTCAATGTATTTAAGATAAGATGTGGAACATCTACTCCTTTGTACCCACAAGCTAATGGTCAGGCTGAGGAAACTAATAAGACAATCGCAGACATCTTAAAAAATAAGTTGGAAGGGTACCATAAAGCATGGTGTGAACAGATCTATAGTGCAGTCTTGGCTTACAATACAACTAGAAGAGAAGCAACGGGAATGTCACCTTTTTGCCTAACATATGGTGTTGAAGCAGTATTGACAACACAGATTTCCATTCCTACAACAAAAAGAGAGGCTTGGGAGAAGAATCTTAGTGCTGGCATGATTCTAAATAAGCTTGATGAAATAGAATAAAAGAGAGAAAAGTATTTACAACATATGGAAAATTATCAGCGAAGATTAGCTCGCGAGTATAATAAACGTGTCAAAAAACGTGAATTCCAACCAGGTGATTTTTTGCTGCGAGAAACACCAGGTTATCAGCGAGAAAATGGTGGTAAATTGGCGAGAAAATGGGATGGACCTTACATCATTAAAGATATAGTTGGAACAAGGGCATATAAACTGATGGATCCAGAGGGTAGAGATATTGGTCAAAGACTTGATAGACCATGGAACAGATTCTATCTAAAAAGATATTACCAGTAACAAATTCTGATAAAAGCTAGATGATAATACAATATATGATGAAACAGAGAAGAAATGAATAAAGTAAATTTTTATCAGAGTTGCGAGATTATTCGCGAAGAATATAACAAATATTTAAGAACTGACGATATTCGCAAGAGATATAAGAATGGGACGAACCTTTATGGTGTACACCCTAGTTCGCGGATAAAATTTCGCAAGAGACAAATGTAAGACCAAAAGTACGTCATATAAGGGGGTATCTGTTTGCATGGCTCAGCTCGATCAGGAGATAGGTAGGATCCAACATAAGTACGAAATTCCGATGAGAATCAGATCGGTTCTCTCATAGTTCTCAGGTCGTATTGATGACCAAGCTGTAGAAGAAGCAAGCTTCAACCCTCCCCAAGACAACGGAGCCATCTTTTTGGGGAGGGTCAAGAGCATTTTCTGGCATCATCGGGGAGAATTATCCGCATTTGTATCCATCTGGATGTGCTAATACACCCTCATGTTTGTTTAACTTTGAATAGATAGATAAGCATCTTCCCATCAGCTGAATCTCCACTTTCTCTATTAGCAAATCCAATAGAATGTCAAAGGAAGGGGTAGCTCAATCCCAAGTCTCTTAACAGATCGGAAGGCTAAGTGCTTCGACCCCTACTTCTTAATCCATTTCTCTACCTGCTACTCTTCCTTGCCGCGGGGTAACCCCTAAAGAGTTTGATGCTAGCCTGCTGCTACCTCTATTGATAGATCATCTCCTGCCGTTGTTTCAGTGACTCATACAGCTCATACTGGTGTCTCCACCTCTTCCAGGACTGGAATGATTATCCCTGTACGCTCGAGAGATCCTTTGACTATCTTTTTGACCCACTTCGAGCAGTCGAGGTGTTAAGATTTTTATCATCCTGGCGTCGAGCTATTTTTCCACAGGACCTCCCCTACAGTATCGTCACCGCAGTAGAGTTTAACCACCAAGTTCGGGATGGTCCTTTCTTGGCCTTGTTAGTGGACCTGGATTACCTGGTAAATAAAGTACTCCTTCAGATGGGTCAGGTCTGTCATAGCTATCAGATCGGCTACTTGGCCAGCCGATATCAAGAAAGGATCTTCAATCTTTTAAACAAATCGAGACCAAAATTGGAAAAATAGAGACGAAGAGAAATGAATAACCAATCGATGAAGGAACATGAAACCATTCTGTTTCAATAGAGGTACGGGAAACGGTTAGGGGGCTAGGGGTGAAAGGCCAATCAAGATCGGATATAGCTGGGTTTCCGCGAAATCTATTTTAGTAGAGCATATGAAGTCGATGGCCCGAGGTAGAGCACTCATTGGGCTAGGGTGGCCACAATTTGCCTAAGGGTTTGAGCTTGGAAGCAACCTGCTATCTATCGATAGGATAGAAAATACTGCTATTGGCTGCTTCGCCTATATATTCTATTATGTCCGGCTTGGAGACATCATAGGTCCATAGCTTCATTCATTCATTGAACCTTGGGGGATAACCATTAGCAGAAATAAAGAACATAACCAATACGGGGAACAATGGAATACCGAACCATATCTGCTTTTGCGCCATGACAATCTCACTCAAATTACAGGAACCTACACATATTAGTACAGTAATCAGAATCATACCAATAGAGACTTCATAAGAGACCATTTGAGCTGCAGATCGTAATTCTCCTAGAAAGGCATATTTCGAATTTAGAGGAGTTCCCAACAATCAACGAGTTGATCATACCCCTGCTATGAACCGTACGAGAACGTCCTCTGTCACCCGATATGCTTCCTTGATCTTTCTTTGTTTCGAACCCCAGACTCCTATAATAATGGTAGAGTAAGGTCTGGCCCCAGGAATTGACCGGTGGTGTGGTTGGTCGAAGCTCCAGTAGGTAGACACTCCCTTCTCAGGGAACCGTACATGAGACTTTCTCATCATACGGCTCCGTCCCGAGCTTCTGTCGTCGTCCCAATTTTTTTTTATTTAACGTACCCCCCTAGCTGCCCCAATCCTTATATTGAAACTCCCGTCTCTTGACTGGGTTGCTTATAGACTCTAATGCACCTTCCTTCATAGAACCTTTTGGTATGTAGTGCCCCCTAACTTTAGATCAGATCCTATGCATTGTCAGTACTATATCCCCAATCATGGCTACTAATAAAATAAGACTAGGAACCAAAAACCATACATAATAGTAGGTATAAAGTAAATTTCCCAATGTTTCCAAATTATTCCAACTTTGTACCTTTCCGGCATAAACCGTATATCTCAGAGAGGTCGTCTTTCCTCGCTATACCCAGTCCATTCTGTATCGAGCCGACTAAACCCAGTTACGATACCAGCCAACTCAAGTTTAAAGCTTCGAGAAAAAGTGCAGATATTCTTGATGTGTCAATCGAAGCGCAGTTAGTTCAAGCAGCTAGGCGGATTGAGAGCAAAAGGCAAAGGTAAGAAAGATGCCTCCAAAATCTGGTGCATTAGGGCATTCTATGGAGTAACTAGCTTGGGCAATATCCCCGGATGAAGACATCAAGTATAGTCAAAGATGTTCCCTCTTAAGTAGGTAGATCCGGTGTATCCAAAAGCGCAAAGGGAAGATTTTAGTGAAGTAGGTCAAACCGTGAGTATCTAATGTCATATAATAAATGGAATCAACATCTCTTATGAATGGCAAGTGAATAGGACTCCTGTTATGAATCAAATGTTGTGGATGAAGTCAATAAAGGGGAAGTGAGTAATTAGTGGGGTCTATCTTATCTAGTCTTTATAGATCTATAGAATTCGACTAATCAATCACGCATAGAAAGGCCGGAAAGACAACGGACGAGAACGAGAGAAAACGACATCCGAGAGAAGGCTGCAGTACCCATATTTTATTAGATTATGCTGTAAATCAAATTGATGGAAGTACTTCTTTATGGAGAAACGCGCGTTTGGCGCACCCAGTTGGGGTAACCTACCGCCCTTTTCCCTTTCCATCCGATCCTTCTCTTTCGCTTTTCCTAATCTTCATGAGCCCCATCTTGTTGAAAGAAGCCGATCCATGATGATAAAGTCTCATCTTGTGTGTTGGCCGAAGTGACAATAGTCACATTGAACCCTCGAATATGTTTGAAGATCTCGAAATGATCCTCCAGTTCCGGGGAGAATTCGCAAAACTCCGTTTCCATGGAGAATTGAATGGATTTATCTTTTATTTTGACCGGAGAATCTAATAGAGACATGACTGTCGAGATTCGGACCGAAAAATAAGACATTCCTTGCCCTCGTAGACTATTGTGCTGTGATAGGTCACTAACAGATCCTCCATATTTCTCTAATGGATTGGACTTAAAGACTTGATGTTGAGGTTCCCTTTGTATGAATCTTTGACCACGAGAGAGACAATTAGGTTACCTGGCTTAAAAATGGCTTCCATGGGAATGAAAGTAAGTCCACTGGATAGGTTGGCTCAAAAAGCCTTTATCGCCTTCTGGTCCTCCCAATGCCACAAGATGGCTAGTCTTGCCTGTGACGCAACAAGGGGAAGCCACCTTAGTCTTTCACACTCAGTTCTTTGAGCCTTCAATAGTTAGAAAGTCTAGCAGTCAAACAGCGGGTAAGAGCTTCACATCCTTGGGCAATATGCCATAGAAGAGAAGCGGCAGACGACGAAGAAGCTGTGGAAGCGGTAGAGAAGGTTAAGGCACTAAGTAAGTTCCGGCGAATGGGTGGCGGGAGTTGGAGTTCCTATTTTACTTTTTCTCCACCATTTGTGTGTAGCCGATGACAGATGTATCCACGTCCCTCATGCCCAGAGCAAGGTTCTGAAAGAAAGTACAAGAGTGGAGGATGGTTTGATCATCTGTTGATGTGAGGTTGCTTCCAAGCTCAAACCCTTTGAAACTTAATTTCTATTTGGACGAGAACCAGAACAACCTTTTTCGGAACCATCGCTTTCCAGGGTTGAGATAATCTTACAAGGCATTCCCCATACAGGATTGACTTCTTTTGCGAGTTAAGGGGGACTAATAAAAGAAGAAAACCATCCTGTCAGGGTCGTGTCTCCTTGACCTACTCACGATCTCTGCCTTCTATACCTCTCTATTCACTATATCGGTTACTTTACACTCCGGATTCAATCCGAATCGGCCGAATAGAGAATTCATGATGATTTTATATACATAGGACATGGCATCATCCCCTTTTCTTTTAGCTTCTAGTCTTTTGTTATAACAGTCATCCACAACTTTATCGAAAAGTATATCTTTCTGTTTTTCATCAAACATGTAACCTCTAAGAGGTATTATAGTATAACCCATGTCACGGGCAAATTTTAATTCCTCAGAATAGTAAACGCCTTTGAAGCGACCCGTTGGAAAGATTAATGTTCCATTCTTCTCTTTGTATGGAAGGAAGGGGCGTTTAATATTAACAGGACAGGTAACATAGGCTTCTATGAAGCCATACAGACTATTCAAATCTGTATTTTATAAGTGGTTTCTCCAAACTGGGTTACGGATAAGCTCCGGTGTTTCTCCATAGATACATAAACAAGAGGAAAACTACATCTATAATAAAGGGTGATGGCTTTGAGTCCTCAGTTGTGTGCTTTAGCGATGCTTTCGAGTCCCAAATTTTACTCTTTTGTGCTGTTAGACACTATTGATGCACTATTGATAGTTGGTCTCACCTCGTTGATGCCATTCTTCGTTGGGGGCGTTTCCCTGAAGAATCGAAGGAAATCCGACTCGCATCTATAATAGGTTTCGTGCTTGCCAGCCTCGCAGGTGAAAGAAAAATAATAGATAATCAAATATAAGGAAATACGGGCTCAGCAAACCTAGAACTTCCTTCTTTTCAAAGGTAGAAGCCTTAGAAATGCTTTGTCTTTTTGACTACAGATGTAGCTGTAGCATTCCCATCCCAGCTTATTATACTACGGGGTTGCTCCAATCCCCTTTCTTAGATAGTATAGAGGCAAGATTTCCTAATTTCCATCTAGTCTTAGAGTTCCTAGAGTTGATGAGTTCTGAGTTGAATGCATGTACATCACACCTCCTACGGTAGTTGCTAAAGCCCCGAGTGAACCTAAAATAGGCCAAGGACTTGGATCTACCAAATGAAAAGAATGCCTCTGAGATTCAATCATAACAACTTTGACTTATTGTAGTAAACCTTCCCACTTCCCTCTTTAGAACACCTTCTAAACTGAGAAGGGCTCTTTGGGATCAAAACTTTCTCTGGTCGGTGTCCACTAACAACCATTCTTGGTTCGGCTCCGATAACGCAATTCCGGGAGGAGTCGATCTAAGGGCACTGGATCCCTTCGGACCTGGAGAAGGTGTGACACTGGTTCGGGGTTTGGTGAACCAACTTCTCACTCTTCTAGTGTTGATTAAGTCTCGGGACCCTTTTTCGTTGCCCATGTTAGACCTTCGGAATACCCCAGAAGGGTATTTTGCTCTACTCCCCCAATCTTCACTTTACGCCACGCCGACTCTCCATCGTGGAATTAGACCGCTGCCTATAGAAGATAGAATCCAAATTATAAGAAACAATTGTCAGATTCAAGTAGGTAGAATCGGGTCTATCTGGTAGGTCAGGGGCATCAGGTCCAAGTGTTTGTAGAGAATATTCTTGGCAAGGAGTTGTGGAAGTGGTCTTGGTTAAAGGAGAAAGAGTTCTGGACTGATTGGTTGGGCAAGAGCTGATGAATGTCGAGAAAGTTTAGATCTAGAGAAGCCTGGGAATACTGTTCCTATTTGGTTTGAACTAGGTGGAACCCCAACCGCTAGTAGCTAAAGGGGGTCTCTTGTTTTTGTAGCTAGGTATTCAAGGGTGTGGGAAAGAAGAGACATCTCTTTCGGGACCTTAGACACTCGATCGTTAGATCGGCCACGCCTAACCCTTGACCTATGGGAATTTACTTACTGTCTTGTTCCACAAGGTAGGGAGAGGATCTTTAGAGACTCCTGTGGCTTAGATGAGTATACTCGTTTATCTCGTGACGGCTATAAACAGTTCCTTCTTTCTATTAACAAAGCATCCCCTCTTTCTTCGATCTTCTGGAACCGGTACAGAAATAGGTGCTTTTTCTACGTTCTTTCAGTTCGCGTTTAGCCCTAAATTTCTTTATTCTATCACACACACAGAAAGAAGGAGTCTAGCTATTGAGACAAATAATAAGAAATCTGACCGGGTGTTCCAATTGGTGGGATGGTTGAGGTATATATGAAGATACCATCCCGGGGGCTATGCAGATCCTTTGGCTTCGGGGCACGGTCCTGATTAGGGATTTATTCCCCTGCTTGCACTATTGAGGAAGATGCTGGGGTCGGATATGAATTCGAAATCAATTATGAGTTGGGCGCTTTAACCATTCATCCATGGATGCTTAACAGTGATCATCGTACATCGTGAATAACCAAATTCCAATTGAAATGAAATCTTTAGGAGGAATCAATGGGATGAGGTGGACCACCTAGATGCACTGCCCCGCCAAGATGATGACCCAGAAATAGCTAAGATACAAAAGCTGGGAAAGGCTCTTAAGTCCCGTAACTTTTCGAGTAAACTCTATTTTCTCGGAGGTCCTGTCGCCGACCTGGAGATTCAATATCAAAGGTTTTGGCCATACGCATCCTAAACTTTTTGCAAATGAACAGCTGCTCCGCTAATAAAACAGGGTTTCTCCTCAATACTAACAGGAAGGAGATAGGGCTGCTAACCGCACCGAATGAACTCTTTCATTTTCTTTTATTCCACTATTTCTCTTGTTGGCTTCGTGCAGATAGATGTTTTCCGGGGGAGATTGGTGCTCCTTGAGGTATGCCTTTCCCGGTGGGTTTTTCTCTTATCTGTCTTTTCTATCCAGTTCCCGCCCTATGGAGAATGCAGTCAGAAAATCTGTGTCTTCGCAACGCAATAAAGAAGTTTTATAGTTTATCTCGGCTCATGCGGTCATTGATTCAGTCAGGGGGGTCTGCGTTCACTATTAAGCCTACACCCTCCATTCCTCTTGATCTCGCCCTTTTACTCGTTACGCTATTCGGGGATGTAGGTCGGAATCCGGTTCGAGAAAGAGATCTTCTTAGATACAAATCATCTCCAGCAATCTTCTCTTATCCTTGGTGTAAAAGGGCGAGTTACTTTCTGGTCTTGCCCAAAGTCTTGATTCTCATTTGAGATCTCCCGCGACAAAAGTGAAAGCAACTTCTTTCTTTATCTCGCTTGCCGTTAGTCCGTCTAGCGCCTTTTGGTTGGGGTCCGTTAGACCGCTTGGGTAATATTTGATAGTATCGAAGGCAGTCAACGTGTCCTCCCGTTGTTATCCGAGGATGGACGTATGATACCCAAAAAAGACATTTATGATCGTATCGAGAGAAGAGTCCATTTTAAAGCTGAGGAGTACCATACAACATTGGTTAAAGGAATCTTTCTACGAGTATACTTTAAACCAGATAATATTCAATCTCCAGTGGATCATCCTTTGCTAGACAGTGATGTTTAGCTTGGAATGGGCCCTGGTACGAGATAAAGTGGAGATTAAGCTTGACTAGTTACTGGACTTGGTGAAATAGGTGTAGAATGTCCATCATGTAGGTTAGGCCCAAGTGCTAGTGGTTAAAGTATAGATCTAGTGGATTATAAGTTAGTTGGTCCCTCTCCTTTCAGTCGAGTGCCTTCGTCCCTACACATCCGTTGGTTACCTTGAATGGGCTAGGTGTAAGAGCAGTAGCAGGTGGAAGTGTAGAAAGCCTGGTATCCGTAAAGGTCTCTATAGGTCCGGGGGATTTGTAATCTTCAAGCTTTGGGAAATCAAGTACTGTTATTGGTGGTAGTTAAAAACCCATCTTATTTCATTGAATAAGAGCGAACAAAAGCCCGCTCAAGGGTAGAGACGCTTGTAGTAGTCAAAAGGGTACGCGGGGAAGGCCCTCAGTAAATAGAGTCAATTCCACATGACTCATCGTGTGCTCGAGATCCGGGATAATTTAATATACGAGAAGGCGGACTCAAGGCCCTGGAAAATTCAGACTTTCTTTTTGATATTGCGATCACATAAAAACAGAGACTTTGAATCTCAATAGCTAAATACATGGCAATTGAATCATGAGTCGGGATCATAAAGAGCATACTGCAAGTAGGAAGTGGAATTAATACAATGGATTCAAAAGCATCCAAGGCCTTTCTCACGAGACTTTCCCGTGAGAAAACATTATCAAGGACTATACGCAGATAAAAATCCACTTCCTCGAGCTCAAACCTTCCTAATTCTATCTTAGCTTTATCAAGGACATCATTTATTAGCGATATTATATCTGACCCACTAGCATAAGCAGTTTGCGCTAAATCTTGTTGATTTGCGTCAAGCTTTGTGTCGCTTAACATTTGGAGCATACCTGAACAATGTATAAATTAGAGTTTAATTAACTAATAATAGTATAATACATATATAGTAAAGGCACAAAGAAATACATTTTAAAAATCTTCACTGACCTAGAACACCATTCATTGGAGTCCGGATTTCATGAGAAACCGTTGCCAGGAACTACAAAAGACGAAATAATGTTTAGTTTCACTAGTTGTCATAAAGGAGGTCTTGACAGTCAATTGTATAAGGATTACGCCTTCCACTAGTGGATATCTTGGGCAGGAGAGGGATCTAGTCCTGAGCAGCTAGAGTTCAAAAAGTGTAGAGGTTTCAAGATAGTAAGTCCTAATATTACGGAGTTTTAGTGATCCATGCAGTAACGGGATGCCTTTTGAAAAAGAGAATTTCCATACCGATAAATGTAGGCTGCTCTCGCCTCAACTCAAGTTTCAGCTTGTGACACACCGAACCAGGTCAATGTCCCACCTCGTTCTTCTTTCAAGCTAAGCGTATCGCCTCACTGATACAAAGAGGAAGAACCTATTTGTCAAGGAAGAAAGCGCTATTCTATAGTGGTTGGCATTATTCGACCGATCAAGTACTGTAACCAAGAAGGATGTGTGACATCCGTTCATATAGTTTGCCAGAGGCATCTCTCTAAGGCGAACTCGTAGATCAATAACACAATGCACAGTCAACGCACAGTCTCAATTGTTCAACTTGAAGCACCAGGAAGGCGAAACCAAGGCCCCACAAGAACAACAACCCACAACCGCTAACTGAACCTAGGAAGGGGATCGAAGCTTTCTAACCTCGCAAAAAATCCGGTACATTCCGTTTCGTTTCCCATCCCAGTCTTTCGCGACACTTCAGGTTTACTTCTTTTGTTAGGTATCGACTTCTCTTCTATGATCTTCCTAGTAGTTCATATAGGAGCTATTGATGTTTCATTCCTATTCGTTGTGATGATGTTCCATATTCAAATAGCCAATTTCCATCTAGTCTTAGAGTTCCTAGAGTTGCTGAGTTCTGAGTTGGTTGCTAGCTTTACTGAGTTAGCAGTTAGTAGCTTTGCTTTTGTTGCAGTAGTTGACTTGCTTTGCAATAAAGATATAGATTTTTTAACAATGGAGTAAATGGGTTAGCTAATTGGTTTGATTACATCTCTTTAGTTCAATCTAATTGCTTTGCCTAGTGACCCTTCGTTATTTGATAGCTTTCCCCATTGCCTTTCTGTATACTTGTCGAGTCACTGCATATCCTCTCTTTCTCACTACTTTGCAGTCCTTTCATCCAAGCCATGTTCATGGGCTACGAGAGCGTATAGCTGTAGGACGTGGAATTATCCAACTCAGATGAATTTCATCGAGGTCATGCGGATCCCACCCAATCTAAATACAGTTATAACACCGGTGGACCAGACGAAGGAAGTAGTACCGTCGATTGGTTGTCAAAAAAAGCAAATGAAGTTTTTCTAGCGCAGTGTTAGAACTTGGTGCCCCGGGTGATAACTTGAAAGCAAGAGGGAGTAGGATTGAGGGATGCCGCTTTTGACGATCGAGGAGATCAATTTCCTTTCCTTTCCCGAGACTTGTAAGGTAAAGAATGTGAAATCCTCTATCAAACATGATGGAAAGAGAATCAATCCATGAACAGAATTGCACTTATAGGCTAGCTCCAGGACGATAGAGAAATGTGACGTAAGTCGGCAGCGAGGATTGGGAAACCCACCTCTATAAAGAACCGGTGTACTTGCTTCCTAATGGAAGAATCTTACACGGGCAACACTCCCTAATGCTTCTAAGAAGGAAGGCGCATTAGAGTCTATAAGCAACCCATCCAAGAGATGGGAGTTTCAATATAAGGATTGGGGCAGCTAGGGGGGTACGTTAAATAAAAGAAATTTGTTTCTTAATTAAAAAGAGAGCCTTTCCGGGCCTTTGAGTCTAATGGATGGGGAAAAGTAGGAGATTATTACAATAACTGGGTATGTTGCTTCTTCCCTCACTTGATTTAAAAGGCAGAGGCATGTAAAGACCTTTCTCTTTGTCTCAAAGTCGATGGATCTTCTCAATTGAAAGATCTCCTATTAAAGCGAGAGCTCCGATTTCTCCTTATCTTTGGGCCTTGAGTCCGCCATTCGTCCCTCTCCTTGGCAGTCAAGTATCTTTGAGCCTCTCGCATACGCTCGAGTCACTAAAGTCCCTGGTTGGTCACCGGGCCGGGATCGAGAAGTGGAAGTCATAAAAAGAAGTAGGGTCTGAGGCCCCCTGCGAATCCGTAAATCTGAGGAGCATGCCGCAAAAAAGGATGGTCCCAAAAGAAGTACACCTCATCATGGTGAACCTCTCCTTATGATCGGTATGAGGTAGATGCCTCCCAGCCGGGGGCGATCGAATCGGAGTTTCCTTAGGTAGCCACCGACCTACAGTTATCCTTAAACTTCCGTGCTTGGTGGAGAAGAAGCGAAGAAAGGTACGCTCGCTTGCTATTTTGTTCTCTGCCGTGAACTGGGATCGCTCGCCATCTAGGTCAGATTAGAGCAAGATTTTATGAGAACATATTACCCATCTTTGGGGACAAGGGGCGGAACGACCTCTCGATCTACTTACTGCAGCCCAGGACGGGCGTCGTCGTATAGGCATTCCATGACAAGCTTGACGCCTAGGACGTTTTCTGGGCCAAGAGCCATAGTGAGTTGCTGTTTCCATTTGCTTCTTTTTTCTCATTGTTGATACAGGCAAGACCCAGCCAGATGATTTCTGCTGGTTGGTAGTGAGAGGAATCTTAGTACCCGCCGAGGCGCTGGTTAAAGAATTTTCTTTTGTTTCTTGTCAGATTCCTGGGAAGGAGCTGGTAGATTAGCTTCCGATTTGGATAAGGTGGAATCAGTTCCGCCTGTTCTAAGCTTTGCGGGTCAGTCTGGTTCAGGACGGCTAAATAGTGGTAGTTAATAGTCCTCGTCAAGTCTATATTGTAGCTTCCTCTAGTAGACAAACCCCGTTGAGTGATCAATCCGAAGTGAAGTGAGGGATAAAAGCTCCTTGGGGTTCTTTCTTCTGCATATTCAAGGATATGAATTGGAGAAAGGTAGTGGGCACTCAAAGTGGCATAGCTTCTAACGAAGGGTAACATTACAGCTAGTAGTATGGAAGCCCCTTATAGAGACCAAGTTTATGCAACATTTGAGACTGGTGTACTTAGTGGTTCATTTGCTATAAGAAGTGCTGTTACTTGGCTTCCTGGAACAGATAATGGGTCAGCTGATTCCTCAACAGTAGTAAGTGATCTTGAAATAACAGGTTATACTAGAGATACTAAAGAAGATAGGTCAAGTGGTCTTGATTCAAAGAGAAGCTGTCCTAGGCTAAGTGGACCGGGATTAGCTAGTGGAGATAGTGTAGATTAGGCAGAGCTACTTACTAAATATGGTTGATCTGGTGGAAAAAACGAAGATCTCTCAGATGATTGATTTGCTAGTTCCTCGATATAATAAGAAGTTGGGAATACTAGGTCAAATCGGGATTCTATTGGATGATAATCTGCTGTATAAGGAAGACCTTGGTCAAATAGGTCAGTAGTTGGTGATCTTGGAGAAGAGAATACAACGTCAGCTCGGTCATCAGGTGCAAGTGGAAAAGTGGGATCCGGAGCAGAGCTCACCAATCATCGAAAAAAGTTCTAATTAAGCCTGCCATAACGCGCTTGCCCGGGTGATTAGGTTTCCGCATAGCCCAATGCTTTATGATTCTTATTTTTACTAATTTTAAAATAAGAACATATAGCTTACTAGAAAACTTATACCCTACTCTCTTTCTCGAAACAGATTTAGTACGCCTATATACCTGCCTATATATCTTCATCCCTCAAGCTTTGCCTTATAATATTTCCCCCGAGCTTCTGTCGTCGGCTCTTGTCATGAGACCACTATCTATGCATGTCTTTTTCGCCTGGACTCTCAATATTTTGCTTCTCGGGAATGCTGATTTCGGGAGATGCCCGCCCGAAATAACATGGATGATCACTGGACATGCAATGTAATGTTTATCATCATCTAAATATTTGGTTTGAATTATTTTAATAGAAAGAGAATATAACGTCCTGAGTGCCTCTATATCTATATTATATTCATTCCAAAATATTTGTTGAGCTTTATTCATAATACCGCCTAATATCTTTATGTCTTGTCGCAGATATCGGATCAATTCTGACTTTTTAGGTTTTAGGTCAGGGATTGTTAAATGGCCTCTAAAGACCCGATGTGATCTCTAGACTAGATTCCTCCCTTTGCCTTACCCTGGATTTCCTTTCCTATATGCTTTTCCGCCCGATGGATGGATGAAAGAACTATGATACTAGGTATACTTATTCAATGGATGAGAATTCTTAATAGAAGAAGCCGATTTCGTAGACAAGTGTCTTATGAAGACAATGGAGACAAAAAAATTTCGAACAAAGCGGATACCCAGAAAGAACTATCTAAATAAATAGTGAAGTTCCTTGCTCTAGAAGTTCTCTTGCAACTTTCATCGACTCTTGAATTTGAAATTGTACTTACATATGATAAAAGTGAGGCCCTTTTAATCAGTCTATGAAATTACTCCTACCAGGACCCTCCTTCCTTTCTTCGTTTCTAACCGTATCCGATCTTTCATAGGTTGCATTTTAGAGTCTTTCACAGAGGTACATAAATCACCGATTACACTGACTTGGGCACTTTCGCATATCTACGTTATTTGGGCATTCCTTTTTCTACCGGGGCTCTCAAAATTCAAACTAGGATTGTGCGATAACATCCCCTTGGATGTAGTGCAAATACGAACATTTCCTTGACAGACTAACTATGTTCCCTAGAACAACATCCGTTCCCTTTGAAGGCTGACTCTCGCTTCTTATTTTTCTACCCTTGAAAATGAGTTCTGAGATTGAACTAGTAAACGTCTGAGATAGGACTTTTCCCGTCCTTCAGCTCGAGGAACTTCCCCATTGCAGTAGTTGAGTTCCCTAGTTATCAAAGTTTGGTTTACAAAGATAGATAGTATTGTTTTTGTAATTTTCTAATTGTACCAAATTCTTATAAGTTGAATTAATCAAATTTGATTTTTCTCGTTCTATCTCAGAATATCCATTCACTCGAAATTGATCGGCTTCCATTTCTGCCAATCGAATCAATGTTACTAGCAGTGAATGTAAACTTTTTGGTATTCTCCGTTTCTTCAGATGATATGATGGGTCAATCATTTTCTTCATTGGTTCCAACGGTGGCAGCGGCAGAATCTGCTATTGGGTTAGCCATTTTCGTTATTACTTTCCGAGTACGAGTAACTATTGCGGTTGAATTCATTAATAGCATTCAAGGCTAGACTCCGATAGAGGAGTTACATGCGTAAAGCAGTAGCGGTATTTACTTTTCCTGTTACAGAATCGACTCTGAGCGCTGTTCATGGCACGGTTAATGATGTCTTTATGTGTTAGCCCTGCTTTCGCTGGTATTGAGATCTAGGAATAAGGAGTATCTGGCCTCGTAAGCTAGGTGCGTTTTCGTGAATGCGCTTTCCTGCTAGATGGGATTTCCGTTTGATGAATCACCCTAATTGAAAGACAAGAAATGTCGTCGAAAACACATCATCTTTTATATGAAAAAAGGTATAAGTTCCATTCAACGAAACAAAGTAGAAGAGTTTTATCTTACTGGGAACGATTCAATGATAGGTCTGGACCGAGCTGCTATATCTCCTTTTTCTTTCTTGTTGATCTAAGTCTTCATTCATTAAACTCATAAGAGAAGAAAAACTTCAATACGGACAAAACAAAATCAAACTGATCCAAGAGAACCAACTAAGTAAGCAGCCACTAAGTCAGCACGAGCTTTACTTGCACCAAGGGGATTTTCCATATGAACTAAGTTAGAACGCACTTCACTTGCGACTCAAAGTTGTCAACTCTTCTATTTTAGGGTTGGTAAAGAAATCCTAGCCAGGCTAGACATACTTGATGCACTAACACAGTTTTCTATACTATGACCAGTTAATTATGCCTTTTCCGAATCACCAACGGATGATATTTCTTCAAGTCCAACACATTTTCTTCGGCGAGGATCTCATTTCTCTTTCTTTCAATCTAGATCGTACACTCGCTTCCCTATTCAGGCTCGGCGTAACCGCGTCAGAGAGTACTCCACCATGAGCTGTCAAAGCACGCTCAGTCAATCGTCAATCTCCAGCCCAAAGCTGACCAGTACAACCATGTGTCACCCCATGGGCTTCGTCGTACCCTTCCTACTCGTCTTTAACTTGCTTCTTTGCTTTAGGTATTAGCACCATGGCTTTCAATTTAAATGGTTTCAATTTAAACCAATCTGTAGTTGACAGGCGTTGCATTAGAGGCTACTTAAGTTCTGTGCTGGGGAGGAAGAGGGAACCATCATGAAAATATTATGCACGCGCAACCCATGGGGAAAAAGACTCTAAAAAAGCGAAGGGGAAAGAAAGCCGTATGGGCTCCTGCAGGTCGAAGAAAGAGTTTCCTTCCTGAACCCTAAAGTGGAAATTCCCCAGAATAAGTATTAAATCAGCCGGCTAGGACCTAATATGTCAGACCGTCTTCTTTAGGGAGCAAGAGCGACCCAGAAAGCACTTCTTGGATAAGGATCCCACCGCCGCTTACTCCCACTGCAAATCCTTCCTTCTCTTACTCTTCATCGACCGAAAAAAGCGAGATAAATTAAAGGGGAGTTAGCAAAGTTGGACAAGATTGTAATGAGCATAGATACATGGATCGATGTACCAGATCGGCTAATGCTACCAGGTTGATGCAATGTATTCCACCAGTTGACTGAAAACTTGATTATTTGTATATCGATCGGTCCAACACAGATTGAAATGGAAGCCAGTTCAACAGAAAGCTTTTGAAAACGCAATGCACCCATGTAAATATATAAGGAACAAGATGAGTACAGAAGTTAAACGAGCATCCCAGACCCAAAAGGTGACCCACATAGATCTTCCCCAGAAATCTCCAGTCACTAAGGTAAAGAACGTAGAAAAAACACCTATTTCTTTACTGGTTCCAGAAGATCGAAGAAAGAGGGGATGCTTTGTTAATAGAAAGAAGGAACTGTTTATAGCCGTCACGAGATAAACGAGTATACTCATCCAAGCCGCAGTTCAAGTATGAAGAAGAACAAAGAAGGTGATAGGATCCATTGAAAGACCAAGGCATAAAGGAAGGACACAAGAAGGTGATCCACGTGAGATGAGTAAGACGGTGGGGGCAAGTGTTCTTCGCAAGTTGGTTAGAGCAAAGTGAACATATAGGAGTGAGTTAAGGTTCCATTTCTCTTCATATGCTCTTACTTAGTCTCAAGCTATATTGATTATTTACAATCTCATTTGCTAACTTTTCTTTCTGCCATATCGGGAATGGGACTAGTCCCGGGTAGAGCATATCTGGAATCAATCATATCTTTCCGCGACACATCTCTTCGGACCCATCCTTTACTACCTACCCATATGGAAAGAAAGAATCCCCTCCCACTCAGATGTAGACGATCATGTTTCGTAGTGCGAGGTATGGGTTAAAAAGAAGGGGCAAGCTATTGATGATATCCATTCTCAGGAAGCTTAGCTTAGAGCCTTTCCCATGCATGTATGTCCCGACAAGCCGAAAAGAGCTCTATTGTGCGTTTGTTTTTTCCATATTACAAAATCAAAGAAAGGAAAGTCTCGGATTTAGACTTCTACGTGCCGTGTATTACGCGCAAAATGATTACAACCACATTTACTGGCCCCATCGATACTCCTCGCCTTCTAATGCATTTTTATTTTAGAAGATGGTCACTAAAGTTCTTGGTTGCGGGCCTGGGGCCTCTAAAGACCCGATGTGATCTCTAGACTAGATTCCTCCCTTTGCCTTACCTTGGATTTCCTTTCCTATATGCTTTTTCTCCCGATGGATGGATGAAAGAACTATGCTACTAGGTATACTTATTCAATGGATGAGACTTCCCAATGGAAGAAGACGATTTCGTAGACAAGTGTCTGTCTTCCCAAAGGAACTATGCCCTCTCGTCACGCTTGGGACTCGACTGCTAAGGAGAGGGGATTTCTAAAATCGATCTCCCTGCGAGAGGCCCTTGACGCGACTCGAGTGTATGCGAGAGGCTCTTGATGAGACTCGACTGCAAAAGAGAGGGACGAATCCTACCTAGAAATCCTGGTGGTTACCATTGATTCGTTCCTGTCCTAATTAATCAAGTAGATGTTGACTTGCTTATTTACGAACCTTGATGGGAACTGTTTCGGTAGTCCGTAGGTGCGAAGCCGCTCGACTTACAGGAGAGGGAGTTTTACTAGCTACTGTACCTTCCACTGTTTAAAATCTTTCTTCATTTTTGAACGGAAAAAAAGGATGTAACTCTTGTTTATGTTCCCGTACTCCGCCTGCTTTGAATCAATCTGGTTTAGGCTTCACCTATATTAATGCAGAAGCGCCCGCACCTGCCCGACCTAGTGGCAACCGGTATGAGACGGAATGATTCATGCTCGCAAAGGCCTCACCCAACCTACTTTATCATATCCCATCCGAAAGTCAAAATATGATTACAGAAAGCAATCCACCATAGATTAAGATTGTGGCCCATACCTTCCTATGGATGGATCTGGTTAAAGACCAGATCTTGTATCATATATTACCCCTCCCATTTGACATAGATTCAACAGTTGTTGCTTCCAAAAAAATAAAAGGATTAGTGACCTATCACGGCACAACAGTCTACGAGGGCAAGGAATGTCTCATTTTTCGGTCTGAATCTCGATAGTCATGTCTCTCTTAGATTCTCCGGTCAAAATAAAAGAGAACTCCATTCAATTCTCCATGGAAACAGAGTTTTGCGAATTCTCCCCGGAACTGGAGGATCATTTCGAGATCTTCGAACATATTCGAGGGTTCAATGTGACTATTGTCACTTCGGCCAACACACAAGATGAGACTTTATCATCATGGAGCGACTTCTTTCAACAAGATGGGGCTCAGGAAGATTAGGAGAAGTGAAAGAGAAGGATCGGATGGAAAGGAAAAAGGTAGAGGTAGGGTTTAACTGTACGGAAGAGGACGTTGGGTGTAACAAAGCCTCCCCTACTGACCTCGGGCGTTGAAATCGGGGTAGAGGGCCTCTGCGTCAACCCAAGGAGCTCGAGGAAGTGGATTTTTATCTTCGTATAGTCCTTGATAATGTTTTCTCACGGGAAAGTCTCGTGAGAAAGGCCTTGAGGTAACATAATTATTGTTACAGCTCTCATTTCCTAACTGTAAAATTAATTATTGCTCAGTCTTATTCATCTGGTTTAGGTTTAGGGGAGGTGCTATTGTCCTCGGGGGAAGACCCACTCACCAAAATAAGAAAAAGAAGACGACTCACACAAGAGAGCGGAGCTCCTCTCGTAGACGTATGAGTACCTCGACTCCTGCGGGTAAACCTAGGCAACTTCGGTTTACCAAACCCCTTTTAAGCATTCTCTGAACCGGTGTCTTAGGGATCATAACAAAAGACCCGCGGATAAGAACCCTCTCCTGGACCAATTCCCTCAATCGATCCTTTATTGCTAGTCAAGTCAAGGATCGGTGGGCTTCAAAAGATAATAAAGCGGGGCGCTAAGCCACTGCTGAAAACGCTCTCCTTACCAGAATGAATGCTATGAGCCAGGAGGCTCCGTGGAAGTGGTTTCTATCTCCTGGATTATAAAATGATATTTGTAGGTGCCAAAGGAGATACATAGCCCCCGGGATGGGATCTTCATCTCTACCTCAACCATCCCAACATAAAAACATTTTATAACGAGGACCACCTTATGTTTCAGGATTTTCCTGATAGATCTGAAAAAATGTTCAATGATTTTCTTCATTCAATTGAATTTTGCATTAAGAAATTTAATAATTCACCGGATAAAAAACTACACAACGTTTATTTCCATAATATGAGTAGGGCTGTCACCTTCTTTGGCAAGATCTTCCAACCTTTTCACAATATAGTTCCCTGCACGCGTAGAACTTTGGTCATCGCTTGCTAGTTTTTCCATCATCCAATCTTGAATGAAAGATAGCATTATTTTCAAGATCTAACCCGCTTTCGCTCGCCACGAATAACGGGGTCTCGGTTGATTTCCTTTCCTTTAGCTACTCAGATGTTTCAGTTCGCTAAGTTTGAAAGTACAAAGAGCGCAGACTCGCTACGGAACTAGGATACGGTTTCCCGATCGGAGATCCATGGATCACAAGCGGTATCTACCCATGGCCTTTCGCCTCTGAAAGCTGGCATTTCTTTCTTCTATAAGATGAGACCTCAGAATAATTTTTTAAGCTAAGGCCTTGCTTTAGTTTTATTGGTCAGGTATATGATTAGAGTCTTTCACAGAGGTACTGAAATCACCGATTACACTGACTTGGGCACTTTCGCATATCTACGTTATTTGGGCATTCCTTTTTCTACCCGGGCTCTCAAGATTAAAACTAGGATTGTGCGATAACATCCCCTTGGATATAGTGAAAATACGAATATTGCCTTGACAGACTAGCTATGTTCTCTAGAACAGCATCCGTTCCCTTTGAAGGCTGACTCTCGCTTCTTCTTTTTCTACCCTTGAAAATGAGTTCTGAGATTGAACTAGTAAACTGTCTGAGATAGGACTTTTCCCGTCCTTCATCTCGAAGCTTCCACCAATTTATTCTGAAATTAGCTTGATGATTTAATCTTTCTACATCTATTGGTATATTCTCGGAGTCTGGTGACATACCAGCCAAACACCTCTCAAACCATTTTGAATCTACGTATTCTTTAGCAGCTCCTTTGTGTTTTGTTATGACTTTATCATTAGTTTTGAACATATAACTCTTAGGTGCAAGAAAGACCCCCTCTTTCACTAAGTTTTCTAATTTGAATAACCCAATTTCATCTTTTGAGACCATTTCGTCTGGTAATTTACTCCCTAGTATTACACTATCTGTATCGGTATAGTAACAATCATCTCTGGAGATATATTGATACATATAGATTCTAGCACTTGCTGTTATGGTAGAAGCCAGTTGAACAGATGAAATATTGGGGGATTTCCATTCGAAGTCGGAGCCCCTACTCTCTAGTTATCGGGGTGGGTTGGAAGATGAAAAACACATCTCCTATAGGTAGGCGCCACCTTAAGACTGAAAAGTATAAGAGCATGTTGGGTGGGGAACATAAGGGGGCTGACTTGGGAACTTTCACATATCTACGTTATTTGGGCATTCCTTTTTCTACCGGGGCTCTCAAGATTCAAACTAGGATTGTGAATGACCCGAATCCAATCCACAAACTGCTGACAGAAACCAAAGGCAGTAAGAGTTGATAATAAAAAATCCCAGTCAATAGTGTCAAAGGCTTTCCTGATGTCAAACGACCTGGCTGAATTCTTAGTCCCCACTCCCGTTATATAGATGTCTTGTATTCGATTAAGAAAGCTTGTGTGAGTCAGAGAATAATTAATGAAAGGCTACTTTCTAAGGCCACTGCTAAGTCAAGTAGTAACTCTCTATTGATCAACATTCAATTTTTATGGTATCCAGTGGAGCAGGGTGGTCGCTTCACTATTGTTTTTCCTAAAAGCACTTTACTATATTCTCTGAAGGAACCTAATTCAAGTCTGAGCCAAGTAAAAGAAAAGAGACCTATGAGAGCCACGAAGCGCTAATAAAGAGAAAGCGTTCTCACTAGACGAAATGAAGCATCCAATTTAAGTAAACTGCTGTCAGAGAACCTATTCCGCTTTGCATAAGTTTCTTTATTATTATACAGACCATACTTACATATGATAAAAGCGTTTTATTAAGTTCAAAATTGCATTCTAGACGTTTCTGCTAACAAATTTGATCTCATTTGTCTCAAGATCGGGCGGATTAGTTCATACCTCTTCGGCGAAAGCACTTCCCCACGAGAATAAAATTTCACAGGTTTAGCAGCTCGTCCCACCTTTCAGTCTTTTTCTTTTTTGGAGGTTCATAGCTTTCGTTGCAACCTACTTTATCATATCCCATCCTAAAGTCAAAATATGATTACAGAAAGCAATCCACCATAGATTAAGATTATGGCCCATACCTTCCTCTGGCTGGATCTGGTTAAAGACCAGAGCTTGTATCAGAGATTCCCCTTCCCATTTGTCATTGATTCAACAGTTGTTGCTTCCAAAAAAATGAAAGGATTCGACTTCGAGCTAGGCCCGAACAATCCAATCTATGTGACGAAACTGGTTCAAAGTGACCAAACTTGATATTCCATTTTGGTATTGGCGGTCTCTTTGCTGATAATTTCATGGAAAATTCAATCCTAAAGAGAGACAGGCTGGACTTAACTCCGAAATCTTCTGTCTTGCCGCTTCTATTATAAGCGCCGCCCACTAAGAGCCAAGGAATCTCCGTTATTTCAAGTGTCACTCGTCTCCCAAGGCGCCGATGTCAGATACAAATGGATCTTGATAATACAAAAATAGTCAAGGCGAGTTCGGGCCATGTCCATCTTTTGCTGCTTCTCCAAATTTGGATGCTTGGAGAGAGATAGAAGGGAAGGCCTCTCCTAGAAGGTCCTCTTGTTCCTAGATCCAAAGTCAGGGATATAAGTAATCCGTCTTGGTATTAAGTTTTCCAGAGAAGGAGAGCCTAATGAAAGACCAACCAAGCGCTTCCTTAACGAAGACTCAGTAAATTTTTTCCGCTATTCTTAGGAGTTCCCTGTGCTCCTAGAATTAGCATAGATAAGCCTTGGATCGGGCATCTGTTGGCGAGGGATCAAAACTCGAGCGGTAAAGTCATAAAATAATCGCTATCTTCTTCCAGGTTGAACGAGAGATTCAGTATAACGGAGGACAAAGCAAATCTAGATTCCAAGAAGCGTGGTGTACAAGCCAACGATATTAGATCACGCTTCAAGCAAAGTAACGAAAGACCTATACTGGAGTAAAATCAAATGGCACACGTGCAAAAACTACTTCACGCGTTCCAATGTTTCTTAGATTCCATGTTAGGGACTAGACTTAAGATTGGAAGTAACAGATACATAAGAAGACTACTCAAGCTGACTAAACCCTATTAGTATACCTAGTAATCTCGTACTTTACGACCTAAGAACATCCCACCTTGCTTCAGTATCAACACTAAACTTTGGCATTTCACGTTCACTAGCTCTTGCTTCACCACCAAGCCCTGCTGATGCACCTAGCGCTGAAGCTTCGCGGGTCAGTCTGGTCCAGGACGGCTAAATAGTGGTAGTTAATAGTCCTCGTCAAGTCTATATTGTAGCTTTCTCTAGTAGCCAAACCCCGTTGAGTGATCAATCCGAAGTGAAGTGAGGTCTAAAAGCTCCTTGGGGTTCTTTCTTCTGCACATTCAGGGCTAGGAATTGGAGAAAGGTAGTGGGCACTCAAAGTGGCAGCACGAGCAAAAATGGTTGAAAAGTCTACTGTTTGAAAGAGAGTAAAATGACCCGAAATCCCAGGAGCTAATCCAAAATCACCTACTCGATTGACAGGCATAGCTTTTGTAGCTGCTTTATCTTCCTGAAGTCGCGAAAGCAGGGCTAACACCTAAATACATCGTTAACCGTGCCATGAACAGCGCTCAGAGTCGATTCTGTAACAGGAAAAGTGAATACCGCTACTGCTCTACGCCTTACTAAGAGCTATACCACAACTAACAATGTACTAGGACTGTCTCATATCGGTTGAATGTCGCATATATGTTGTCAGTCGCAAAACAAAAGGGTTCAGAACGAAATACATAAACAAGAAAACCACGAAGCGACCGGGGACTAGCACCGCTCTAGCAAGAGAGGCCTAAGCTGCGGTTTTGGATCCAGGGGAAAGACCTTTATAGAAGACTATAACAAGAAATAGAGGTTTGTTCACCTTTGAGTGCTGACTTCGGATTGGCATGCGGGAGCTAATGCAGCCCATGCAGTAATACCACCAACATCTCCAATTTTTCCGTAGAAAGAAAGGAACGGGTATGTAGTTCACATCTCCCTTAGCTTTATAGTCTTTATAAGACAATGGCCTCTCCTGAAAAAGAAGCTAACGAATTCCGTTAACAGCTTTGCTTGTCGAATATGTATGGGTCATGTTGAGTAAGAAATACCCAGAATAATATAAAGTAAAGTCGCAAACGAGGTGAGGGGAAATGCAATCTCGTAATTAAAATAGCTCTTTCTGTTAAATTCCTTCAATTTTGAGTCTAATAACCTATGGGAATTCCTTTTTGCACCTGCTCACTAATATTGATTGGATTCTCTTATATTGGATTCATGGAGTACCCTATCCTGCATGAGTTGGCGGGAAAGATCAGTGCCGCCCACCAGAGGCACCCGTTTGGGTTTATTAAAGTCTTAAAGAATAGCTACTTGTAGGACAAGAAAGTGAGTTCCTCCCTTACTTTAACAAGTAAGTGGGAGTTTACAAAGTATAACATCATCCAATTCCGTACCATCACTTCGTAGTCACGAGTGAGTCCTCAAACCCACCCTTGAAGTCGACTAACCCCTTCTTCCGTTGATTCTCATCTCTTTCATTTCCATACTGAACCTATCTTTATTCTGACACATAAATGAAGGAATCGAAGAAATAATGTAACCAATAAGTATCGGGTTGAGGCGGACATCACTCTAAGGTACTGACTTCGACCAAAGGGATTTAATTCTGAGGATGCTACCGACTTAGGATAACCAGTTTCTTCAACTAATGGATAAAACCAGGACTCCTACCTAATTTTATTCAATGCATCCTCTTCGGCTAATCTTGCTTTGCTCTCACATCCGTAGGACATCCAGCTCACTCACTTTCAATCTACTTGCTGATTTACAGGAGATCCTTATCAAACTCGATACTTATTATAGTTAGTTTTGATCAATATCTTATGGGCTCATCTCCCTTTAGAGTCGCCCCTTTGGAGAGCTTTCCCTCCCCTCTCTTTTGACGGATTAGATCACTGGAAAGATACTTACCGGAGTGGGATGCGCGTGTATTATTGATAAGAATAGATGACTTTGAAGTAAGGAGCTGAACGGTAACCGGTCAGCGGATCTTCTCCTACAAAAAGAGAGAAAACGAAGAATCAAACCACTGGATATCGGTCTAATTAACAATGTGCGGCGATTGGGTAGTCATTATAAACTCTCGAGAAAGGGTTTCGAAAAAAAAAAAAAATCCCTAGTGGATCAACATCGGGGATCCACGCGATACACCAGTAGAAAGTTGTATGTTCTAATAGACCTTGCAATCCATAAAGGAAGCTACGGCATATGCGGTTCAAAATCCTACTCAAGACTTGAATTCGAGAGGAGCTCATGGTACATGGTGGGTTATAGTCGGTGGAAAGTAAAACGCTAAGAAAGAGTCTGCGCCTACATCACCATTGTGCAAAGCAGATTGGCGCGTAGCCAAGTGGTTCAAGGCAGTGGATTGTGAATCCATGATCCGCGGGTTCAATCCCCGTCATTCGCCCATCAAGAAAAGGGACAAGAAGATCCCAACTATAAAGATTTATCTGCAAGAGTCAATTCCTTGGATGGATGTCTGAGCAGTTGAAAGAGTCGGTCTTGAAAACCGAAGTCTTGCATAGTAAGACCGGGGGTTCAAATCCCTCTCCATCCGGTGCTTTAGTGGGGTAGAGGAATTGGTCAACTCATCAGGCTCATGGCCTGAAGGCTACAGGTTCGAATCTTGTCCCCGCCTTAGTGAAAGGAAATTAAAGTAGGGTTCTACACTGACTGACTTGGAGACTCTCTCTAGCTCATAGCTTTTAAAGTTAATATTCTTTCGACGATATGCATTCCTCTCTAGTATAACGAAAGTGTCAAATTACAGTACTGATAGTTTATGAGGCGTACGATTGAAGTTTTCTTCTCTTCGATTATTAAAGTAGATCTTCTCTTACGATAAAAGTTTGTTCTGATTACTACCTTGTGATGCTGCCACCTGAGATCGGGGCTTCCCTTTCATTACTTCTTTCACGATGAGGGAACCACGTCCGCATCAGTCGAAAGAAGGCCCTCCCTGAGTCACTTCCACCCCGTAACTCCCATGCCGCTCAACTTTAGTAGATCATGTGGATGTAGAAAAAGCTTCTCATTTTGATGAAATGGAAAGATCTTTCTTCAATTTCCTGGAGTCCATTCTGCCATTTCACGATCACCCGAAACTTTTTAACTTTCTCCAGCTGATGATTTAAGCGATGAGGGAGGGCTGGAGGAATCGGTCCATGACTTGACATCGGTGGAATGCTACCTCCAATTCCTTGTATGTTCGGACTAAACATACCAACTAATAATCCTGTTATACAAAAAAAGGTAGCTATCATGCCCTTTTTTGACCTAACCTGCTAGTTTCTTTTTCCGTAAACCCTTCTTCTGTTTATATAGATCGGAGCATCAGCCTCATGAGTCTAACTAGATTCTCATGGCCGAGATGCCTTATGTGGAACAAACAAAATTCATATGGTGTCCTACGATTTGGAAATACCCGTTGTCTTTTCGGACTTTCTATGCGTGATTGATTAGTCGAATTCTATAGATCTATAAAGACTAGCTAAGATATACCCCACTAATTACTCACTTCCCCTTCTTCTCGTCAGAGTTATTTCACAAAGACTTGCCATGAGAAGGAAGAAGGGGGGAACAAGCACACTTGGAGAGCGCAGTCACGTGAACAGTCAAATGAGAAATCCTTTGATCGGTTGCGTGGGGAATGATATTAGATGACTATGGAACTTAGGGATAGTTTGTACGCCCCTCTTTCGTGTGCTAGCCGACCGATAGCTAGTCCAGTGATTCAAGATAGCGAGAAGCAACCCCGCTTTTGTTTGCTATGTCCAGTCAGTCTTTATTACATCTAGATGCTCCATGCTCTCGGCTTCGGTAACTCTATCCCCTTCCCCTTCATTTGTAGAATATACAGACGAGTTCCCAAAATCGCTACACATATTTGATTCAAACTATCTGAGACCGGCGAGTGATTGTCATTGGACTCTTTATTCTTTCCATTCCAGGTCTCTTCCTGCTCCTTCATTTCATGTTTTCCAGGGCTCTTCTTCAAAAGTCTTTGATACATAACCATCCATTCCCCATTCCATGCATTTATCATGTGTTTCCTGGAATACATCAGCTGTCATGGCTAGTATTGGTGTGGGCCAGTTTGGAACATTCCCCCAATATTTTCCTTCCAACCTATAACTTGAGCTTTTCCCTGCTAATACGGGGAATCTTATTTAGCTTGGTTGGCTGGGAATAACCAAACCACATCTACAAAATGCCAATACCATGCATCTGCTTCAAAGCCAACATGATGCTCCTTGATTAGATGACCAAGATATTGGCGGAAACCACAGACGATCGAGAATAGAGTCCCTATAATCACATGAAAACCGTGGAAGCCGGTTTCTAAGGAAAGGGTAGAACCATATACACTGTCCGAGATCCTTTTTTTGGAACCTTTTGCAAGCATTCACTGGGTCTTTACTGGCTGACTTAGAAAACCGCTCGAAGAGGGCCTATCCCATTTAGGGACTGAAATAGGTTTTATAATTACACGCCAGAGCCTAGAAATATTAATAATCGGTTGGATCCATCTGTTCCATCAACTTCTCTTCTGGCTTATTCCATAGTTTACGTGTCAATTCAGTATGAAGCGCTTCAGTCTTTTTAACTAAATTCAAGACAGGGTCTAGTCAACGAAAATAAGTCCTAACATTGAAAATTTACTTCATAGGGTGGCAAAAGCAAGTAGCTGATGAGTTATCCTTGTATTGATTTCGTCTGTAAATGTTCTTCCTCCTACCTGACGAAGATTGACCAACAGATTGGACTTGGGCCTCTCACCTTAGTTTGGCTATTGATGAATGACTTGTTCAACTGATACTATGAAACTTCTTTATTGCGTTGCGAAGACGCAGATTTTATGACTGCATTCTCCATAGGGCGGGAACTGGATAGAAAAGACAGATAAGAGAAAAACCCACCGGGAAAGGCATACCTCAAGGAGCACCAATCTCCCCCGACAAACATCTATCTGCACGAAGCCAACAAGAGAAATAGTGGAATAAAAGAAAATGAAAGAGTTCATTCGGTGCGGTTAGCAGCCCTGTCTCCTTCCTGTTAGTATTGAGGGCTCAGGAACCCAACTCGACCAAAAAAGGTCCGGTCTATGCTTCGTTTTCTGTTCTCGACTTTAGACTAAGGACCTACTTGACTCAGCGGTTAGAGCGGGGATAGAAATCGCTCTACCCATCTCAAACCCTTCTTTTGTTCTTATCCCGATGCTAGACCGCCTGAACAAGCCAATCTATGTAACGAAACTGGTTCAAAGTGACCAAACTTGATATTCCATTTTGGTATTGGCAGTCTCTTTGCTGATAATTTCATGGAAAATTAGAATCGATCTCCGTTTGATCTCCCAGAAGCGGAAGATGAATTAGTTGCAGGCTATAATGTCGAATATGCGCGGGATGCGATCCTTAATAGTTCACTGTTGGCGGAAGCCAATGTCCCGGGGTCCCGGGGACTTATTCTGACTGAAACAAGGGGTGGGTATTTACCAACTTCAGGTAGTGGTTTAGTAGCAGTAGGCGGCAAAGTAGCTTTGTTACCTATTCCATTAGGAACCACGAATTTTTTGGTACATCACATTCATGCATTTACGATCCATGTAACGGTATTAATACTACTGAAAGGTGTTCTATTTGCTCGTAGTTCCCGTTTGATACGCTAACTGTAATGCATCGCTTATGCCATCTAATGAACACTATTACATGGAACCTGAGAGCATGCTTGAACAAGTTTATAGTATGGAACCTGAGAGCATGCTGCAGGCTAAAGCAATTTCAATTTAAGTGACATCATCTCTGGAATAATGTCTTGCATTTATACCTGGTATCATCAAGCAACTTTCCCTATGTCTTATACTGTGGATATCGGGATAAGGTTATACTACTACTGGAACCTGATTTGTGGAGAGGTGGGGTCCATCTCCATGAGAGATACATATCCAGGAGAGGTACCTTGGATTTCCAACTATATAAGGTTATACCCTGGTTGGACGACCGAGGGTATCTCCTAAGGAGTGCAGAGTATGACCAAGGTGCCGAGGTACACGGTTGATCCAAGGGTGCCCTGGGCGTACGAAACTACTCTGGCCATTCTTGGAAAGTTTTGGCTATGATGCACTCGGCCCGAAGAAAACCCCACTTAGGGTGCAGTCTCGTAACTATAATCTATATAGGCATAAAGGATAAGAGGCTGCGAAAAAAACTGGTTGTTGTTAAGACCAGATGGGAGGAGCTAGTCTTGTATGGCCGATGTACGCCTCCTTGAAAGGGAAACCAGGGGGAAGATAAGGGCGGCACCCTCCATTAGGGAGATGATAAGTGTCTTAAGGATACAACTATATAGAGGTAAAAATCCATGAGAAAAATATAAGATGAGATCAATGGGTTTTTACATGAAAATGTAAAGACGTCCTGCGGTTTCATCGCAAGACGGCAATGTCATGGGGCTTTGTTCTCGCAAGAAAACTTAGGCCTATCATATTGTCGCAGAGAAATTGACAAAGCATGGATAAGGCAAGATCAATGGGGTTTTACATGAAAGTGTAAGGACATCCTGCGATTCTGTCGCCAAAACATAAAATTGGCTAAATAAGACCTTTAACTAGGAAGGCAAAGTAAGACCAACAGAATAATCATAAACATTAGTTATTTTATTCAAATGCAGATAAATCTTGTTCATCGCCATAAAGATACTGAGAGGCAACTATGGGAATTGATAAAAACAGAATATCATTATCTTTCTCGCGAGAATATTATTATCTTTCTCGCAGGCACAACTGAATTCAATAAATAGTAAAAGTACATCATTCGCGAGAGAAGAAAGAAATAACTCAAGAAAATAAAAAAAATCTCATTCAGTGTTAACTTCGCCAGCATCATTGTCTTTACCAGAGTTATCATCCTCGCCAGCATTCTCCTCATTCTGATTAATTCTAGATTCTTCTTCGCAAGACTTATCACCAGTAGTTGTTTTATCATTGGTAGTAGCTCCTTCTAGAGGAACTTCTTCTTCCATATCCACCTGGTCTTCTTCATCATGGTTTTCTTCGATACTTTCACAATCAAAATCACTGTCAGCAGGACGAGGAACTTCATCATCACCCACTTCTATAGGTTTGATTATCACAGGAGGAAGAGAGTAGGACATCAATATATCATTCACTAGAACTTGTGCAGAAAGATGAGCTTTGCGAAGAGAAGCTTTATCACGATTTCTAATCTCCATATCTTTAAAATATTCGAGGTAGTCGTATTTCCTTTCTGCTAGATCGCGAGATTCAGTAAGATGAGTAGTAAGAGTAGCACTCTCTTTGCGAACTTTATCCAGATCAGCACTCATAGCAGAGATAGTAGAATGAAGCCTTTCCTCAGATGCTGCGAACAACAACAATAAAAATAAAGATTATTCTGTTGAAAGTTTCGCAAGAAATGCAATAAAATAAAAATAGTCAAGGCAGTCAAAAAGACTACCTTTATTTTGAGAAATTAGGTTTTGAATTAATGCCAAGAAAGTATTTTTACAATGACTCATAGCATCATCAAATTTATCTCCAACTAAACCTTGTAGGCTAGATTTTAAATTCTTTTCTTTGGAGAGGAGAAAAGAATTTTCCTTCGCAAGAGCAGAGTTGGATTCTTCTAATTTGGAGTACTCTTCTTTGATTTGGTTTACCTTTATACTTAAATATATTCTACCTTAGATAAGAGTATTTTGTCACTGATAGAGGATTCAGTTACTTCTCTAAGTTCATCTTTTAGTGAATGAAGGGATCGTTCTTGGTTATCATACATTCTTTGAAGAGTATTTAATTGCTGCGAGGAGATCGCCACCTTATTCGAAAGGTCCTGCCTCTCTTGAGATAAAATCTTGTTTTCACCTGATAAAGTTTATATTGATAAGTTAGCCTTGGTTAACAAAAAAGAGATGCGAGTTACTTCACTACTCAATAGATCTTGTTTCTGTGATAATTGTGTGTTCTCTTTGGTAAGGTTCTCTATTTTATCAAGGGAATATGTGTAAAGATTATCTAATCGGTTATATTGGTCCATCCAAGAATCTCTATCGACGCGAATCTCTTCAGCAACTGATTCAGCTTTGAATATCCCCATTAAAGGATTTTAAGAAAAGGGAGTGTGAAAAGAAGAAAAACAATTACTGAAGGAAAATCAAAGACAGAGATAGAAAAGTTATACCTTTTAGTTCATCATTTTTCTTGCAAAGATTCTCGCAGTTCAGTGAATAATTGTTAAGCTTAGATGAAGAGTGTCACATTCCAAAGTATTGTCTTGGAGAGCTCCCTTTAAATCTTCAACTTCACCTTTCAGAGATACTTGCGAACCCACGCGGTCAAAACCAACATATTTACTTAAAGTCTCGCAGACACTATGCTTAACGGGATCAACAGAAGACTTCTTGGCATCATCTAAAATGTCAGACAAAACTTTAAAAACAACATCTACTCCTACTGAAGTTTCTTTAAAATGAGGGAAAGAGGAAGATGGTGAAGTGGTAATAATTGAAAGTTGGAGATTTGAATCATTCGCAGCTAATACAACATCTAAAGATGAAGTATCAGGAAAAGTAACAAATGGGATTGAGGAAGAGTTAACTTGAGAGGTAACTGCGGCAGAAGGGGAATAAACTTCAGCCATAGTAATTTCAGGAATGACATCTATAAAAGGATCGGTTGAGGCGGAAGTATTTTTGGAGACATTTTCACAGACATGAGATACAAGTTCAGTCTGCGAAGGTGTAGGAATAGAGCTGGTAGGAATTAGTTGAGGAATAGGAGCACAAAAATAAACAGCTTTAATTCGGAGAGATTTCTTGCGAGGAACAGTAGTGTTCTCATCACCCTGCAAATAACAATTTAGATAAGAAACAGAGGCAACAATATTGTTATTAAGAAAGAAAATGTTTATTACTACCTTATGATTCGCAGACTTCCTCTTCTTTTCAGCGGGTTGTTTCTCTGAATTTTTGGAAGTTTTGGACTACAATTCTGGTGTTAGGGGCGGTTCCGATGAAACGAAGACACAGTATGGGAATTACGTAAAGTCAAATAAAAACAGATCTAATAAATTTTGATGAACATAATCTAAAATAAGCAAGATTGATTAACATTATAAAAACAGATACCTTGATGACTCCATGAAAGCAGTAGCAGATGAATCTTTGAAGAAGAAAGTTGCAGATTAAAAAAAGAACAAACGAACGAAAACGAGGAAGATAGAGAAATAGAAGAAGAAGATTGATTCTGTACCAGATTCTACCTTTTATAGGAAAAATAAAGTGACATGTTAAGGAAAGACTTGCCAGTAAAAAGAATAATATTTGACACGTGTAGGCGGTTATACTAAATTTACGGGGCTTTGTCGAGAAGAGAATATGGAAAGATATGAAGCTGCGGAAATTTAAAGAGATGGAGATTCTCAAAATCCTATCCACTTCGCGGAGAAGACATGATAAGAGGCAAGATGTAGGATCAGAATATTTCCACAGCAATATTCTTGCGAAAGTTTATTAACAACATTTCTACGAGCCTCTCAACAACACTCTGCGAGTGTCGCAGAATAACTCAAAGAATGATGTAGCAGATGACGGTAACAGAAACACGAGAAGATCATGATGATCCTGCGAAGATTACATCATCTGCGAGAAATAGCATTACAACTGCTGCGAGAGCACCGCGAGCCAGATTCGAAATTAAAGGACAACTTAGCTGTCATCCACTGTGTACTTACCCTATATAAAGAGAGCCAATAGACTCAGAAGGGAGAGATCAATTTTAGAGTGTTGAGAAAGTCTTGAGGAGAGAGAAAATTCTTGTGAGCGATTGTATTCTTGATTTCTTCCATTTCTTGTAACATTTATGAGAATTAATCAATAAAAGTGTTGTTCTTAATCTCCAAATATGTGTTGATCATGATGAATTCTTGTATGGGGTGTAGTGTAGGAAATCCTGCAACTACAATCACATTCATGGAGCAGTAGTATTCAGAGTACCTTATTATTTCGTAGCGGTGAAGGATATCATGGTGTGTTTTTCAATGAACGTCTTCATTGGTTGGAAACTATGAAAGCAAACGAAACGTCCTCGGAAGTTATCTTATCTTTTGATATTAGTAATGAGATAGTGGTAATTATGCCATTACCTGAAATATTATGCCACCTAAAGATTACTACAGAGAAGTTTATAAAAATATGGGAGTGTGGGAGATTGCATTGGTATATCTTGTATCTGGAATTCAGCTAGGATTGATATGTGGGTGATGCAGGGGTATGGAGTGAAGGAGACTTGGATCAGAAAATATACAACAACTCAACTGTCGTTGCCCTAGCCCTTGCCCTTGCAAGATATTCAATTTTGGAAGCCACTTTTGTGCTTTAACAATGGTTAAATTCTAGTATATACTGGCAAGCAAATACTTTTATATGAACCAAAAAATGAAAGAGTTGCATCAGTGGTGATCCATGATATTGATAGAAACAATAGTCGACAAATTTATGTGGAGAGCATTATCTCACTTGGTTCTGGTACTTATATGGAGAAACCGATTATAGATGAGATCGGGAAGAATCCCGAGTGACAAAAATTAAGGTAAAAAAATATCACATGTTATGCATTTTATTATTATTGTTGGTATATATTTGAATTTGCGACTGCAATTCCGCTTTAGTTATTCAGATATTTCTCTTCCACAACATTTTGATGCTTTTTATGTTTAATTTGTTCAGGGGGAGGAAGGCTGCAACTTCAGGGGGTGTGTCGTTTCCTTTTATTATAATCCAGACGCCTCCACCTTTAATAATTGAGTTGGAGATGTCAGAGGATATGCAGTTGTGGCAGTTCATTTCAATAACACTTTTCAGATACATGACGTCAACTTTGTTCTTAAGTCTATGGGATTTTGTGAAGTTTGTCCAAGTCCGAAAAAATAACTTGTCAAAGGAGTTTAACCCTACAATTTGCAGGAGTGTCCACTAATCTTCCATACATTTCTAGAAAAGTATACTCCTATTTTGTCTAGTTGGTTATAGAATATTCGACACAGTTCAATTATTGGTGTTTTTTTTTTCCTTTCTCTCATTTTTTTTTAATATCAAAATTATCTGTTTACAGATTTTAGGGTTATACAAGTTTCTTCAATTTTATATCCTTGTTTCGACTCAACTAAAGAAACAACTCATCGAGGAAAACTCCTAACCCCCATGAAAATGCGGGGGTCTAACAACATCACCCAATATTTAGATTAGTAATCTGTATGGACTAACTCGATTATACTTTTAAGAGAATCAACTAGATAATCAGACTTAATCTTAATAAAAAGTATATCAAGGAGTTAATATCTCGATCTCTTGATTTGATCTATACTCAAACAAATAGAAATATGTGAGTCTTTACCAAATACAAGAGATATAAACTTAGATGGTACCAAAGACCAATATCCAAGGATCAATCAATTTCCAATCAACAACCAAAGGTTGGATTTCACAATTGATCGATAAAACGCACAACCTGTGATATTTCAATTATAAATAAATAAATAATGCAGAATAGAAATAACACAGACACCAGAAATTTTGTTAACGAGGAAACCGAAAATGCAGAAAAACCTCGGGACCTAGTCCAGATTGAACGCCACACTGTATTAAGCCACTACAGACACTAGCCTACTACAAACTAACTTCGGTCTGGACTGTAGTTGAACCCCAATCAATTTCACACTGATTCAAGGTAAAGTTGCGCTCTTTACGTCTCTAATCCTAGTAGGATTCTACGCACTTGATTCCCTTAGATGATCTCACCCACAACCAAGAGTTGCTACGACCCAAAGTCGAAGACTTGAATAAACAAATATGTATCGCACAGAAAATTCTACGTTAATAGATAAATTTGTCTCCCACGGATAAACCTAATAGTTTTGTCCATTTTTTGATAAAATCAAGGTGAACAGGAACCAATCTATAACCCGAACTTATATTCTCGAAGAACAGCCTAGAATTATCAATCACCTCACAATAATCTTAATCGTATGGTAGAGAAACAACATATTGCGGAATCACAAACGATGAGACGAAGATGTTTGTGATTTATTTTTATATTTCCCTATCAGAGATATAATCTCAAGTCAATATTTCAATTGAACTCGTACGATATAAATGGAAAGATCAGATCGCTCAACTACAAGAGAAGTAGTTTCGTCTGGCTTTACAATCCCAATGAAGTCTTTAAGTCATTAACCTGTAGGGTCTCGAGAAGAAACCTAATATTAAAGTAGAATCAAATCTAGATAAACCAACTAGTATCACACAGGAGGTATGGGGATTAGTTTTCCCAGTTGCTAGAGTTCTCCTTTATATAGTTTTCAAATCAGGGTTTATAATCTATGTTAGCTTAGTAACAAAGCATTCAATATTCCCGTTAGATGAAAAACCTGATTCAACCAAGCTAATATCTTTCAAACGTTAGATCGAAACATAGCTTGTCATACACAAATGAAATGTATTTCATTTAGGTTTGAGTAACCGTACCTAAACGTGTACACTTGGTTGGTTCACAAATAGTTAACCAATGGTTATCCATATGAGCACTTTCATATTAACCTTATTCATATTATTCACAACTAATTCAAATGACTTCAGAAGAACTAGTTGATGAGTTGTTCAATTGCTTAGGTCTTTATACATAGACACAATTGAAACAAAATCAGTTTGATTCGTTTGAACCAATTCATGAACAATATAGCCACGGTTTTCAAAGATTGCATTCCTTATTAATTTATTGTTTTAAGTTCATGAAATTCCGATTTGAGAAATAGCCATCTTGGGTACGCGTACGGGTATGCGTACCTTAGCTAACGGATTTGAGTTTACAAACTCAGCAGAATTTTTCGGGTAGCAAACTTCCGCCAGTACGCGTATGGGCGTACCTAAGGTGATTGGTTTGCTAGTTTTCAAACTACAAACTCGGCAGAATTTTCCGGGAGGAAAAGTTCTGCCAGTACACGTATGGGTACGCATACCCAACTTGTCTCCTTTACCAATACCGTATGCACACAATAGGTTTCCGGCACATGGATTTATACACTAATGTGAGAACACACTATATATATGCTTATATCCATAGATGGTTATGTAATCTCAACTCTATATTTCAATCATTGAAACATTCTTCTGTAATGTTATAACAGTCGCGAGACATAACTATCGTCATCAAAGCTATTTTCAAGATTGAAACGTCATCATGACTTTCATCAAGGGTAAAGATGAAAAGTGGTTAAAGCGAAATCTTACCAACACATATTTCGAGAAATAAATAGGCGAGTAAACTCGGCTCTATATAGGAAATGTTTATGTATGAAAACTATCATACTTATACGAATTTTGTCTCAAGAGTAGGAAATAGAGTAGATAGACCTTTGATTGATAGATAAGTTCAAGTCTCCACATACCTATTAGTCGGATAAAGTTTTACTGGTTCATTGAGTAGTTCTTCGTCTTCGTAAGATGATCGCCATGGGGTCTGGAGCTCAACTGCAGTTAACTGTCCTAGTCCGAGACTTAGATATAAGTAGACCAGAAATCAAGACATATAGTTTTGACAACTAAACTTGACAAAAAAGCTTGAGATAGCAATGCTTGCGAGTTCGACCGAGCAATTCTCTAAAAATATCCCCCTTTGTCAATTTTAGTTGCAAAACTATCAATACATACGGATTACAAAATAGATAAAACTTTGTAGCTTCTCGTCCACATGCTTGATCTCCTTAGTGCTTCAACATTACTCGAAAAATTCGTCTTTTCCGAGTACTCCCATGATTCCATAGATGTTCAATTCAGCATCATAGTTGTTGAAGATCCGTAGCCATAACAATGAGAAAACAAAAGCTCTCGATCATTGTAATATAGTATCAAAGTTCATTACATAGTATCGAAGTTCAATTGTATCACAACTTTGACAACAATACTATGGTGATATGTATCACTCCCCCTTAGTCAATACTTTTATCTCAACATGAAAGCCACTCCCCATTACATAATGATCCGAAAACCATATGTATTTGTAGTGTGAACTACATATTAATTCTCCCCCTTTTTGTCAATAAAATTGGCAAAGGTACGAAAACGGGATCCTAATGAAATTTCCACGGAGATGCTTCAAGACCAAAGAAAAGTACATATCAATTTTGTTTAGATGCAATCAAATAGACGAAGCTAAATGCATTCATCAAGGATTTTTTAAAGATACAAGATAACTCCTAAAATATTCCACAACCGCACTCCCTACAAAGATATAGAAATTAAGCGCAAGTTCAAAAGAACTCTCTCCCATTTGATGTCATTCCCGAAAGAACAAAAAGAGCGACCTTACTTTTATAAGAAAATAAGGATTTCTTTGGACACCAAAAATCACAAAAGAAATGATTTTGTATCCAAAATTCTCAATTAAACTAATCACAAAACCCATGATTAATTTAATCGTAATACACAACCAAATTAACCACAAACGAATCTATGATTAGTTTAGTTGGGGATGCTCACATAAGAAAACTTATGGAGCCGCACAGTATATACATAAGATATGGATCAGGGAAGATCAATACTACGGAATATACAAAGATTCATTCTATTTTCATCACTATTTGCATAACGACATATAATAGACATAATCTTTGTAAACAAAAGATTTTAACCTATCTTCCATCAATATTTGCATGATGACATAATAGGGTTAACTTTTGTTTGTCAAAAGTTCATCGATCTTGTATCAATACATGCATATGGACATATGAAAGAGATAACTTTTGACATCTTATGGGACAATAATAGGTCACGGATGCAAACACACATATCCAATAACATATTGCAATATATAAAACCATAAAGATTAATACTGCAAAAATCATCTTTCAAATCAACTTTATAATTTAAATAAATAAATCTAAAAACATTGGAAGATGAAAAAATTGGACATAGCTATGTGTACTCACAATAATGGCTATTCCAAACCCTAGTTATCCTTCTTAAACAAAAACAAGAATAAAAATTATCTTAAGAAGTTTCCTAGGCATTAAAATCTTTGAAAAATTCCTTGTCGTCAACAGCCATTGGAACATATGGTTCATGGAGAAAGGATTCAATACCAATAAATCGTCTTGGATAATGATGTTGAACCAGGTCCTTCTGAATTTCCAACGATCTTAAAACACAATCCTTTATTTGTTGAATCTCTTTTCTTACCTGCCTCAACTCTTCAAGAACATCAAAAAACTTCTGAGAGTTTGAAGGAACTGCCCTTGGCTTCCTCACATTCCTTATTTTTATTATCAAAGTTGGATACAAATAAGATTTCTCTTTTTCCTTGGTGATTGATGGCTTAACAATCATATTGATATCTTTTCCATCAGAAGACATGATGCTTGGAGTACCCTTATGCAAACGGTTTTGTGAAAGGAATTCACAATCTCAACAAGAAGTCTTAAGATATAAAGAAAAAGGAATGTAGGATTATAAACCTTTAAATAGGTTCATATATGCATAACTCACAACCCTATAAAGAGTGGAATCATCGATAATAACCCTCTTCTTTTGGAAAACATGTCATTTCCAATATCAACAGTGATATGGAGGAACTCCAAAAACCAATCAACACAAAGCTAAAAAAATAATAATTATTGAACAGCTGAGGTGTGTGCAAGATCTTGTCTCTTTTGAACAGGCGCATGAGACAAGATGCACAATACAACACAATCAAGTTGTGATGTGGTGAACAACAATTTGTCCACCATGACCCTTTTGGATGGAATCCATGGAACTGCCTTTCTGTATGTTTAGACCATGTTATCTTCTCTAATGGTGTAAATCTATCTTTAAAAACTAATTTCTTCGAGGAAGATAAGATCTTACATACCTCAGTTATTTTCTCCGCGAGTTTAAGCTTGTTATCTAGACGATCTGCTCTTCGTTGAAGCTTGTTGACATATCTCATCTTGTGTTTGTACTTGAAACACTTTGAAATTTCATGACCTTTGAGATAAAAATAGAAGCATGTCAACGCATAAGATGATTTAGGAGTTCGTGAAACGCAATCTTCTAGGCACAAAGTAGATCCTGAAACAATAAACATAGAGTTTCCGAAAGAAGGGTCAATTGATTCTTCCATCTTGATTGGGTTCTCTCCTAAAATATTATCAAAATTGATATATGTATTTCTACAATTATTAAAATCAATGTTTTCATATAGAAGAGCAACACTTGATTTCTTGTCTTCATCAGAATCATAATTATCAGACATCACATCAAGTGTCGCAGCAAGACCTTTATTCCTAGTGTATTTTCTACGATTTGGGCACTTGTTTGTAAAATGACCATAACCTTTACACTTAAAGCACTGAGGCATATCCTCGTCATGAGTTTCATCTGTGTCCATGTTATTATGAGGAATACGATTATGAGGTTTTATGGATCAATTAGTTGATGATATCAGCTTTATAGGACTCTTGAGGAGTCCTTAAAAGCACCAAATCCACGCTTTAGCAGCATAAATTATATTTTATTTCTTTCTTAAATCTGCAGTTATAATTATGTTAGCTTAAACTCGTCTTTGAGATAGACTAGAGTTATGATTTTGATGCTCGTTTTCTGTAAAACTCATATAGTGGAGTTAGCATCCATAAATCGTTAAAAGTTGTACTCTTTTTCCTTCATTTCAGGTTTTGTCCCATGCAATTTTCCTGACAAGGTTTTAATGAGGCAACATCTCGTTGACGTTTATTTTAATTTATTTTCTTTTTCAAAATGTTGATTTCGTGCTCTTTTTCCTCAGTCCAGTTTTTGTCTCATTAAGTTTTACTGGCAAGTTTTTAGTGAGGCAAATTCATTCAACATGGTGGTTATCCAGGGGGAGTTGTATCAAATTTTGTGTATTTGGTGGATTCCCACCATCAACTAGGTTATCTTGTTAGACTAACTCAACAAATGAACCCCTTAGGAATTTGGATGTCATTCTAATCAACAAATATAATTTTATTCACTTCTGGTAATGTATCAACATCTTGGACCTTTGTTGAAGAGATTACCTCAACTACTTCTGCAAATCATCTCGAAGAACGCTACTATTAGAAAACTCACACATAAGGAGACTTCATGAACAAGCAATTTTCTTCACAAAAGAACATCAATCTTCTACATTCAAGAAACTCGTTCATAAAAATTGGGAAGTCTCGACTCGAAGATTTGCAAGCCAAGATTTAACTGAAATACTTATCAGCGGGAGCATCATAAGAAAAGGTATTTAATTGGACTATCACGTTGCACTCTATTTCCTTCGTTAAGGTTTTGTCCCACTGGGTTTTCATTGCCAAGGTTTAATGAGGAAACATATGCATGTCCAGCTCCTTTCTAAGTTTACTCACAATTGTACTATTTTCTCTTCGATCGGATTTTTTGTCCTTTTTGGGTTTCTTGACAAGGTTTTAACGAGGCAATTAGATTAAACATAATTTAATCATGGGGAGTGTTATAAACGTTAATTATGTTAAAAATATCTTGGGTGATCTCGTTTATTACGGACATGCCCTTGTGTCTAGCCCTATAAATAGAGGCTCTAATGTTTGTCTATTAAACATATTAATAAGAAATCTCTCCTCATTCTCTCTACTTTGTATCCTCTACCTTTATATCTCATGTTCTATTCACAATATAAATCTCTCATTAAAGAAATATAATACTAGACTTAAACACCCCATATCAACCACACTAGTTAGGATAAAGTTAGGGTTTTCAATGGATACCGATTATCCAAAATTCGATACCGATAATCCGTTAGCCGTTACTGCTACCATCCGACATAGCGGTAAACGGATATCCAATACCTATAAGCTAACAAATAATCCCTTCTTAACGTAACGGTAGTGGAACCGTATATTTCCGTTAGGTTTAGTTCCGTTATCCGGAAACGTGCTTACTACACGTGTAAACTCTTACACCTAGGGTGTATTCGTCGAATGAATCTCATTCAGTTCATTATTCACTTCAGTTTTATCGGCACAACAGAGATGAAAAGAGAGAAAACCTAAAATCATCGTCTTCTCTGCTTTAAAAATCATCGTCTTCTCTATAGAAATCATGTGTGATACTGATTAACAACTAGGGTTTTCTTCTTTAATTTCCTTTGAGTTTAATTTCAATCTTCAAAACTCAATATTCAATTTAGGGTTTCTGAAATTAGGGTTCACAATTTCAGATTTGTGAAATTAATCATGTCCCAAAGTGAAAGAGGAGCATCAAACCATGTTGGATTTTCACATAATCATCTCTCATTTTCAGTTGCATCACATTTACCTGCTGCTGATGCATCCAACCAAGTTCAAGGTTATGGAATTAATTCAACACCTGCTTCTATTACACCTACAATTTGTCCTAGAGAAGAAGAAGAACAAGATGTGGAAGTAGATGAAGACCCAGTTATAGCTGAAGAGAAGAAAAAACTGCGCTCAGTAAGGTCTGGTATATGGGTTGATTTTGACAGGAAAATTGGAAAGAAGGTTGTAAAAGGGAAGGAGGTTGGAATAATTATGGATGAATGCAAACATTGTCACAAGAAGATGCCTGCTCCCAGTAACCAAGGAACCATCTGCTTGCATTACCATGCTAGAATCTGCATAGAAAATCCTGATAATAATAAAGGACAAAGGAAGATTACTTCTGTCAGAACAGGTAATGCTCAAACCAAGTTAGCCAATTGGAAGTATGATGTTGTTGTTACTAGGACACTAGTTGCAAAAATGATTGCTAAACATGGTTATCCAATCACTATAGTTGAGCATCCTTATTTTAGATAGTTTTTTAAGTCTTTGAATCCAACTGCTAAGCTTTACACTAGGAATACAATTAGGGAAGACATCATGAGACTAACATTTGAGTTCAAACTGCAATTACAAGAAAAATTTGAGAATATTACATCTAAATGTAGTTTAACAACAGATATGTGGTCATGTAAGCATACAAAGGATGGTTATTTCTGTGTGACACTGCAATACATAGATGAGGAGTGGAAACTAATTAAGAAAACACTAGCATATACTTTAGTGCCATCATTACACTCTGGAGAAGTTCTAGCATCTGTAGTGAAATCAGTGTGTCTAGATTGGAACATAGACAATAAGCTTTTTGATGTAGCTACTGACAATGCTAGCTCCAACAATATTATGATGGAAAATCTGAAGAAATGGCTTGATAGCAAAGACTGTTTAGTTCTTAATGGGGATATGTTCCAAATGAGGTGTAGTAATCATGTATTGCACTTGATTGTTGGGTGGGGAATGAGAGTAGATGCTCCATTTATAGATGCAGTTAGAGAGTGTGTAAAATATGTCAAGTCAAGTCAGGCTAGAAAAGAGAGATTTGAATTTGCAATGGCCCACGTTAAGCTTCCTTCTTCAAGGTCTGTGGGTTTAGATGTGGATACCAGGTGGAATTCCACCTTTAAGATGCTAAATGATGCAATTTTTTTGATACAAGCTTTTGTTAGGCTAGCTGAATTGGATAATGACTTCAAGATACTACCATCTTCTAAGGAGTGACAACAAGAAATACATATATGTGAATGTTTGGAATTGTTTGATGTCATTTCAACCAAATTTGTATTATAATAGGGTGCAAGAAGTTAATAGATGCATTATGATCTGGGAATCAAGTGAGCATGAGTATATCAGAGACATGGCCAAGAATATGAGGATGAAATTTGATAGCTACTGGAAAGAAAGTAACACTTTGATGGGAATTGGAGTTGTTTTAGATCCTATATATAAGGCTAGATGGGTGGAGCTTGTTATGAAGAGAGTATATGGTGTCAATCACTATCAAAGTCACTATAACAAATTTGAGCTTGCACTCAATGCTCTTTATTGTGCTTATGAAACAAACACCACAGTTCCAGATTATTATGATAGTGGAATGAGTTCAACTGGAATGGAGATCTCTACAAGTGCAACTACAACTTCATATGAATTTGGTTATGATGATTTTATTATGGAAAACAATGTCTTTGAGGTTCAGAAGTCAGAATTGGAGACTTACTTAGCAGAACCAGTTCTTCCTAAAGGCACAACCATTGAAGAAATGAGGTTTGATATCTTAAGTTGGTGGAAGAATCATGCTCCAAAGTACCTAACTCTCTCAAGGATTGCAACAGATATTTTGGCAGTTCCAGTGACAAGTGTAGCTTCAGAATCTATGTTTAGTATTGGTGGAAGGGTTCTCACATCTCATAGGAGTTCATTAGCTCCAGATCTTGTTGAAGCATTGCTTTGTTTGGGTGATTGGCTGTCAGATCTCACTCTCAGTGACAGTGATAGTTGTATTACTGGTAAGTTTCCTTACATCTTAATCTTTTATTTGCAATTTAGATGCTTATTGTACTGACAATGACATTGTCACTTGCCAGCTTAAAATGTCTAACATTTTTGATTTTCCTTTTAAAATGCAGAAGTTCAGGACTAAGGAGTAAGGTGGAATGGAATGCAGATGCAGTTGACACTTGGCAGTGGAGAATCTGGAGATGTAGGAGGAATGCATTTGCAGTTGGCACTTGGCAGTGGAGAATCTGGAGATGGAGGAGGAATGCATTTGCAGTTGTTGCAGCAAATGGAGATGGAAATGTCTTTTTTTTTTTTGCAAAAAACATGGTTTTTTCTTTTGCTAGAACATCTGAAGATTCTGAACTTGTTTTCTTGTGTGGCATTAACATCTGTATGTCGTTTTTTTTTATGTGGCATGGATTTAGAACTTGTTTTGTTGGATTTAAAAGTTGTTCTGTGTATTTGTTCTGTGTTTTTAGCCTGTTTTGTGTTTGTCTTGTGACATACCGGATGGTAACGGAAAAATATCCGTTATCCGGTAAGTCCAACGTAACAGTAACGTTTTTGAATTTCTTATTTCCGCCAGAAATTAACGGATAACGGATATCCGCTAACTTTTAATGACAACGGCAATGCAGCCTTTATCCGTTACGTTAGCATTCATTGACAACCCTAGATAAATTATTTTGTATGCCTCCAAACAGCCCTATTTTCTAGAACAACCAAGGGCGGCCCAAAACATAAATTAGTCGAAATATAAATACGTCGGGTAGGGTGTTCCCAAACTATTGGAGCGCTTGTCTGTTTTTGTCTGTCACGACGGCCAGCCGGAGTAAAGATCACGAGATGGATAACAACCGACCGACCGTCTACAGTGAGGATCTCGCCGTTGATGAACATTACGCAGAAACCCTAGCTGGTAAATTTCCCAAACTATTGGAGTGCTTGTTTGTTTTTGTCTCTCACAAGGACGCACGGAGTAGAGATCAAGCGATGGGGATCTCGCTGTTGATGAACGATACGCAGAAACCCTAGCTGGAAAGTTCCAAAAATTCTCTTGATATTGAATAATCGATTGCAGTAAATTCTTGTTGTCACGGAATAACGAATACCTCCTAATCAGTTATTTATTGGCTTCTTATGCTGGAGAAGAGCGACGAAAAATTCATTTTCCACCAAGTCAATATATCAAATTTTGAACTTTTGTTTTTGTCTTTTGTTGTTGAGTAAATCTGCGTCTTTCCACCTCTGATTTGTCAAAATCATCCATGATTGACAGCTGGGTTTTATTCTTTTTTCTTTCTATGATCGTAGAACTAGAACTTCTTGACCAAACTGTTGGAGCGCTTGTTTGTTTTTGTCTGTCACGACGGCCAGCCGGAGTAAAGATCACGAGATGGATAACAACCGACCGACCGTCTACAGTGAGGATCTCGCCGTTGATGAACATTACGCAGAAACCCTAGCTGGTAAATTTCCCAAACTATTGGAGTGCTTGTTTGTTTTTGTCTCTCACAAGGACGCACGGAGTAGAGATCAAGCGATGGGGATCTCGCTGTTGATGAACGATACGCAGAAACCCTAGCTGGAAAGTTCCAAAAATTCTCTTGATATTGAATAATCGATTGCAGTAAATTCTTGTTGTCACGGAATAACGAATACCTCCTAATCAGTTATTTATTGGCTTCTTATGCTGGAGAAGAGCGACGAAAAAATGTTCTCAAGAAATGGGCTTTTACAGGCGCTTACTATCGACAAATTCCTAGGAGCGGCGATACACCTAGACCTGGTGGTAACAGAATTGGAGTTGCAAGACATTTTCCTGGTAATACATATTTCCATCACTTCAATTTTTCTCTCTATTTTCTTTTGTTTGGTTCCGAGTCCCCCCTTGGAATTTGTTTGGTAATACATATTCCGAGTATATCGGTATTTTCTTTCTCAAATGAAGGTCGGAGGAGATTGGAGCAGAGAGGGGAACAGGAGAACAAATCCCCGACAAGGCCCGGAGACATTGAAAGTGGAACGGGTTCAAGACCTCAAACTTTTGGCCTCTTTCCCAGTGGCTCTTTGGATAGCATAACTTATAGCAGGTCTACTAGGTTAGACATTGACGAGGGAGAAGTTTGATGTGCAAGGTAATCACAGAGTGGCTATGGCAGATGTACCAGAAGCAGCACGAGGAGGCACGAGGGGAAAGCTCTGGCAGAGTTCACCAGAAGTTGAGGTCTGCCTCAACTGACTTGGAGAAAGCTGAAGCTCGGACAGGATTCGAAATCATCAGCAATCTTCGTGCTACACTCAGAGTCATAGGCTGCTAGTTGATGTCCTCCAAGCCTGACCCCTTTCAGAACTTTTACCTTTCATACGAAAAAAGAATTTCTGTATTTAATTTTTTCGGATCATTTTATCGTTATCATTTTTATTTTCTCTTGAAACCTACCTAGGTCGGTTTTTACAAAATAACAGGGAACAACTTGATAAAAGCTGGCATGTGATCCTCCTCCTCGGCAATATGCAGCTCCTGCTCCTGCTAGTTGTCTCTCCCTCCTCTTTTCTGCACTTTCCTTTTCCTTCTTATGTGAATTTGGAGAAAATCTCAGTGAGCACACAACCTCATTATGCAAGTTGAGGCAGAAGGCAATCCTCAAGTTGAAAGCAGATTGCGGTTCGTAAACATCCCCAGTCTCATTCGGTACCATCCACCCATTTGCATGGTCCTAAATTACACCGATGGTACCATCTCGGATTGCCTACAATGCTCTCAGCATCCATCACAGGGAGTCCAACCTCAGCTTGTGAGCAACATCAACAAGTGAAATGCTGAGAATAAGAGATGCTTATATTGCAAAGCTCTGTTCTCTGACACTATGGCACAACCTCACAATCAGATTGGGAGTCCTGTCTGAGCTGAAAGTACTTGCATTGAACTATTTGTTGCATTGAACTCGGAAGCCAAGGGCTAAAACAGGAGCTGTACGAGCAGCTTGCAGGAGGCGCTCTTTCGCATCAGTGTACTCCAACTGAATAGTCCTAATCTTTCCCAAGTAAAAAAGGTATCGACAGAACTGCATAAAGAATGTACAGTTAAATAACCTGACAACAAGTGTCTCACTTTAACTAATCATGATTATACAATAACTTACTAAGCAGACTACCTAAGCTTCATCTAACCATAACAACACAACCAGCCTCCAAAATGGCATATGCATTCCATGTGTCTGATACATTGATACACATCGCGCATGGGATAAATAAAAAAATAACTTGACTCTAATAAGTTGATACTATTGAGTACCACGAATAAGTTGTATAAAAACAGATGAGAAATCATTAGCAAGGAAAATGAACTTATTATGCTACTAGATGATTCATGATAGTCTCAATCTCAATCGCCAACTTTATATTCCGAATTGATTACTATTTCAAATTGTTCGTGAGTCGGTACGGATATATTTCAAACTGATTACTATTTCAACTTTATATTCTCAATCTCATAAAACTGGGTTCTCTTTCAGTGGGACCTAAGTCAAGTACATCCAGAAAGAAACAGTCCCTAGAGAGTAGTCCCTCGAGAATTGGTCAGCCCAACTATATGCAATCACTCAAGATCACATGCCCAGCACTATCTATCATCCCATAGTCAAACGATTTTATCCAATCAAAACAAAATAAGAAAATCACCCATTGTGCTACCAACAAGATGGTCACACTTCAATCAAGAAATTATCAAAATGATATTAACTATCACTAGAGACATAAACAAGCAATTCCAACACGAGGTTAGCAAAAACACACAAAACCCCTAAAGTAAAACAAGCAACAACATGTCTTAAAATTTTCCCACTGAGCATTTAGGTTTGAACTTACTCATTTGCAATTGAAACTCACTTTCCATACAAATTGACCGAAATGAGGACTCATAAAAATTGCAAATCAAAAAATCATTTCTACCAACAAAATAAAATCCCAAATGAGATCAAATAAAATCGGCCAAAACCCTAAATATAGCATAACCAACACCACAAACTCAAACAAAACAAAAAGAAAATCAAGAACCCTAACTTAACCACGAGAAACAAGCAAGCATGCAAAAATGAATAAATTAAATGAGAGTATGTATGTTACCTTCAGAGATATTCTTCTCATCTGATCTCTACAAACCCTAACAGATACAACTTGATTAAAAATGCCATGTGGTTGACCTTCAGAGACAGATTGATCAAGATCTCCTATGAGTTACTAAAACCCCCTCCTGTTGTTCTTCTTGTTGGGATGGAAGTGTTGATTTGATTGAAGGGGAGGGAGGTGTTGTTACTGTACCCCTAGGAGTATTCGCCATACACTTAAATTTCTGGGGTTATCTTTCTTTTGGGAAGAAGGCGGCGGCGGAGTTTTCTAGAGAGAGATAAATGGGGAGTAGGTGTGATGAAAGGAGTAGAGGATGGGGAGTGAGTTTATTTCGTAACGCGTGCAAGGAGTAGAGAGGCCGAATGATTTTGTGCATTTTGTGCACACTCCACAACCAGTATGCGTTAGCGAGTCGTATTCGTCTGATCCACCAGTTTCACACGGATATAGATCTTCTCTGAAGTCTGCTCTTTCAACTGAAGCGTTTTTCCGGCTCTCAAGCTTTCTTTTACCCCAACCATAATCCGCGGGTTTAATCCCTGTCATTCACCCATAAAAGAAGGAACATGAAAATCCCAACTATAAAGATTTATCTGCAAGAGTCAATGTCAATTCCTTGGATAGATGTCTGAGCGGTTGAAAGAGTCGTTCTTGAAAACCGAAATTTTGCATAGTATTATTTCTATCTCCACCATTAATCTAATTTAGGAGTTACATGGAGGGTAATAGGACCGACAGTTCTTTTCTCAAAATATCCTTCCAAAATTACCCTTGTTCATTTTATTGAATTGGTGGAGGTGAAAGTTTAAGAAGCTTCATTAAACCCCATAAGGGAAGTAGTGGTGGTGTATAATCCTTTGGATATGAATGCCATGTAATGATCATGAATTGGGTCGGAGTACTGCCATGCAGACGACGACACCACCATCAAATATATAACACCACTAACGGAAAAATAATAAATAACATTTTGAAGGATAAATTGGTGATTTGATTGATCTATTTAACTGTAAATGGTTGCAGATACCTAAATTTGTGATGAAGGGGGTAAAACTGATATTTAGGGTTTTGAGCGTGAGTCGTGAGAGGTTGAGCCTAGAATCCTCGCCTAAACCAAGAGGGATGGTCGTACAAGGACTACTTCGGTCACAAGAGAGAAGGGATTAGGCATTGGTCGTAGTGAGGGAAGCTGATGAAAGAGAGGGATCATAGTGATTCTAAGTTTCCAAAAGAATGCTCTAAGAGATGTGTTTAGTTGAGTCAGTAATGACCTAGTTATAACTTTCACTCTCTGATCTCAAGTTGGTGAGATAAGGATTACTTGTCATGAGGAGCACTCCTTCTTTTACTAAATACAAGTTGTGCCGAGCTTTATCCTAAGATTCTAATAATATTACGACCGACTATTCTCTTTAGTGGTGTGAAATACAGATGAGTATTTCCCACCCATGATGTAGATCGCCATACCAAAACCCTGATCCCCCCCCCCCCCCCAACACACACACACCCCTCATTCTCCCTTGTGTGGATAAGTCAGCTCTTGTGCTGATTTTTTAGTAGGCTATGACTAGGATGAGCCACACAAATAGTGAGAATTACCTCAAAAATCGTGTATGTAACACGAGAGGAACTGAGGCTAGATGATCCTCAACCTTGTGTGCGCAGCTTATGGTGGTCATCTCTTTGCTTGTGGGTATCTCTGTTGAGATAGCGTGTGGAGATCTGGGAGGATCGACCATGTTTTTTTTTTTGTATGGTTCAGACTCAAGTTGTTAACCGTGAGCATGCATAAAAGACTGAGAAGGAAGCACGTGCCATGTGCGAGGATTTTTCCTTAGTATCATGTATGCTTGTACGAATCTCAGGATGAGCTAGTAAAGCTCGGGTGATATGAGAGCCGTCTATGGCATTCTCATGGAGACTGGGAGTGGGGCATGCATGCATAATAACGTCTTCTGGATGGACTGTAGAAGAACACTTGGCTTAGACATTGTATCTTGCGAGGATATTCAAATACATAGACATGAATGGTATTCATATATGGAACAAACATGACAAGTGTATCACGCGTGGATGTACTAGGAATTAATCACGAAGTCTTGGTAAAACATGGGTAGTGCTGGTACGGCCAAGGCATGAGTCGTGTTTATTGGAAACTTAAGCATCGTGTAATCAGCGCTGGATGCATCATGAGAACTATCAGTAGACATGGTTAGTATATCACGCATATGTTATATTAGAAGTTGTTCCTAAAGTTATTGAGGCTAAGGACTGGTTATCTAGAGGCCGAGAGCGGATTCTTGATTGTACATAGCTGAGAAAAGACTCTCTTATACGAGGATGAATGGAGTCTTGATCATATGATGCTATATGGAGTTTCACTCATAAGAGGTTGAACGGGGTCTCGTTCATAAGAGGCTGAGCGAAGTCTCACTCATAAGAGGATAAATGGACACTCGCTCATAAGGGGATGAGCGCAGTCTTGCTCGCAAGGGAAAGAATTCGTCCATACATAGGCGAGATGACGGAAAGGATGAGATCAATTAAGCGGTGATGAACGAATTACAGGACATGAGGTCATTACTTACCAACTCGAGGAGAGGAGGACGAGTACAACTGGCGGAGGCGATAATCGAGGTAGGAAAATCCCCATTTTCACACGAACTACTAGAGGCAAGAATTCCAGGAAAATTCTCGTTACCAATCTTCATAAGTGTATTCGATGGAACGGGAAGCGCAATACAACATTTGAAGCAGTACACTTTATCCTTGATGCAATGGGCGAAGTACGAAGCTGTGTTATGCAAATATTTCCCAACGAGTTTAACCGGAGAAGCTTCGAAGTGGTTTGATGGGCTAGCTGAAGGGTCGATTTCGTTATTCAAGGACTTACAAAGGGTATTCTTAACGACTTACATAAGCAATAACGCGCTGAGTCCGGGAATAGAGACTCTATTTAACCTAAGGAGAAATCCAGGGGAGAGTTTGCGAAGTTTGATAACGAGATGGAGGATGATATGCAGCGAACTTGCAGGAAGAGTAGACGAGAGAAATTTCATCCTAGCATTTGTGAATGCTCTAATCCCGACGGATCTCTTGCACAATCAAATATTCATAATCCAAAATACAATAACAATGAACGAGCTCAGGGAGTATCAGGAGGAGTACGTAGCGCTAGAATAAAAACAGAGGGAGGTCAGCGAGATTATGCCAGTCCCGCCCAAGGAGGGGAGTTCGCGACTTTTACCAAGGGTAGCAAAGTTGGTAGCAGTGTCTAGTGGAGATCAAGAGTGGATTGATCAACATCCAAGATATATTTATTCGAGGCAAAGGAATTCTGATTTACGGGGAGACAACTCGCGGAATCAGCGAAGATACAATCCAAGCCAGCGCTATGGGGAAAAAAGGCCACCTTTTGATGATGCAGCACTACCAGAGCTTAATACCTCGGTAGAAAAGATATGGGAATCCATTGTTTTAACTGAAGAAATTCCTACACCACCTAATTTCGGGATAGAGCCATTACCAAGCGCAAGAAGCGGAGAATTTTGCAAGTATCACCGTTTTCATGGTCATCGCACGAATGACTGCAGGAATATCCGACGAATGATACTTCGCCTAATCGAAAAGGGGAAGCTCAAGCATTTTTTGGCAAATAACGAACCATTACCGCCACCACCACCACCTCGTAAGAATGATCAGAATCAAGCACCTGTATACATAATTGAAATCAATAGAGGAACCCAGAGGCTGGACTGCAATTCTATAATTCATTCTGCAAAGAACATTCGAGATTTCCACGATATTGTACTAAAAAGAGTGCACAAAAGAGATTTCGAAGGAAACGAATTATTTAGCATCGCAAAGAAGGAGCCATGGAAAGAGTGGCAAAAAAGAGCAATTAACTTCTCGGCAACAGAAGCACCGAACGGAGGGGCTTCGCATACAGATCCATTGGTAATAACTTTAAACTTCGGAGAACATACGAAGTGGGAAAATGATTCAACGAAGAGGAAGAAAATATGGGCGATAGACAGAATCTTGGTGGACATGGGAAGTTCAGTAGACATTCTTTTTTATCATACATTCAAAACCATGGTTTATACAGATTCAGACCTGGTGCCATCGACATACAATATATATGGGTTCAACGGAGTTGCATCTAAACCCAGGGGCGAGTTAGTTGTGAAGATCTTTGCAGGAAAATTGGAAACCGAGGTAACGGTATGTGTGGTGGATGTACAATCTCCATATAATGCTCTGATCGGACGACCATGGATACATGGGATAAAAGGAATAGCGTCGACGTATCACCAAGCCATTCGATTCCCTATGCCAAGTGGAATTGGCGAAATAAAAGGAGATCAGAAAGACGCAAAATATTGTAATGAGAAAGATGTCCATAAGTACGAAAGAAGGCTGAAGAGAAAGAATGAGTAGAGGAAAAAGGTGCTAGAAGCGAAAAAGGAAGAAGAATTGATGATATACATGATCAAAGAAAAAGAAGGATGGGCTATACCAAGTGAAATCCCTGAAGACAAAGATAAACCAGTACTACAATTAAAAGAGCCATCTCCACTTGGGGAACCGGTAATGAAATTTGCTGCAGTAGAACCCACGAAGGAAATAAATTTGGGTAATGAAGAAGTGGCAAAATTGGTAAAGATTGGAACGACAATGGAAGCGGACGAAGAAGTAAGGTTGATAGCACTGCTAAGATATTATCTTGATATCTTCGCGTGGAATATGAACGAGATGCCGAGAATAGATCCGCAAGTTGCATGCCATAGATTAGATCTTAACCCGACAATCAAGCCGATAAGACAACGAATTCGGAAAATAGCCACTGCCTACCACGAGCAAATAGAGCAAGAACTGCAGAAGATGCTGTACTCGGGAATAATAAGACCTGTGAAGTACTCAAACTGGATTGCGAATATGGTGATAGTACCGAAGAAGACTAAAGGGATAAAGATATGTATAGACTTTAGAGATTTGAACATTGCCTCGCCGAAAGATAGTTTCCCATTACCCAACATACCTCAGATGGTGGAGTCATCTTCAGGGTACAAACGGTTAACATTGATGTATGGCTATTCAGGTTACAATCAAATACCACTCGCTGAAGAAGATCAGGAGCATACGGCTTTCTTCTCCCCAAGAGGATTGTATTTTTATATGAGAATTCCTTTCGGATTGAAGAATGCAGGGGCAACGTACCAACGGATGGTTGAAAAGATATTCGCCAAATGGGTTCACACTAAGTTAGAAGTATATGTTGATGACATGTTGGTAAAAACTAAGGAGTCAGGGGATCATGTGGAAGATCTGAAAGAAATTTTTGAACAAATGAGATCATACAAGATGAAAATAAATCATTCGAAGTGTATATTTGGAGTAGAGTCAGCGAAGTTCTTGGGGCACATCTTGTCTGAAAAAGGGATCGAAGTAGATCCAACCAAGGTTCAAGACATACTGGAAATGCCATCACCGGCAACAGTTAAAGACGTACAAAAGCTAAATGGACAGTTAGCAGCATTAGGGAGATTTATCTCTAGATTTTCGGACAAGTGCAAGCCTTTCTTCGATACCTTGAAGAATGGAGCCAAGTTTGCATGGACGCAGGAGTGTGAGCAAGCATTGCAAAATATAAAAGAACACCTCATCAACTTGTCAATCCTCTAGAAGCCTGAACCGGACGAAGAATTGTTGATCTGCCTCGCGACTACACTGAATGCAATAAGTTCAGTACTACTTCGGACAGATAAAGGCGTTAAAAAGACGATCTTTTATGTCAGTAAGGCTCTCAATGCAGTGGAAAAGAATTATCCAAAGATCGAAAAGCTGATACTAGCATTAGCATACTCGTCAGAAAAGTTAAGAACTTATTTACAGACTCATAAGATTCAGGTTCTAACTAGGATCCCAATAGAATTGACTTTGAAGAACACGAAGAGAGTTGGGCGAGTTGAAAGATGGAATACCTGAATTGACCAATTCGGACTAAAATATGAAGTCACACATAGTTGCAGAATTCCTGGCCGAGTTTCCCATAGGAGAAGATGAAGGAGTAGAGGAAATGCTAGACATAGACGAATATCGCCTAGATCCCACAGACTTGCTAAAAGAAAATCATCCGAGAAGGTGAGAAATATTTGTGGATGGATCATCCAATAGTGTAGGAGGAGGAATGAGAATTGTTTTTACTTCGCCAGTAGGAGAAAGAACAGTGTTCTTCTTCCGATTAGAGTATAAAGCAACTAACAATGAAACAGAATACGAGGCAGTCATACAAGCACTAAGATTAGACATCGAAATGAAGTTGGACGAGGTAAGAATAACCAGTGACTTGCAGATGGTGGTCAGACAAATAGAAGGCAGATACATACAAATGATATTGTGATGAACCGATACTTACAGCTCGTAAAAGAATATTCAAAGAAAATACCAAGTATAATCTGGATGCAGGTGAGTAGAGATAATAACATACATGATGACGCCCTGGCTTTCATAGCATCAATGATCGAAGACCTTTCGGAATAGCACATACGAATTGAATGATTAATGCAGCCATCAGTAACGAATGAATTAGAAGGTGAAGAAGTCTTCGTGATCGGAAACGAGGTCATAACTATCGAATTAAGTGAAGATGACTAGCGATCTCCAATTTACAAATATCTAGCGAAATGGGATTTACCTCGTGACAGATTCGAGGCACACAAAATCAAGGGGAAGTCCACAAATTATGAGCTACGAGAAGGAATTTTATATAGAAGGTCATTTCTAGGCCCGTTTCTGCGGTGCTTATCACAAGAAGAAGGAATACAAATCATGAAGGTTGTCCATTATGGTGATGCCGGAAATCACAGCGGCACGAGATCTTTGGCCCACAAAACCAAGAAGCAAGGGTATTTTTGGCCACACATGCATAAAGATGCAAAGAACATCTCGATGAGGTGTGAAGCGTGCCAGAGATTTTGGAAGTGCATACATGCACCATCAACGAACCTGAACTCGATATTGAGTGTATGACCGTTTTCCATGTGGGTAGTGGATATTGTGGGACCATTCGTCACGGGAAGTCAGCAGCGAAAATACTTGATAATGGCAACTGATTATTTCACGAAGTGGGTTGAGGAAAAACCACTGAAGAATACGCGAGATGGCGATGTATATGACTTCATCCTTGAGAATGTAATTTGCAGATTTGGGATCCCACTACAGATCGTCTCTGATAATGGGAAGCAGTTCGAAGGCGAGAATGTGAGCATGTTATTCAACACATTCAAGATACAATATGGAAAGTCAACTCCGTTATATCCGCAGAGTAACGGACAAGCGGCAGCGACCAATAAAACAATAGCATCAACTCTGAAAAAGAAATTAGAAGGGAACCTGCATGACTGGTGCGAAGAAGTCCCAAAAGTACCATGGTCGTACAGAACAACGAGGCGAGAGGCAACAGGGATGTCCCCTTTTTGTTTGACATATGGAGTAGAAGCAGTCTTACCCACCGAGATAATGATTCCCACAACCAAGCAGGAGGCATGGAAGAAAGGTCTGAACTCGGACATGATTCTGGCGAAGTTGGATGATTTGGAAGAAATAGGGAAACTGCACTATAACACATGACAAACTATCACCGAAGGCTATCTCGCGAATATAATAAAAAAGTGAAAGAAATGAGCTTTGTTCCGGGCGAGTTAGTCTTGCGGGAAATACCGCCATATCAGAAAGGACCTAGAGGAAAGCTGGAACCTACTTGGGAAGGGCCATTCATCGTAAAAAGAGTGGTAGGAAATGGAGCTTATGAACTCGCTGATTGTCATGGCAACGAGACAAATGATGAAGGAAATATCATATACGGCGAGATACAAAAACAAGTTCGTAGGCTGGACCATCCCTGGAATCCAGTCTACATAAAGAAATATTATCCTTAGCCATCAGTTATGCACGTAAAAACATGTAATACAAAATGAAGAAGCAAGTTTGTAACTCAGCAAGGAAATGAAATAAAATATTTATCGAGCAAAACATGAAGCATGAGCAGAAAGAAAACAGAACACCAAATAAAAATTTGGATGAAAAACAAAACAATATACTTCGGGCAAAATAAGACCTCAAAGCAGGCAAGTAAGACCTCATTAGGAGGCTGCATAAGACCCACGAAATAAAAAGAATACATGAAAAAGAAAAAATATCCAGGGAGATTATAAAACCTCTACTTAGGGAGGCTGAGACCTCGTGGCGTGCAACCTAGTTCGCACAAAGTGCAAGAGGCAAAATTAATACCTAACACACGTCAGAGACAATTTCAGTAACATCAAAAAGGGGAAAAAAATAAGACCCATCCGCCGAGGGGCCCAATTGGGTAACCACTCGATAAGGGATGTAAGAACGATCCAGTGGAGATAGAAGATGGCCTGGCATGATTCTTCCACTCGGTCCCAAAACCACCTCACCTAGGGTGTGACTTCGTAACCAAGATCCATATCGGCGAAGGGATAAGAAGTCATGAAATAACTGATACCTAAGCCCGAAATCAAGGGGGTACTTAGGGGGAAGGTACGACACCCTCCTTTAGGGATCCGAGTGACCAAAAAAGACAACAATGTTACGGGGATGGTATTCATGGGAATAGATAGGCCTGTGATATTGTTGCACAATAATACAAATGAGCGAGTTAATGCGAGGTTGATGGATCTTTACTTCGCAAGAGTAAAGAGCGCCTGAGACTTCGTCGCAAATCCCTGAACAACGGGGTGGGGCAGAATAATACCTTAACTAGGAGGCAAAATAAGACCCCGAAATATTAAATAAAACATGAAGAAGACAAGAGAAAACAGGTAGGAGAGCGGCGTCCGCTAAGACCCTCTCCTGGCATTGCAAAAAGTGATGATAAAGAATCATGAAGATTTGAAAACTCCTCACCGAATGCAAAAAACTTGCAATCAGAGTATTGCATAAAAAAATATCTGAATTAACAAAATTACAATACGATGAGAATGTTGATAATGCAGGAACAAGCCCTAAGAAGGCAACGAGGTACAACTACAGGCGAAATAAGAACGAAAAGGAACGCAAAGAAGAATCTGAGGCACAAACAACAAATAATCAAGGTAAGGAGAATAGAAACACAAAGGTTTATAACAGAAGGTATGCTAAATGAATCCACAAAAGAATAAGAGGCAAGTATATACTTTTTCAAATTTATTATTCTTTTGAGCATTCATATCGCATCTGTTACTTCGCACAAACAATAAATGGCAGCTTATACCCTACATTCGGATATACTCCGAAAATAACCAAAGAATAAGAGGCAAGTATATATTTTTTCTAATTTATTATTCTTTGATAATTTTGTTCGCAAGTATATACTTGTTGGAAACCAATATACCAAATCATAATTTCTCTATAGGTTATAAATTGAAATACCTATTTGAATATCTTATTATTTTAAGAAGTTGCAAAATTCAGCGAAGTAAAGGCAAAAGAAGCTGCAATTGGATATGTGAAGTAGATATGTTAACCGTATTAAGTGCAGATAAATGAACGAGTTGATCCAAAAGAGAAATGAAACAAAGCTGATATCTTAAGGCAAGCGAAATGTTAAGGCAAGAAATAAGAATAAGACGAATGTTATTCCCCCCAAGCTTGGGATCGCCCAAATAAAATGTTAAATAAATGAAGGACTAAAGGTTAAACTGTCATCGAAACAAAAGATCAAGGTTTGTCAGCTTCCCCCTCAACATAACCACTTTCAGATCCTTGAATTCCAGCATCACCACCGCCAGAACCAGCTCCACTGTTACCCTCCATACCTTGAGGGACTTCGCTCTTGGTCTCCTCAACATCCTCATCAGTCTCTGTGTCCTCATCCTCATTATCGACTTCAACAGGAAGATCATCATCGGAGAAGATTTCGAGATCCATGGAAGGAAAGGCAAGGCCATGAGAACCGAAAAACTCAGTGAGGAATTTCACCTTCTCCTCATGGGCATTCTTGCGAGTTAACTTCGCAACCCTCTTGGCGTCCTTTTCCATCTTATCACAATCTTCGTTCAGAAACGCAAGACTTTCTTTCAGATTGGACACCTCCTTAGCAAGATCATCCCTTTGACGAGATAGGTGCAAGACTTGATTCTTACAACTCTCCTCAGATTCTGTGTAAATGACAGTGAAGTAAGAAATAAAACTAACTGAGTGAGATAAAAAGTATAACAATAACTCCTAGGACTACCTTCTCTCTGCGAGATAATAGAACCTAACGTTTTCTGAATGTCGATATTTAAGTGGTCAAGTCTTGATATTTCTGATTCAAGGAACATGTGGAGTTTAAGAGATGATTTATCCACATCTTCACCAGGATTAGACACGGGATTCTCGTCATCAGGAGACCTAATAACAAGTTTACCACCTCTCATAGGAACAGCGGGCGTCTTTTTCACAGGGAAGCAGGGGCTATTTTCTTGCCCTGAAACCTTTCTAGGCGAGATAACACAAAATTCATCTCATCGTTTAACCTAGTATTCTCATCTTTCATAATCTTGTTATCAATTTTCAGCTTCTGATTCTCTGCATCTAGGTCATGAATATCATTCCTAAGCTTGCGCAAATCGTCTTCAGACCTGTCCCTCATCTTAATTATCATTTCTTTATCTTTCTCCAACCGCTTATTGAGGGCTATGGACGAAGAGTGGAGATTTCGCAAGTTGTAAGAAGATTATTATCTCGCTGTAACTCAATCCTCAAACTTTCGTTCTCCCCGTGAAGATGAGAGTTCAACTCCTCGTTACTAGCAGATTCATTAGCTAGACGCTTGGAAAGAGAATACGACGTTGTCAATTTTTCACTTAAGATTTCACTCTCGGTCAAGTAACAGTTAATTTGAGATAGCAGATTCGCCTGTTCATCTTGAAAATCTTCGGCAGATGCCTTGGCTTCGAGATAATCCAAATAACACTTCGCGGAACGGGCTTGACGAAAATTAAAAAAATAGTAAAAACAAGACCAAAACAGAATGAAAAATAGAGAAGGGGCTGAACTTACTGCTGAGCTCTGATAGACGCCCCTGCCAATTCTAACCAAAATCTCGTAGAAAAATGGGTTATCGGAATCATACAAAGGGAAAACTAGCCCGACATGGAGCTGACCCAGCGTAGTAATCATTCTAGCAGGAGTCCATGTTTCAGCCTGAATCCACCTGTAGTTCAACTCCATGAACTTTGTGGCTATGACCGGAGGAGAGACGGTGGAATCCACCGCCGGCGTCAAGGTTAAACCCTTCTTTATGAAATCGCTTGAAAATCTTCAAGGGTTTTGGAAGTAGTAGGAGGAGGGAATTTTTTAGAAGCCATTGCTGTAAGAACCAAAGGAAGAATCGAAAATCAAAACAGAAGCATGTAAAGGAATACTCTCTAGAGAATGACGTCGCCGGAGAAGAAGAAGCCGAAGTTCAGAAAAGGGTAAAGTAAAAAAGAAAATAAAAAGTGGACCAAGGCATGACCGGGAGAAACGGTTACACGGAAAAGGGAACCAGCTATTGACGGTTATAGAGAAACGTGGGAGACAAGGCAGCGAGAAAACCGGGTACGTGGAAGTTACGAATTTAATGAGAAGTTTTCTTTCCATTCTTTATCCCCACGAATTGAAGGAGAAAATTCAAAATCTAGGTACAGAAAATATGCTCGCCACGTGTCCGAATTAGAATGAACGAGGCAACGAAGTGAATCTTCAAACAAGATATTATTCACTAATTCCCAGGGAAGTGTCAGTGAAGAGTCAAATCAAGTATCAGAATTAATTTAATGAATATTAGAAGCTATGAAGTAATAATTAACGAAGTAAGAGGTCCGAAGTGTGGATTGTTATGCAAGAAAAGATAAAGTTATCGAAGTAAAAGATCCGAAGTATGGATTGCTGCGCAAGAAATGGGACAGCTGTCCCCGATAATAACCGATCTTTAAGGCGAAAAAGTAGGAAAAACTTTATTGAAAATGGACTTGGCGAAGTAAAAAATCAAGGTCATGAGAATTATGTGATTCCTAGCGAAGTAAAATGAGCTTTAACCCATTATGTATCTTTCGTTATAAATAGAGGTCTTGGTCCATTGTAGTGGGGGGTTGGAACATCTTTTGTGAGAGGAAGAGATAATGCTAAGAGGGGTGATTTAGGGTTCTAGTGAGTGATCTTGAGTGGTCTGTACCTTAAAATCATTTTACTAAATAAAAATTCAAGTTTCGATTACACTTCGCTGTGTGATTTATAGTTTGTGTTCGTGTAACTATGGATTTTCTGTAGTTGCAGAAACAATTGCAGAAACAAAACTACTTTATTTTTATAAGTCAAAATTTTATATTAATGAATAGCAATATTCACAAGAGTTTACAAAAAAAAAAAGAGGTCAGAAAAAAACCCAAAAACTTATATACTATGGAAATCTATAATAAGAAACATAAGGAACTTCAATTGCAAGCAAAAAATATGGGCGTCCCTCATAATTTAAGCCTTGACCCACCTCCAAAAGACACCCTCTCTTAGCCATTACATCCGCTGCAAAATTGGTTTCTCTTAAAGTGTGTACAAAACGAATCGAATCATACGATCCTTTCGCATCAGACTACCTTTGCTGAACAAACCACGGAACTTTTCCTTCCATAGGAGTTGTAATTGCACTTTTAGAATCTAAACGAATGAGAATATGTCCAATCTCCCATTTGGTTTCCTACTCCAATACAACAACGATACCATACAATTCGGCCAAAAAGTTTGTAGTAAACCCAAGACCGAAACTCATATCACCTACTATATTGTTGTTTGCGTCTTTAACCACTATACTGGCGCCCGCCCTCCCTGGATTTTCCTCTTGACGCACCGTTGCAGTAAATAAGTAATTCATTATTTTCCATAGGATATCAATAACAAACAACAGGATCAACATGTTTCACCCGTCTGTGATTAATATGAAAAAAATTGAGAAGACGAACATCCTCAACTGTATTATGCATATGGTTCTTCAAACGATAAGAGTACTCGTGAATACAATGAAAGGCTATTTGTTTAAATAAGTTCCAGTTGGAATATTTATTTTCAAATGTGATTTTGCTCCGTGTGTTCCACAATTCAGCTCTTACCACCAAATTAGCAATAAGCCACAAGTCTTTGATAATATAACTCCTTCATTTTGCAGCGTTGTAAGAAGTAATGAGATTTGAATGTGGTTGCATATCAAAAATATCATCTATCTGAAGCCACACCTTGACAGCAAAACCACAAGACCACAAAACGTGATCTAAAGTCTCCTATGCAGACTTGCAAACACAACATTTGTTCGCAATGACAATTTTGAATCTACTATGTATGTTGTCTTGATACTCAAATGAAATACATAATAACTTGTCTTACCAATTATTGTTCGTGTCACGATACTTGCCCTATCAAAGAGGCTTTGGTGATGATGCATTCCACAGAGTGGGACGTTTCTCGCTTGTGCGAAGTTTTCTTATCAACTGAATTTGATCAAGCCTCATTCATTACAAAGACTCACTCCTTCACTATCATGTTCACTTCTTAGTATTTGTGGTTGTGATGTTAATGTCTTATTTATTTAATTTTCATTATTATTACTTTATAATCGATAAAGAGTTTGGTGCTAGTGTCATATTTTGTAGGGGCCCATTTTGCACGTTATGTTAGTTCCTAGAGAAAGTTATTTCATAAGCATATAAACGGCATGAATGATGTTAATGAAATTAGTGTAGAGAATTTTAGTCATTGTAAATATTCTGTAAGTTGTGTGTAACTTTCGATCCATGGTAAAAATGCCACATAGTATTGGAGCTGAGGTTTTTGGAAAGATAAAAAATCTTATATGTTTTTTATTAGAAATAACCCAGTGCCTCTCATTATTTACAATAAATGTATGTATAAGATCAGTCAAAATCTTCCTAAAATTAAGGATAAAATATGTTGATAAAATAATATCTACACAAGAATATCAAACAGAACTTAATCTAAGGTGAATTCTTGTGGAAAACTTCTAAACAAGATTTCAATTGATAAAAGCTATCTAATCAAATCATGTTTGAAATCATTGACGTCTCTAATATGTAGTGATTGATCAAGACTGGATTTCTTAAGATGTAAGCAATAAATTTCGTGCAGCCCAAGTTATATCTGAATTGTTAAATCTAAGTTGTTTCCTAAGATACAAAAATATTTTTCTTAGTTATAACTTGACTAGTATTGAGGTTCTGGGTTTCCAACCCCATAGTTGTTGGTTTTTCTTTCACTCTAGGCTGCGCCAGAATTCCTAAATATGCCATAGCTTAGGCTCGCCATAGTATTTTCTCTAAAGGGATCAAACTGATTTTGCCAATTAGGGGACCAAATCGTCCATCTCCTATATATTTGACCATAATAAAAGTGAATGTTCATAATTTACACTTGCGTACGTATATTCTAAAACATTTCTTATTTCTTTTAAAAGAAACATTTCTTATTTCTTTTAAAAGTTGAAACCCTAAAAGGGTGTTTGGGTTCATGGAAATTGCTAATTATTCTTATGATGTTTTTAATAGGAGTTAATTCCATGGAATTAGTCATTTTTCCATGGAGGCAACGTGTTTTACGTTGGTTGAATACAAATTTATTTTCTTGAAATTGTGGGTCCATTTATGAAAAAGGTAAGGAAAGACAACCATGGAATACAAGTTCCTTAGAAATGTTTCATGTCACTGTTATCAAACAACAACCTTAGTTGGTTAATCTTCTACTGTAGAAGGAGGATAGGAAAAATATTTACTTCATAAAAGGTAAATTTTCTTGCTTTTAAACATATGAAATTGCGTTTCCAAACTAATTTATGGCTTTTCGACTTAATTAGGTTGAAAAGTAAGACTGGCTTTTTAAGATTTATCCAGTGCAGTTTTGTACATTGGACTGGAACTTTGAAGTTTGAAGTAACATTTTTGCTTTGAGTTGGACCAAGGGAATCTGGGCTTACAATGAAGCCCAAAATAAAATTCACTCAAATTATATAAACACTCGGGCTTAAGAAATCTAATGGTTAATATTGGTTTTATGAAAGTTCTAAAAAAGGCTGGACCGACCAAGTGCTTTTGATTAGTGAAAAATACTAGAACCCCCTACTATATGGGTTCAATATATAGAAACCCCATTAAATGGATCCTTCACTATCAACTCCATACTTTCACTTTTTAATATTTCTAGACCCATAATTTTTATTTTTGGGGCCATGTTTTAAATTCTTCCGGATTACTGACGTCATCAGAAAATAAGAAATACCAAGACTGCCCTTTATTATTTATACCTAATAAAACTAGTTATAATTTCATTTTCATTTTCATTTTCTGTTTCACTCTCTCTCTCATCTGCTTTTGCATTCTCTCTCGGCTAAAGAAACAGGGAGGAGAATACACAATTTCTAATCGATTTTGAAGGGAAAACGTATTTCAAACCTAAATATAAGGTTTACAAACAAAGATCCTGATTATCTAAACCTATAAATTCAACATCAACATCATTTGTTTTATGGAGATTCAGTGAAAATCAATGGAAAATAAGTGATAATCATCATCAACAAATAAATATGAAGATTCATCTACAAAAAACTTGATTAGATAAGTTTATTCATTCAATCAGTAGATTTAATTTTTTGATTTCGAATTTTTATATTCAGAAAAATTATTTGGAAAACCCTAATATTTTGATTTCACCTTAAATCTGTTACTGAAATCATAATCTGAGATAGATTTGTTATCATCTCACCTGAATTGTACTCTTGAGAGAAAATCTTCAAACAAATTTCAAAGAAAAGTTTCAATCGAAAAAGATCATCAATCGTGATTAGTTTGTGAAATCTACAAAAATAGAATAAATTAATCATTAGGTTTTGATTTGTAGGTTGCAGAAGACGAAAAATCAGGGATGAAATCGTAGGATCTACCATCGAATCGAAAGAAATAGGTAATTTCTGCTACTTTTATTTTGATTCGTAACTGAGATTTGATCGATCTCTCGATGCACTTTTGTGATTGCAAATCAAACTGTGGATTTGTAATAAGAGTATCTTAATCTCTATTACCCGTCAATTATTTTCGAATTTGTTAACTTTTGCTTTTTTGACCTACATCTGAACTTACTTTGTGTTCTTGAATGATTATTCAAGTTTGTATTTATAGTTCTGCTACTTCGTTCCCCTAGCTCTTACAGTAACGATGGTGGTGGATCTTACTTGATCTATTAAGGTATTACCCCTTAATTCTTTAATAGTTCTTCACTGCCTGTTATACATCATGATTGTATACTTTTTTGTATTGATTATCAATTTTTAGTTGGTGAAATCTGCAGGATGCTTTGTTTGTTTTCATTTCTGGATTTGAGTAAGCTAGCTCAGAAGAAAAATTTCATACTTTGCTTGTTCATATAGCTAAGCATGAGACATGAATTAGAGCTCATTTGGCAGGATTTTTGTTGTTTGGTATGGTTGGAACAAACTGAAAGTACTTCATTTTTTACCTACTCATTTGATGATTTGTCTTATCATTTCATTGTAGTAATTATACTAGTGCGGTTGTTTCTTTCTTGCTCTTATATCTTCCTAATGCGTAGGAGAGAGAGTGCCATCATATTTAATCTCAAAACATGGAACCTGCAATGAATAGGTATGTTTTAAATACGCATTTCGTCTTTCTTGGGATGTTTATGTACTAAATTACCTAATTCTTACCTCTAGAAGCAAAGATTTGTGAATTGCATATTGTATGTGCGAGATAGTTTGTTGTATTTGCTTACTGGACGTTCATGTGAGTATGCTAAGTGTTGGTGTTACAGCATGGTGAGTTTAGTTTCCCCCATATCCCGGCAGTACCTGTACAAATAGATACATTTGTATTTGGCATCATCATCTGTTTTGTAAAGATATTAAGTTTCAAAGCGTCGAAAATTTCGTTCTCTCCAAGTCACATAGAATTCTAACCAGACCTTTTAAAGTATTTAGTTGTATTACGAAGCACAAAATAGTTAAGGGAACGAATTTTCAAGATACATGTCGCAAAATGACATTGAATCCCTCACCATTTTAAAAATAGATTTTCCTTACCTAAGAGATTACAGTATTCGTTTGCAAGCATTTCACGTCCTAAACTGGTTTATACTGTAAATTGTTTTTACTAATTTAAAAGAAAGGACATATGATCACTTCTTAATAACTCCGCATGATGGATTTTGACTCTTTAGAAGACCCATTTTCTTTTATCGATTCCACCAAATACAATTGGTCTCCCTTAGTAGCCCGGCAGTAGACCTACCTCTCCATCTTCCTTTTTATTTTCATTTCCAATGCAATTCCTAACAACTGGTTATTCCCCTCCTAGGGAAAGCTAAAAATGCTTTAGTTTCCCCCATATCCATTTGCAATGCTCACCTAACATGTATACCTAAGCACCGTCCTGCAGTCACTTTTCCAAATGTCCATTTTAAGTTGATAATGGTGTTTCAGGATGAAGAATGGAGAAAAAATAATGAATGGGATGCAGATCTCGATGGTGGTTTTGCCTGCTTACTTGGAGAAATAGAAACAGAAACTGTATGAATAATTTTTATTTCTTAATGCAGACTTCCGAATGAGGACTTATCCATAATTTGTAAAAATAAACAAGAAATGGATGGTACCAAGTCATATTAATAGGTCCTTTGATTGAGAGTTATCTCTTTTTTATAGTTGTTGGGTGCGAACAAAATGTTGCCAATCAAAGTAGTTGAGCTCCTGCTGGCGCTATACGAACTCTTGGTGAAGAGATAATATCTTAATATTTTAACAAAAAAACTGATATTTGGCCACTTTGTGTATATACTTATACTCGTATTTTTTTTCCATCTTTAATTGTTTCATATTTTCCGGTGGCCAAAGTGCCATATTGTGGCTAAACTAATTTTTGTTCTTGCTACAGGTGTTGGAAGAGGTTTCTTTGATGAATCTCAGGTACAAACTGATCAGATTCTTAAGAAATCTAGAAGAAGAAACAAAAAAGTTAGCAGGGTTATAGTTTTAAATTAATGGTAAGGTTCTCACTCTTAAAAATTACTTTTTGATACTTTATATCATTAATCTCCAAGTTACTAAAGAGTACACTACTCCTATTTAACTGTCATGATAACCCATCATAACCTCAGACAAAAATACGAACCTAATAGAGAATATGAAAATGAGACTTCCATAATGAAGTATCTTAACCCTTGGGTTTATAAATCCATGCAACTTCTATAAGCATAGAAGTTGTCCATCAGTTGTATTGATAATGGTTAAGGTTTGGCCCAAATAGATGACTATACTAGTTCTGCAGTGGTGAAATGATTCTGTGATAGGATAATTGTTGTTTACCTTCTAGTTACACAAGCTAAGTTGATGTGTAACTAGAAGTTACACAAGCTAAATAGATGTGTAACTTCTAGTTACACATGCTAATTAGATGTGTAACTTTTACTTAGACATACTGATTGAATGTGTAACTTTTGGTTACATAGATTTTACTTACATATAGTAATAGTTGTTACTGATTGAAAATGTTGCATTCTTTCCATTAAGGTTGCATTCTTTTCATTCTAAAATGTGCATATAATATGTGAATGATTGTATGATATGAAACGTGTATCTAATCGATAGTTGTTCATTGTGATTTACTCGTCAGTTCATAGCTTTTTGATGGTGAAAGTTGTAGACGATGGTGGTACTACTGGAGTTGTGGTGTGAGTTGTGGAAAAATAACTTGAGGTGTCACATTAATTTGTGGTGGTGGAATTGCAAAGTGCTGCAACTATTCTATTGAGTTTTGTGATTCTAGGAGGTGTTGGTGGTGGAGGTGCATCTTTTAGAGGAGTATATGGAGCCAATGGTGGTGCTGGAAAAAACTATTCAACGCATTCAAATTCTTTGCTTGCTGGTACACCTTTTTAGATCCCTCTCTTGTTGTTTTTAGTTTCAAATTCTAAGTCTAGACTGCACATTTATTCACATTACACAAGTAGGATGCATGTGTAACTTGTAGTTACACATGTTATGTGCTTGTGTAACTCTGAATTACACTAGACAGATGCATGAGTATCTTCTAGTTACACATGCCAATTATGAACAAGCCTTGTAACCAAAAAATTACACATGCCAGTTACACAAGCTTTTATGGACGTGTAACTCTTAGTTACACAAGTCAGGTGCATTTGTAACTCTCAATTACACATATTATATGCATGTGTAACTCCTCTTTACACTAGACAGATGGGAGTTACACATGCTATATATCCAAGTCATATGCATGTGTAACTGCCAATTACACATGATAGATGCATGTGTAACTCCAAGTTACACATGCTAAGATGGGTTATCATGTGTCTTTTCTGTGAGCTTTGTTCTATAATTTTGCCTTACAATTCTCCTATAATATAATTTTTTTTTGCTTTTTATTCATCCAACCTAATCCATGGATGTTTATTTCGTTGCAGATATGCAAGCATTTTGGAATGAGGAATACAAGAAAGAAAGGAAAAACTTCTAGTATAGGTTTCAGTGTCTTATTTCTAGTGTTTTAACTCATTTATTTTGTTCGGTAACAACCTATTACTATAGCTGGTAAACAGAGTTATTATTGTAAATTAATATTAATGTGATAGATGTATATTTTGTATATTTTTTTTTCTTTCTGTGTAACTGTTGACTACACATGCCATATGCATGTGTAACTTGTGGATACACTTGTCATATGTATGTGTAACTTATTATTACACATGTCATATGGATGTGTAACTTCCAGTTACACTTTCAATATCAATGTGGTCGGAGGTGGTGGTGAGCGGTGGTCGGTCGACGGTGGTGGTTGTCGGCGGTGGTGGTCGGTGGCGGTGGAAGTCGGAGGTGGTTGCCGGCAGTGGTGGTCGGAGGTGGTTGGTGGTGGTCGGAGGTGGTTGGTGGCGGTGGTGGTCGGAGGTGGATGCCGGTGCTGGTGGTCGGAGGTGGTTGCCGGTGCTTGTGGTCGGAGGTGGTTGGAACATCATCACATAATATTTTAATAATTGTGGGCCTAAATTTAAATTTTATTTAATTATGGGCTTGACCATATGCATAAGGGTATCAAGGTCTTTTAATAATTTGGGGCCTAGATTTAAATTTCTTTTAATTAAGGGTCTCATATTATGGGTTATCCATGGGTTGGGCCTTAGCCTAATTTTCCCATTTGTTCTTCTCATACATGTCATAGGACACCATACAAAATCCCTAAATGTTCTCCCCATATTGTGTGGCTGAGTTAGCTTTTGCGCTGATGTGTGCGCAGGATATCACTAGGGTGAGTCATGTGAATAGTGAAAAATACCTTAAAAGTCATGTGAGTAACAAGAGAAAAGTTGAGGTTGAGCCTCAGCCTTATGTGCCCCGCTTATGGTTGGTATCTCTTTGCTTGTGGGTCTCTTTGATGAGCGTGTGGAGCTCGGGGGGGGTCGGATTTAAATTGCTAAATATGAGAAGATCTAGTAAAGCTCTTGTCATATGAAGCCGGCTGGGGGCATGCGCATGGAGTTCAAATCTCATATAGTCAACCGGCACGTGTTTGGGAGACTGAGGGTGAGGCCTGCATGCATAATAGTGTCTTTTGCATGGACTGGAAAAGAACACTTGGCTTAGAAAACGTATTTTGCGGGTATGTTATAAGAACTACTCGTGAATAGTGTTCATGTATGGAGCAGACATGACAAATGTATCACGTGTGGATGTACTAGGAATAAATCACGAGGCCCAAGTAAGACATGAGTCGTCTCATATAATCCATGGAAATGTGGGTCCATTTACGTAAAAACGTGGTCTGGAGTATTCTTTATACCTAATTCCATGAAATTTATGGAAAGTCTTTCCTTACCTTCCTAGATATTGATTTCATGGAAGGTGTGTTTCCTTTATCTTTACTACTCGAAAAGGAAAGACGAAAAGTAAAGTTACTTTGTAAAAATCAAATATTTCTGCTTTTAGAAATCGGTCTGAAATTTTGTTTCCAAACTAATTTCTAATTACTGTCCTTAAATAAGTTGAGAAGTAAGACTAGCTTTCAAGGATTTAGTGCAGTTTTGTAAAGGGAACTTTGAAGTAATATATTTGCTTTCAGCTGGTCCATATTCTAACCAAGGGAAGCTGGGCTTAGAATGCAGCCCAAAACAAAATTTAGTCAAATTATAAACCATCAGATTTAAGAAATCGAATGGTTTATAGGATTTCAAGAATGTTCTAAAAACGGTTGGACCGTTGGGTCTTGGCCCTTGGGAGTGCTTTTGTTTAGAAGTTTCACACAAAGATGTAAGTTATGACTCTTCTTCATCGGAAGAGGAGTAGATTTAGAGATGGAAGAATACCGACCAAAAACGATCACCATCATTGACGACATGGGTGATGAACAAATTGTAGAAGACCGAAGTGGTAAATTTCTTTAACCATAAATCTCTCTTTCCATTCAATCTGAAATTGAACTGATTGCATTATTATTTTGTGGTCATGGAAATACCTAATTCTTCTTGTTTGGTTTCTCTTGGGCTGGTGGAGGAGGACGGGGAAAAAATTCCAATAAATGGGCATGGATGGCCGCTATGTATCCAAAACAATTTCCCCTGGACGACAGTATAACTAGACCTACCGGTTTTAAAAGTGGACTAGTCAAGATAGTTCTTCCAGCTGGTAAACTTCCAATCACATTGAATTATTGTCTTCTTTCTCTTGTATTGATTGCATCTAGCTCTCTACTTGGATGCCCAATTTCAGGCCTTACTTCTTATAATGTTTTGCTTAGGTAGTTAGGATGCTGTATGTATGTTTTAGCTTCGATTTAATGGCTTTGTCAAGTTATATTCTACTTGTTATCTATTTTGTAAAAGGCGCTTGGCGAGGCGATCGATGCGCCAGACCTAGCGCCTAGGCATGGAGGAAAATTTAAAAAACTACAGAAATAGGCATATATTGGCACTTTAGCGCCTTTTTTCCTAGGCTCCCCTTGGGCGCCTTTTACAACATAGCTTGTTATAGAATCCGATTTCATTGTTCTAGGAAATTCACTCTTCCTGGTAATGGTCGAAATGTTTAGAGCACTTGTATATGACAGAATGAAACAAAATTGTGCACTGCAGATCTTCCTATTCTTTTAGAAAACGACTTACTTAGACCCCCATGTTGCGTTTTCTTTTGTTTGGCTTTGAGTTTTAGTTCCCCCTTAGGATGTATGTACGTGGTCACAGACCTCGGTTGTGTAGTCCTGGATGTTGCTGTTCTATTGTGCATAGATATGTTTGTCAGTAGAGGTTCTTTGATTTACTTACATTGCTTGCGGTTGATATTTTGTTGATTACATTGCTTAGTAGATATTTTGTTGCTCAAATGAAGGTAAGAGGAGATTGGAGGAAAAAAAGAAGATCATGACAAGGCTCCGAGACATTGAAATTGGAGTGGGTTCAAAACCTAAAACTTTTGGCCTCTTTCCTAGTGGCTCTTTGGATAGCATAACTAAGAGGGGTTCTACTCGCTTAGACTTTGATGAACCAGAAGTTTGACGTTCACGGACTAAACTAGCTAGCTGATTTCAGAATGAATTGTTACTCCTTTTAGAGTAGTTTTTCTGTAGGTCTTAAATCTGGTACTTTGTCAAGACCCAAAAAGAAAAATCAGATGGCTATTGTATTTTTTTAATTAACCCTCTGATATCTAATACATGTAAAGTAACTGTGATCTTTGACAGACGAATGATCTTCTCTTTTGTTATGAGATTATGAATGAAGCAAAACAATTCATTACAGATTATGCTGTCAGAGTACACCAAGATAATTAAGCACGTACACTTAAATACGGATTACTTCTAATCCGATTCAACTTCGAAGTAATCACGTAAAATGATATACATATGACCCATACACTCTCCAAAATACTCCCGTTCAGATTTATAGTTATGCATCTCATTGCTAAGCCATGACGTTTGTCGTAGCACTTGTTTAGCAATATTGAAGTAAATTAAAGTAGGGGCTCCCGCTCCATCCTCAATCCAATTCAAACAGCCATTCCAGAAAATACACTGACACTCGTAGCGTTTAGAATCAAAATCAACATATCCACAGTCTCTCCATGAACCTGTTTCCGAGGAATAGACTGCCATCTGATGCTTATAATGAGCTAAATCATCACCAGTTCTCCAAAGAAATACAATTTGATAGTTCAGTGATACGAGTGGACTGAAAGCTAAATAGAATTGCGAATAACAGGGATTCCAATCGGTTTCTTTTTGGAATGGAGGTGGTCGAGGAATGGCTTTGTAATGTCTTGTGGAAGGATTATAAATATAACGAGATCCGGTATGAATATCGGAAGGCTCGTAGCATAAAAGAAGACCATTACAAGATTGATTAATATATAATCCTACTGGTCGTTCATTCACTTGGATTACAAAAAACTGACATTAGCAGTGGTTTTGGCTTTATCAAGTAAAAAAATATCATAACTTGGCGTTTGTTGTTGATTATTAGATTTGTTCTGATCACAGTAGAAAAACAATCCAGATATTGAAAGTTTATTGTGATGTAGTAGATAATGTTTTTGCATGAAATATGAACCGGAGATGAGTGCATACCAATGTTTTGATACAGGTTTGAGAACAAGTAGGGTTTCCACAGGTAAACACAAGAGAATCTGAATCAAAAGATCAATATTATCGAGTACTAAAGATGTTGATGATGATGATGATGCGTTTTCACCATCACCTGTTGAAATCCTCTTCATCATCGTGTGCATGCTGGAGATTAAGAAAGAAACTTGTGAGCACAATTTTGATAATAGGGAAATCCAAGGTTTAGACTTCTTGAGTTTGAGAAGATGAAAAGAATGAGGACGATTTCTATTTAAAAGTTCTAAAGCTACATAAGTTCCACAAAACGGGAACAATAAGGAAACCAACCCCTTTGAAATATTTCCAAAGATAATTTTGGTATCGTGCAGGAATAGGATTTCGGCTGGTTATGATATGCTCAAGCAGCGCGAGCAAATTTTTCCACCCTTACAAGGTGCTAAGATTCAAAGTGTCCAAGTAGTCAACGTTTTCCACATGAGGAAAGATAGGGTCTCCAATTGATTTAATAATATCAATATAATAATAATATAATGAAAGGTGTAGAAAATGGAGTGAAATACAGGTCAAACTAATGCAACTTGATGGGTCTGGACTCTGGCCTGAGATTCAGAAGTCTTCTTCGTCTACATCCAAGGTAAGAGAAATACAGGATTTACAGAGAGACAGACAGAAAATGAGTGTTCAAAAATGCATAAATGGGTTACTGTTGATTCACTTTCTGTTCATGGTGATTGTGACTCCACTGATTGATATAGGTCATATACTCACATGGTATGCTAATAACAAAAATGGCGATGCTCCTTCGAGTATAAAGATACCTCAGTTTGCAGTTGTTTTCATCTTGTTTGAGCACCTCATAGTGTGGCCTCTCTGTATTGCCAATCTCTATGGAATCTTCAAAGGTAAATCATGGGTGAAAAAGACTTGCTTGATCTATGGTGTCGTTGCTACTACAGCCATGGTATGCTACTGAAGGTCGATCAATAGTAGATTTTGTGACTTCAAATTTAATACTGTAGTTGAGGTTTTACTTATTGTGTGTCTTCTAATCCTTTTTGTAGGCTGCAATTCTTTCAGAAATGATTAGGTCTTCAGGGGCATCTTCTACACTATCCAGCATTTATGTACCTTTCCTGGGTTTTGCTTTAATTTCAACCCTTAATGGTCTAGTTCCGCACTGTTAATGTCTTGTAGACCTCTTGCTATGAAATAAAGAATAACAAATGGAGATGTTATGATTTGCAAATTATTTATGATTTAAGAGACACAAATTTACTGTTCATTCTGTTATTAGTTTGCACTCTCTGATGAGGCTTTGACTAAGCCATTCCCTCTTTATTTATTCATTAGATAAATTTAGTATAAATACTTCTTTAACGCTTTCATCTATCATTAACGCAGGCAAATGATCTAATCAAAGTTTCAGAATCAAATTTCCCGCTATCAGTGAACAATCACTATGTAACTAACCCACAATTTGTGTAACAGGTGTGCCTTTATTCGTAGTGTCACTAACATGTCCAACACTATGTCTTAATAACTGCAGATCTTTGGGAACACATGAAAAAATTGAAGTAGATGTTTATGACTGCCTATATTAGATAGAAATTGTGTATTCACCTGGCGAGGAAACTTGCGGATGCTCTCAATTGAGTACTGGTAAGATTCCCGGTCACCTTCAACTAACTCTCCTACGGCCGGAATGATTGAAAATGAGTAATAGTCATACCTGAAGTGGCAGAAAAAGGTAATGACAAACAAAAAACTTAAGGCAACTAATGGCTTCGCAAAGGCGGATAATCTTCAGCAGAGGGGTCAGGTTATTGTTAACAGGTGCGTCTTGCGCACCAATGATCGTGAATATGTAACTGTTGAGATTACATAATCAAGAGTTTGTGACTTTGCGGCTATTTATGGGTGCTGAGTAACTCGGTTCAAGGTACAACAATACGGGAAAGGGATAAGAAGAAGATGTTATCACAAAGAAATCTGATCTGGAGCTGCTTTATTTTCGCCATTAGTTGATGTTTTAGCTAACGAATAGCGTTGTCAGAGGTTTTACATAGCATATTTGTGGAACACTTTCTTTCACTTGAGTACACTATCGAAAAGGTATAATACATCTAGTTCTCATATTTTATACTGTGTTCAATTTACAGATAAGTCGGACACTTACAAGTTTTTAAAGATGGGGACGTCCACGTGACAATGAAAAATTTGAATAGCCTAGGACAATGAAAAATTTGTTACAAATAACAATGGTGCTCAAAGTAAGCTAACCTGTCCCACCAGCGACATCAAGATACTTCATTCCAGGAATCGGATGAAGCTTGGAAACCAACTTGACAAAGGAGATTTGAGAAATAAAAAATAAGGAGATGAATGGGGACTGTTGGTAAGATTGATACCAAAACTGTTTAGTGTACAACTCTATTGAAAAAAAAAAAAACCTGTCTTTCCACAATCTATGTAATCCAGCACTCATCAAATCGTTCATGAGATCATAGCTTGAAGCAACACTACTGAATACATTACCAACCAATTTGCTTTTTTCGTCTTCTGGTACTTGCTTAAATCCTGCAAAGACCAACCAAATCTAAAGCTTAACTATATGTCACAACATCAGCATATTCTTCCAGACATCTTATCTAGCATGTCCATATGTAAACTGGACATTCAACAATAGATGACATATGTAAGTTTCCGCTAGCTTCAGCAGAAGCACATGCAAAAGTTCAAATTTTAGCCGAACCGAATAAGGTACTTATAGTGGAATTTAAAAGAGAAATTTAAGACTCACCAAAGCTGGTAGCATGAGAATGGAGAAGCGAAGTTCGAGTTAGCAAGCACGAGAGTTTACTTCCCAAGTTTTTAGAGCATGTTCTCAATGCCATTTCTATCAAAAACCAACACGCTTTGGATCTCAAGTGGCTTATTTAACTCATTTGTCTGTTAGGTATTTATACAAACACTTAGGCTTTGCTATTGGAAACTAAAGCTGAGGATTCATTGTAAAATTCGTAACCATTGGAGAAGGTTAAAGCTTAAAGGTACAAGTGAGTGATTGAATCAATTATTCATCGAGAAGGTTGAAGTTACCTATCTGATGTTTTGACGGAGAGTTTGATCTTTAGAAATCCCACATTTGTGAATCCGAATCAGGTGAACTGAGTTTTGAAGAACGAAATTAGGGAAGAATTTGAAGTGGAACCCCTAATGCTGGAAACGAAAATCAGCCAAACTAATTGGTTTATCAAACCAGAACCGAAACGAATCACGGTGTGAGGTCATCCGTCGGGATCTTTTTATCACATAAAAAGGGAATCTACGTCATCTTCACTGTAGGTCCGAAAAAGAAGTCTTGCTCATTGACGCGGAGGATATGAAACTAACGGGGGATATTAATTACAAAAATGATTGAGGTACCGAAAATCTGCACCGCATGATGCACCGAGGTGTATTTTGTGAGAGAGGAGTGAGGCCCATTCCTACCTCACTCCTAATCCTAGTGTTTAGAAGTGTTCTGAGGACCATTGGATTCCCCCAAAGTGTACATTGCGGTGCAAATTTTCGGTGGGTCTATCACTGTTTTATTAATTAATATACTATATCTTGATCTAGTAGTTCTTGATGAGGGGTGTTTTTTAGGGGGTGGAGATACTGAACTACCCTTTAAAACAAATAAAAACTAAATCTAACCTAAATATTTCTCACTCGTTTTTAAATTTTCATCTCCTTTTATGCCGGCTCCTCATTTTGAAAATCATTTTTTTTTACATCGCTGGTGTTGTATTAGTGAACCGATGAAGACAATGTCGGAAGTGATGAAGACCATGCCAGAAAATTGTGCCAGCGTAGATAGTTGACAAGGATTCAATACGAAAAACGGTGTCAGTGTGCTCGATAAATAACTTACAATGCCCACAATATAAGTTAGGAGTACCCATTTTTTTGTACATTTTGGAGTACTCATTTTAGAAAAATTCCTATTACCTCAAAAAATTCCTTCTACACTCACCCAAGTGAAGTAGTTATGATTTATACTAATCATTATCAAACTAATCTATTAACTTAGCTAACTATAATTAACCACTAAATATGATTAGTGATGGGTAGATTAAGGATTAGTTAAAATACATGGATAACGTATAACTCTGATTTACTATTTAAATCCCTATTTTATCCTATTATCATATCCCAAATTAGTTTCCATATCCCCAATTGGGGACATGAAATTCAGCTGAAATGGTCGTCGGATTCACCAGAGTAGCATGATCTTCCAAGCTCACCAACAAGCTCAGGCATGCCTTAGCTAAGTTGGAGAAAATCGAAGGACAGATTGGACTCAAAGCCGTTAGTAACTTAGTGGTCATAATGTTGCACTCGTAGATTCACATGCCAGATTAATTCCTCCAAGCCTGCTAACTTCGGAAATTTTTAGATTTTTGTCGTTTGTATAAAGGATCCTGCGACACTCGCCTAGAGTCTAGTCCCATGGATAATCCCGACCCCCACAAAACTTCTCTCCCCAAAACAATGGATTTATAGGGGTACTTATGGTGCATCCTCTGTGTGAAGGTGAGACAGACCGCGGGTGAATCCGCCGTCAACTTAACATTTTTCTTGTATAAAATCTCTCTTTACAATTTTTTTTTCATACAGAAAAGAAAATTTCTATAGCATGTGTTTTTATTAGCCGTAGCCCATCTGATTCTGGTTGTTGGATTCTACTTTTGTTGGGAAGCTATGCAGTGCCATTTGTTTACTCCACTTACACCCACTCAAGTACACTCAAGTTCCACTCGTACTCCACTCAAGTTCCACTTACACCTACACTCGAGTTCCACTCAAGTTCCACTTACACCTACACTCGAGTTCCACTCAAGTTCCACTTACACCTACACTCGAATTGTTCCCACTTACACTTTGTAATTTGCTATATATATCTCCGATTTTGGAGATGAAAATTAAGAAACAAAAACAAGAACATCAAGGATTAAGTTTTGAGTTTACTATTATCAAAAAACAATCAATGAAACTCTCTTTTTGATTCAATAATAATATGTTATCAGAGCAAGGAGAAGGATCCACAATACCTTCCGAAAAAATTATTTTCCAATCCGATGGGTCATCATTCAAGGAAGGAATTACTTTGGATGAATCAAATTATGATATGTGGTCTCAAATCATTGATATGCATATTGCTGAGAAGGAGAAGCTCTCCTTTATTCGCGGTACGTCTCCAGTTCCATCTAAAAATGATGATAAGTATGATAAGTGGTACGCAGACAATCAAAAGGTCAAGAGATGGCTATTAATGTCTATGTCACCAGAAATAATGAAACGATATATTCGTTTAACTACTGCTCGTGAGATATGTGATGCTGTTTCTAAGGCTTTCTATGATGGAGCAGATGAACTACAAATTTATATCTTAAATCAAAGGGATGTCTCTTCCATGCAAAATGGGAGAGCACTCCCAGTCTATTATGGGGAATTAGTAGAAATCTTTAGTGAGCTAGATCACCGTGATATGGTGATTATGGAAAATGAAAAAGATGTTGAACTATATCGAAAATCAGTTCAACGTATGAGGGTGCATATTTTTCTTGCTGGGTTAGACAGTGAATTTGAACAAATACGTGGGGAAATTCTAAGGAAGGATCCCATACCTGAATTAGAATCTTGTTATGGTTTGGTTCGACGTGAATCCGTCCGGAATACTACAATGAACAAAGGAACTGAGGGTGAAACTTCTGTAATGGCAACCCGTCGTCAATACAAAAATAAAGATAAGTCTGCCACCTGCACTCATTGTAATAAATGTGGTCATACCAAATACAACTTCTTTGAGATTGTCGGGTATCCATATTGGTGGGATAAACGCGATCCCAAGAAAAAGAATTCCGCTACAGCAGCACATGTGGTTAGCAATCTAACCTCCGCTATGGAAACAACCAATGGTAAGGTTTTTAATGTTTCGTAAGTTGTTCCTAATAGCTCATGGATAATTGATTCGGGTTGCACATACCATATGACTTTTGATTCCAGACAGGTTTCTCCTCTTAAAACATCCATACGCAACTCTGTTTGCACAGTGGATGGATCTTTGGCTCCAGTAATTGGAGAACAATCATTAAATCTTACTGATACATTGAGTCTACATTCCGTTTTAGTTGTTCCCTCTCTAAATTATAATCTTATTATCAGTTTCCCAAATTACTAAAGTCTTACATTGTGTTGTTATTTTTTTGCCTAATTCTTGTGTGTTTAAGGACATTCGAACACGTCGGACGATTGGATTTGGGGTTAGAAGAGGAAAGCTATACTATCTAGATTTGGCATCAAAAAGTTCAGAAAGATTATCTAATGCTTTAGTTGTGAATGGTACTTAGGGGGAGAAGGAGAAATCACAAATTTGGTTATGGCATAGACGATTAGGACATGCTTCTTTTGGCTACTTAAAAAGGCTATTTCCTAGATTATTTTCAAAGATTGATGTTTCTAGTTTTCAATGTGAAGAATGTGAACTAGCTAAAATCCATCGTACTTCGTTTCCATCAAGTTTAAATAAAAGTCATATTCCATTCATGATTATTCATTCTAATGTTTGGGGGCCATCTAAAGTTAACACTCTTGGTAGCGCGCGATGGTTCGTCACCTTTATTGATGATTGCACTAGGATGACATGGGTTTGCTTGATGAAATCAAAAGATGAAGTGAATAATTTATTTCAGAGGTTTCACAAAGTAGTCAATACACAATACAATACAAAGATTCAAGTTCTTCGAAGTGACAACGGAGGCGAATATTTAAGTGCTGATTTTCAACATTATTTAAGAGAATGTGGTATTGTTCATCAGACAACTTGTCCTAATACTCCTCAACAGAATGTGGTAGCTGAAAGAAAAAACCGTCACTTGGTTGAAGTTGTGCGCGCTTCATTAATACCAGCTTATATGCCATTAACTTATTGGGGTGAAGCTCTTGCATTTGCAACATATGTGACTAACCGTACACCTTCAAGCACTATCATTTTTCAGACACCATTTCAATCTCTCAGTGAGGCAATTGTTTCACCAATAATTCCAAACTTGCCTCATGCATATTTGGCTGTGTAGTATTTGTGCATTTACAAAAGAACCAATGGAGAAAGTTATCTCCCCGAGCTTTAAGATGTGTCTTCGTAGGATATGTTGCAAGTCAGAAAGGATATAGGTGCTACCATCCTCCAACTAAACGAATGTACATCACATTGGATGTTAAGTTTCACGAACACATGATGTATTACTCAAAGTCTGAACTTCAGGGGGGGTATGAAAAAGAAATTCATACTCTTGACTATGAAGAAGACATAATCGAAGATGTTGTGATAGAAATTCCAAAAGAGCAGCAACTTAGTGAGGAAGAAATTAACGCGGGTGGTGAAATTGAAGCTACAAATGAAGTTGAAGAAGATAATGCAGATGGATCAGAAACTAACGATGGATCACAAACCCCAATCCAACCGTTCGTTGAAGATGTTCTTGAACCTGCAAAGAAAAAATTGCCATAACGTCGCAATAGAGGTATTCCTAGAACCATGTATGAACCGATATTTCATCAAAAACTAAATATCCCATGAGTAATTATGTCTCTAATCACCGTCTGACCGAATCAAATAAGTCATTTGTGAATCAATTATCTAATGTAGTTATTCCTAACAACGTGCAGGAAGCATTATCTGATCCAAAATGGAGGGAAGCTATGATCGAGGAGATGAAATCCTTGTTGGAAATAATATGCGGTTTCGGTTTCTCGGAAATCATGTTCATGTAACAAAAACAACAATAATAAGAAGAGAGTTAGAAAGACTTATCGGATTGGTTGATCGAGGCGAGGTAATCCTCTTTCCTTAAAAACAATTCATCCCAGCATACGGTGCTCACGGTTCCACGGATGTTGCCTTCCAAGATACAATGATCACGTCTTATAGTAAGTAGTACTACAATACTTTTAGGACAACGAATGTTGACAATTACTGTGCTCGTAAATGACTCTGACTCTTGACCTCAAAACTTGTTTTTTTCTTCTCAAAAACTTGTGAAAACCCATACAAAACTTAATCAAGAGATGGGTATTTATATAATTAATAGTGACTCTACAAGGTGTCTTTTCACCAATAGGTGACTCCCCATGGCCAATGGTGACTCTCCATAACACCTATTTATGACTAGGTGTCTTATGGTGAAAAGGCATAACCCAAACACATCTCTTGGAGTTTAAATCTTGAAAACTAATTTTCACTCAAATAATAATTTTAACTTAAAATTCCAACAATCCCCCACATGAGTGAAAATACTGACTCAACAAAACTTAAAACTTTTAAGAGCACAAGAACAAAATATAATGTATCGATAAATGGTAGCTTGTGGCTTTGAACCAAACCTAGTGAAAATTTACCGGACTTACTAGCCAATCAGTGGACGCGATGTCGTTGAACTGTCAGCCGTTGATGTAAATCGATACAGTAAATCTCACACATTATATCCCCTTATAATCGTCAAATTCTCGGTTGTGTTCATTTCGGCCCTGAACGTTCTTGGAATTCTATGAGTGCTCTAGATTAACCTAGCCTTTAAAGTTATCATAGAAGTGGCCCCACTTCTCACTCATATAGGTGATCTCCTATTTGAAAGTATCCTTCCATACTTTTCTTCTTAGTTAGACTAAGCTATAGGAATCATTAAGAGAAAACCTCAACCTCTTATGTGACAGGCAACACTGACTCTTATCATAGGAATGGGAAAGATAAAATCTATTTCAGTGTTATCTGGCGAGTTCGTCGCAACTTAGTTTTCCCTTTTGAACCTAGACCATGGGATCTCCAATCGCTTAGGTTGGGTTACCGCTGCAACTTACTATTTAGTAAGGCTATAAGGCCATTCCCCTCGATGTGCAATTATAAGCTCTCTCTTGATTTTGTATCCATTGTCGACTTGACACAATTCTCAAACACTATTTCTTTTTTAGATGTGCGCACATTTGAGAGCAATTGCTTTATGGTATTACGTTGACCTCATATTTGTAGGAATGTACCATGGCACCATTCTAGGTACTCCCACATTTTAATGAATTTATGTTTTTAACACTTTGTTATATGACAATCACCCCCACAATCATGTGGCTTACTGGTTTTTAAAAAAACCATTAATTACCTTGCTTTTTCCTTGGAAAAATTGGTGCCAAAATGAATAGTCCCCCCACGATTCAATGATACAATACCAGAAGAACATACAATGTTACAGTTTCATAGAAACACATTTAGATGCATTCCAGTATCAAACTTGAAATCTACAATTTCCAAGTTCCCCCCTGCATTAAACTCCTCAGTTAGTTTCCAACTGGATTGCATACTGCCCATCAATTGGATCAATAATGACGGTATCCACTTGAATTCTGGGATTAAACATGATTTAATGCATGATTAATCATTATTCAATTTGGAAAATCAAATCTTTTGACTAACCAATTACCATTCATTTCAATGTCTTTATTAAGACCATAATGAATTTAAATTTCTGATCCCTTATCCAAAGAACAGAACAGTCTAACCTTTTTGGATACACAAAATCAGATATTCCAAGGGATAAGTCTCGTTACTTTCCCCCCACATTTCATGATCATTTTATATGTCATGAAATTACAACAGTTCCACAAGAGAACCATCTACAATTGACAATTAGATCCATCTTCACAACCTTGCCATAGTTGTGCAAAATCTAACTTCCACAGTTCACTGAACTATGCGAACCGTGTGTTCCAATTATATACAGACTACTGTACAAAGTAACAATGGTGGACGTTATCGTAATCGGGCATGACTTGGTTAAGATCAGAGTATCTTGACTAATCAATCCCTTACCGAGGCCTTTCAAATTTCGGTAATATGATAACATGCCACCGCCGATCAGCACTTACGACTCCATGTCATGTTTGACATGATACATTCCAAGTCGGCGCCACCAGAATTTGAATACAACCCCAACCCCAAGCCAATTGTATACTATTGTGTATGCAAAAGTGGATTTTCAACTGCCTCTTCCTGACAATGAAGATGATCTTATTATCACCAAAAACGGCAGTTTTTTTTTTTCTTCTAGTACGGGGTCAAAACGCAATGCAAACCTCAAATCCTTAACAAACCTTAAAATCCTTCTTTAAATTTAGTCGCATTCTTTTGCGGATTTCAATTGCGAACTCCGAGATCATTTTGTAGATACATCTCGTTTCTCCTCTTTCACTCAAAAAAACATGTGATACGAAACCTTATTTGGCTAATGAACCAAATAAAATCGCATCTCCGGTTCTGTTCAAGGATCACATCAGAGCACACACCATTTTCCTAAAAAATGGTTTCTGAATGGATGGGTAAGGACGCGTCTCTTGAAGAGGGTTGTGTTATGTAACTAACTGAAAACCGTTAAACAATACCAAAGAACAGAGAGAAGGTCAACCGTTTTCATTCAAGTCGCTTAGTTCACCCAAATGTTTCAGATCAATCAACAATCTTAATTAAATGTAAATTGTGATCTAAAAAGAGCATTTCATTATCTCCATGAATAATTTTGGCTTTAGTCCAGAAATGTCAGTTCAAGAGACATGGACCAATATCAGAATAATGTCTTGAAATAGAATCGATGAGAAACAAAACTTTTATATATTACCGATCGTCATCATGAGAGTTCTATTTCTAATTTTTAAATTCATGTATCGCAAGCAAATCAAACATGATAAGGAAATGACATTAGTAGCGTTATTGCATCACATATGTAAAATCATAATAATACAGGGATACCAATGAAGAGCACACAACCAAAACATGGATGTATCATGCATCGAACATTAACGTATATGCTATTATACAGTGAACAGTGATGAAAATGCGTATCCCACTAACCCATAACAACAAGCATGCATTATATCCAAGAAACCGAAAATATTAAGAGTGAATTGTCATTAAGATTGTTGGAAATAATATGTGGTTTCGGTTTCTCGGAAATCACTTTCATGCTACAAACAAAACACTAACAAATAAGAGAGTTAGAAAGACTTATCGGATTGGTTGATCAAGGCGAGGTAATCCTCTTTCCTTAAAGACAATTCATCCCCACATACGGTGCTCACGGTTCCACGGATGTTGCCTTCCAAGATACAACGATCACACCTTATAGTAAGTAGCACTACAATACTTTTAGGCCAGCGAATGTTGACAATTACTGTGCTCTTAAATGACTCTGACTCTTGACCTCAAAACTTGTTTTTTTCTTCTCAAAAACTTGTGAAAACCCATACAAAACTTAATCAAGAGATGGGTATTTATATAATCAATAGTGACTCTACAAGGTGTCTTTTCACCAATAGGTGACTCCCCATGGCCAATGGTGACTCTCCATAACACCTATTCATGACTAGGTGTCTTATGGTGAAAAGGCATAAACCAAACACATCTCTTGGAGTTTAAATCTTGAAAACTAATTTTCACTCAAATAATAATTTTAACTTAAAATTCCAACAATCCTTACAAGAAAATAATACTTGGGACATGGTTGAATGTCCAGAAGGAAAGCAAGCCGTGGGATGTCGCTGGGTTTTTTACAGCTAAATACAAGGCAAATGGTGAAATTGAACGCTTTAAGGCAAGATTGGTTGCTAAAGGGTATAGCCAGACTTATGGTGTAGATTATAATGAGACATTCACACATGTATCTAAAATGAATACAGTGCGAGTCTTGTTGTCTCTTGCTGAAAATTTGGGTTGGCCATTGCAACTGTTTGATGTCAAGAACGCCTTTTTACATGGAGATTTGTCCGAAGAAGTGTATATGCAGCTTCCACCAGGAATGATGGAGTTAGAGTTGTATAACAGAAAATTTTGCAGGTTAAACAAGGCATTGTACGGGCTGAAACAATCTCTGAGAGCGTGGTTTGGAAAATTTACCAAGTCTATGAGAGCATTTGGTTATCGCCAGGCAAATTCAGATCATACTTTATTCTTAAAGAGAAATCGAGGTAAGATTACAGCTCTAATCATATATGTAGATGAAATGATAGTTACGGGAGATGATCCAGAAGAAAGAAAGGCTCCAAAATTATCTATCAAGTGAATTTCAGATGAAATATCTAACTTCTTTAAAATACTTCCTTGGAATTGAAGTATCTCGATCAACAGAAGGAATCTTCTTGTCACAAAGAAAATATTCCCTTGATTTGTTGTAGGAAATTAGTATGACAGCGTGTCAACCTGTAGATACACCAGTAGAGTCAGGTTTGAAATTATGTTCGCGTGTCAACCAAGTACCTGTTGATAAAGGAAGATACCAAAGGATCGTGGGTAGACTAATGTACCCGGCACATACAAGACATGATATTGCATATGCTTTGAGTATTGTTAGTCAATTCATGCATAATCCTGGAGAAACACATATGAATGCGGTAATGCGAATCTACCTAAAGTATGCTCCGGGAAAAGAGATCATGTTTAAAAGAGGTCAAGACTTCAAAAGTATGGACGCATATACTGATTCTGATTATGGTGGGTCATACGATGATATGAGGCCTACTTCAGGATATTTTACCTTCGTTGGGGGTAATCTCGTTACATGGAGAAGAAAAAAACAAGGATTTGTTTCACGATCAAGTGCAGAGGATGAATGGCGAGGTATGGCGCTAGGTATCTGCAAAGTGATGTGGTTAAAACGTATGCTAACTGAATTGGGGTATTCACCTAGGAAACCAATTCGTGTGTACTGTGATAACAAAGCGGCGTGTGATATTGCACACAATCCAGTTCATCATGATCGCACAAAACATGTGGATATAGATAGGTTCTTCATTAAATAGAAGTTGGATAATGAGATCGTGGAGTTACCTAGAATTAGATCGGAAAATCAGGTAGCTGATATTTTAACTAAAGCAGTTCCAAGTAAGGTATTTCTGAAGTTTGTTGGCAAGCTAGGCATGAGCGACATATATGCACCAACTTGAGGGGGAGTGTTGAATTCTACTTTTGTTAGCAATCTAAGAAGTTCCATTTGTTTACTCCAATTACACCCACTCAAGTACACTCAAGTTCCACTCGTACTCCACTCAAGTTCCACTTACACCTACACTCGAGTTCCACTCAAGTTCCACTTACACTTACACTTGAGTTGTTCCCACTTACACCTTGTAATTTGCTATATATATCTCCGATTTTGGAGATAAAAATTAAGAAACAAAAACAAGAACATTAATCATTAAGTTTTGAGTTTACTATTATCAAAAAAACAATCAATGAAACTCTCTTTTTGATTCAATAATAATACTGGTGAGTAGAGATTGACTATGATTTTAAGTTTGACATTTTTCTATTATTATTCATAGCCCAACTAGGTTAAGGAGTCACTGAAAAGGTAACACATGGAATTGCAAAAAAAAAAGAAAAAAAAAATTATCAATAAAAATTACTAATAATATATCAATCAAACGATTTTATTTAACACTAAACTCAAAAACCCAAAAATGAAAACAATTGCATCATTATGGTTTTGTTTTTAAACTCTTAAATATTTATTTCAACTTACATTTGAGAGATCCTGTGAAGGTTATTCATTAATTATTAATTTCTAGGGTTTCTTTTGGCTGGAGGAAGAAGACGGAAAAAGGGAAATTTCGAAAAATAGTTAGAATTAGATGAATCAACTTAGTTTAATATTTGAATAAATTATCTCTCGACTCAACTTGCCTAATTACTAGTTATGAATCTCATACAAACTATTATGACCCATGATTTGGGCTATGATTAATAAATTGAGTTTTTTATAGGTTTTTAAATAACATGTGATATGGTTAATAAAAGTGTGGGCAATATTTAAGAAAAGTCGATGAAGACTCCTCGTCTTCTTGTCTATTGTCTTCATGTCTCTGTTACAAGGATATTAACTTTAGAGTTGTTATTGAACAATTTTGTAAACTGAAGGAATTCTTTGATGATCTCATGATCACACCTTAAAAGAGGTAACCCACTATGAGATATAACCAATGGAAGAATGTGTTATGTGATCTCAAAGCCCAATTAAGTGAATTGATAGATATCTCTAAGAATTTTGAAGAATTGAATGATTTTATTGTCAATGAAGTTTTCAAAAATGAGATTCAATTCTCTGCTCAAGCTCTTAGAAGCAACTTGATGTGTTTCTGGTTTACTCTTGTAAGGATTTATTTTTATTTTTTAAGGAGGAAAAACTAGTATTTGAAGTGAAAACTTGGGGGTACCAAGTACACCACCAACGTTTTCGTTAAATAACTTGTATTGACTAATCCCTAATACAATTCTAAGAGTAACAACTTAATGAATCTCAATCAGAATTATATGAACAGTTTATATCTCTATTTCACTCACAAAAAGAAGATGTAAACAGACTAAGTCTGTGAACTTGTTTTAACAGTGAAATTACTTGGACGATTCCAAAGATCAATATCTAAGATCAATCAAGTCGTATCCAACAAATAAAGATTGACTTTTATACTATGATAGATTTACGTACAACCTGTGATATTTCAGTTATATAAATAAACAATATAATGCGAAAAAAGAAACAACACTGACACCGGAAATTTTGTTAACGGGGAAACCGCAACTACAAACCCCGGGACCTTGTCCAGGTCGGAACACCAAAATGTATTAAGCCTCTACAGACTCTAGTCTAATATCAATACTTCGTAATGGATTGTATTTGAGACCTAATTCACCGCCATAGTAATTTATTTATAGTCACGCTCCTTATACGCCTCTTGAATCTCGCAAGATTTTGCGCAATTGATTCTCTTAGCCGGGTCCTTTACATAAGAGTTGCTTCAATCTAAGTGAATACTTTTAACCAATCTTCCTCCCACAAAAAAGCCTATATGTGATTTCCTATTAGATCGTTAGATCAAGGTTAAAATATCTTTTTACAGTAGACCAGTGTTGATGGTGGTTTTTAACTTAGGGGTAAAGTCGTAAAACCCTAGTCAGATAGTGACATCACAGGACTTAAACACATTTATTGAACCCTTTAATATGTCTGCGAGAAAATTGCCAGGGTACCTTTTTTTTAATTACTAATTAGGGTTTTGATAGGCAAAAACCCTAATTCCCACGCCACATGTACCAATGGCAAACCATGTCAACCACAACTACCACTCCAAGGCATGCCAACCATACTAGAAGCACCTCTGTACCAATGACAAACCATGCCAGCCACACCTATCGCGCCAAGGCATCCCAACCACGCTAGACGCACCCCTGTGCCAATGGCAAGCTACGTCATCCACACCTACCGCGCCAAGGCATGCCAACAATTCTAGCCGCACCCCTGTGCCAATGGAAAGACGTTCCAGACACACCTATCACGCCAAGACATGCCAACCATGCTAGCCGCACCCCTGTTCCAATGGAAAGCCGTGCCAGCCACACCTACCGCGCCAAGGCATGCCAACCATGCTAGCCGCACCCCTGTGCCAATGGAAAACCTTGCCAGCCACACCTACCGCGCCAAGGCATTCCAAACCTTCTAGTCGCACCACTGTGCCAATGACAAACCATGCCAGCCACATCTCCATGCTAAAACATGCCAACCATGCTTTCCGTCCCAACATGCTATGCACAACGCTGGATGCCAAAACAAAGGCCTGCAATAGTCAACGACCCCTTTCCATCTAATACACAAATCTTAGCCGTCCAAGGTTACCAGACAACACATGGTAACCTTTGACCCCAAAACCCTAGCTTGGCCACGATCCCAGCTTGGTCACGATCCTAGATTGGGCATGCCAAACCCTTGGCCCCACCATGCCAAGCCAAACCGCACCTTGCCTTGGCCCTAGCCATGCTATCTGCACCATATTCCAACGACATTCCAAACCCTTGGACCCACCATGCCAAGCCAAACCCACCTTGCCTTGGCCCTAGCCATGCCAGCCGCATCATATTCCAACCAGATGCCAAACCCTTGGCCCCACCATGCCAAGCCAAACCGGACCTTGCCATGGCCCTAGCCATGCTAGCCGCACCATGTGCCGACGGCATGCCAAGCCCTTGGCCCCACCATGCCAAACGCACCTCGTCATGGCCTCATGCCAACCTAGTCGCGCCACCATGCTGGCCTTCCCTATGCGGCTACCAAAGCGAAGGTGTGCGACAATCAACGGTCGCCCTTCAATCACAAGAGCAAATCCTATCCGTCCAAGGTTACCAGACAACACATGGTAATCTTTGACCAAAAACCCTAGTTTGGCCATGCCAAACCACGCCAAGGCATACCATGCCAACCTAGCCGCGCCATCATAATGGCCTTCCCTATGCGGCTACCAAAGCGAAGGCGTGCGACAATCAATGGTCGCCCTTCAATACCATGAGCAAATCCTATCCGTCCAATGTTACCAGACAACAACACGGTAACCTTTGACCCGAAACCCTAGTTTGGCCATGCCAAGGAATGCCATGCCAATGGCATGCCGACCTAGCCGCGCCACCATGATGTCCTTCCCTATGCGGCCATCAAAAATAAAAGCGTACGACGATCAACGGCTACCTTTCATCTTAAGATGCAAAATCTCAACTGTCGAAGGTCACCAAGCTAGCAAGTCTCCTAAGTACGACTTGCCAGGCAATAACAATATGCTACATGTTTTCCAAAAAAACATTCGAGACATCAACACAAATTGGGGGATCCTCTTTGGGTATTGGTTTGGCGGTTTACACCGTGCGGCGTACACTACGCCCATCATAAGGAAGTGTCATAAGGATGAGGCGGTTAGTAAATACATGGAGTTAATGGAGAAACTTTTTTTTATGGGACATCAATTCCATGCGTTAACGGTTTTATGGAACATCAATTCCATGCGTTAACTGTTACCACCTTCTCCTATTTACTCACCCATTTTTCCATTCCTTAATGAGACCAGAGTACGTTTCACTTCGACTTGTATAAATAGGTCTTACCTATTTCCACCGAACAACAAGTTCATTCAGTAGCATACACCATTCAGAAAACGTTTGCTAACTTTCCATCTGTTAGCTTCCCACTTTCTGATACAAGCCGTAACACAACTACTCTTCCAGAATCAACTATCCTGGTCTCATCACTTTCCTTGCTTCCTGAAAATGCGTGGGTCTAAAAAACTTACCCAATATTTCGATTATCAATCTGTATGGACAACTCTGAGTTGTTTTTCTAGAGAATCAACAAGACTCAATCAATAAAAAATATCTCAATGAGTTATCATCTCAATCTCTGGATTTGATTTACTCAAGCAAATAATATTCGCGAGTCTAATCAAAGAGAGATAACTTGGATGGTACCAAAGACTAATATCCAAGTGTTAATCGATTTAAATCAACAACCAATAAGGTCAGATATTCTAATCGATTGAACAACGCAAAACTTGTATTATATCAATTAACACAGACCCCATAATTTTGTTAACGAGGAAACCGCAAATGCAGAAAAAACCCGGGACCTAGTCCAGATTAAACATACATTGTATTAAGCCGCTACATACACTAACCTACTCCAAAATAACTTCGATCTGGACTATAGTTAAACCCCAACCAATCTCACACTGATCCAAGGTACAGTTATGCTCCTTCGCCTCTGATCTCAGCAAGATACTGCGCACTTGATTCCCTTAGCTGATCTCACCCACAACCAAGAGTTGCTACGACCCAAAGTCGAAGACTTTAGCAAACAAATCTGTTTCACATAGAAAAGTATACAGGTAAAAGATAAATTCATCTCCCACGAATAAACCTATGAGTTTCGTTACGTATTTTGATAAATCAAGGTGAACAGGAACCAATCGATAAAACCATACTTATATTCCTGAAGGACATCTCAGTTTCATCAATCACCTCACAATAAACTTAATCGACGCAGCAAAGAAGATTATTGAGGAATCACAAACAATGAGACGAAGATGTTTGTGACTACTTTTATCTTGCCTATCGGAGATAGAAATCACAAGCCAATTATTACAATTATACTCGTACGATAGAAATAGCAAGATCAGATCACACAACTACAAGAAAAGTAGTATCGGTCTGGCTTCACAATCCCAATGAAGTCTTTAAGTCGTTAACCTGGTTTTAGAAGAAGAAAACCAAAGGTTAAGGAGAATCGACCTCTAGCTTAGCAAACTAGTATCACACATAATGTGTGGGGATTAGGTTTCCAGTTGCTAGAGTTTTCCCTTATATAGTCTTTCAAAAAAGGGTTTGCAATCAATGTTAGCTTAGTAACAAAGCATTCAATATTCACTGTTAGATGAAAACCTGATTAAATACAAGCTAATATCTCTCAACCGTTATATCAAAAACTTATCTTGTCATACACACATGTACTTGACGTTTTGAGTTCGTGTATCCGTACCGAAACAAGTACAATGGTTGGTTCAATATTAGTCAACCAAATGGTTATCCAAATGATAACTTTCATATCAACCATATTATTCTTTACCATAACTAGTCCAAATGACTCAAATGAACTAGTTAGAGAGTTTTTCAAATGCTATGAGATCTCAAGTACTACAAGAGACATAATTGAATAAAAAACGATGTGATTTACTCGAATCATTTTTTGAACTATAAACCCACGGTTTGCAAAGCATTCCTTAGTAATTTAAGATAAGTCCCCGAACAACGTTTTCAGACATAACCTCTTGAGTTCGTGGACCCAAGCTAACCGGTTGAAGTTAATAAACTCCAGCAGAATTTCTCAGGATCAGAACTTCCGTCAGTTCGCTGACTGGGTTCGCGGACTGCACCTGAGCTTCAACTTCAGCAGATATTCTCGGGTTCGAGAACTTACGCCAGTTCGCGGACTGGGTTCGCGGATTGAGTTGCTGCTCACGTTTCGGTTCCACTTGATTAACAAAGTTCGCAAACTTCGGTTTAAGTGTTAAGGACTTATACATATATGTGTTGCCACAACAATGTTTATATCCCACAATGATTATATAGTCTAAACTCTCATTTCAATTATTGAAACATTCTCAGAGGACGTCATATAGTTGTTATTCACGAACTAGTTTTCGTCAGAGCAATTTCCAAAGTGATTAAAACATAACATGACTTTTGTCACTAGGCAAAGATGAACTTGTCTAAAGTGAAAGCTTTACCAACACCCATTTTGAGAAATAAATAAGCGAGATATAGCTTGAAATGTCACATGTGCATATTCTTAGTTTATATAGTAAACCGACTTTTGTCTCAAGACAGGAGATAGAGTAGATAGACTTTTGAGTGATAGATAAGTTAAAGTCTCCACATACCTTTTAGTCGATGAAGATCCACTGGTTCCTTGAGTAGTCCTTCGTCTTGTATGATGATCGCCATGGAGTTCTTGAGCTCAACTACACTTTCTACCCTAGTCTGAGACCTTAGCTATAGTAGACTAGAAATCAAGACTCTGTAGTTTTGATCACTAAGATTGACAAACATGCTTGAGATAGCAATGCATGCGATTTTGACCGAGCAGTGCTCTAACAATCTCCCCCTTTGTCAATTTTAGTGGCAAAACTATTAATACATATGGAATACAAAAATTATATAAATAAACTTTGTAGCTCCTAGTCCACATGTCTAATCTTCAACAATACTCGAAATCTTCGTCAGTTCCAAGTAGTCCAATGATCCCAAAGGTTGTACGTTTAGTATCATCGTTGTTGAAAATATGTAGCTATAACAATGAGAAAAGCATTGGTTCTCAATCATTGTTATACAATGTCATAGTATTATTACACAACGTCAAAGTCCAATTGCATCACAACTTCAACAACAATACTATGGTGATACTTCACTCCCGCTTAGTCAATACTCCATCTCACATGGAAACCACTCCCCCTTACATAGTGATCCGAAACCATATGTATTTGTAGTACGAACTACAATTAATTCTCCTACTTTTTGTCAATAAAATTGGCAAAGGTACAAGAACGGGATCCTAATGAAATTTCTGTAAGAGACATTTCATGACCAAAGGTAAATGTTCTATCATCTAGTTTAGATGAAATCATAAAGCCGAGGCTAAATTCATTCATCAAGGAGTTTATAAAGATACAAGATAACCCCTAAAAATTCCACAGCCGCACTCCCCACAAAAATTTGGAAATTAAGCACAAGTTCAAAAGAACTCTCCCCCATAAGATGTCATTCCCTAAGGAACAACAAGAGCGACCTTAATTTCAAGGGAACAGAAGGATTTCTTTAGACTCAAAAAATTGCATACAAGTATGAATTTGGAATCCAAAATATTCAATCATATTAACCAAAGCGAACCAAGATTAATTTGACTAAATATGCTCAACACAAGTAAACTTATGGAGACTTAATTCATCGATTAGATTATTCACAAGAGAACTCATAAAAATTCTAACCATATTACACAATTAAACTAATCACAAAGTAATCAATTCAATTGTCTACACTCGACATGAGAAAAATCTATGGAGTGCTTAACTAAATAATCACGCAAGATGATTGATTTAGTTCATTTGGGATCAACATAAGAGATTATGGAACCCCGACTAAGATTATCATAGGAAATGAGAACCTTAACCATACATGTACTCAACATGAGAGAAATCATGGAATACAAACTAAATAACCACACAAGTTGATTAATTTAGTTCTTAATGCTCAACATATAGCATCTCATGGAACAACCAACCATGCCAATAAGAAATAGACATAGTTGTATCGTGCTCAATATGAGATACACAATGGAACCTTCACGGTAATACATAATAATATGGAACAATTAAGCTCTATACCGTGGATAACAAACAAGGACCTATTCTGTTTTTCCATCACAAAGTGACATAATATACTTTATCCTTGAATCACACGAGATTTTAACCTATCCTACATCAATAATTGACAATATAGGCTTAACTTTTGTGTTTTGTCAAAAGTCCATTCATTCCTTTATTAATATTTGCATACCAATACGTGAACGACTTTACTTTTGACAAATATGGGAAAATCAAGTTCACGGACATAAACACACATATCCCATCAAAATATTACAATATATAAAACCATAAAGATTAATGCTGCAACCATCATCTTCCAAACAACTTTAGAATTTAAACCAATAAATCTAAAAATAAGAAGATGAAATCATTGGATATATCTATGTGTAATCACAATCATTGCTATTCCAAAACACTAGTTATTCTTCTAAATAAAACAGAAAACATATAAGATTTACTAGAAATTAAGAACCAAACAGAAAAACTTTCATGTCATACCGAACTAGGTTCAAATCGACAGTTCGGGACCTTCTTGAGCCTTAAGATCTTGAAGCTTGTGAATGTCAGCATTTTCTGTACTTGTGATATCCTTATTGGGAATCTCTTTAACATGGTTTTTCATGAGAACAAGATCAAAATTAACCTTTTTCAACTCAGTTCTTACCACATCAAGACACTTTATTGTATCAACAAGTTGTTGCTTAGCCTTCTCAAATTCCATTAGGAAGTCAAGAACTACATCCGAGTAAATCTCTTTAATCTCTTCTATATCCGAGAGTGAATCAGAGGATTGAGGAAGAGAACCTTCATTTTCAATAAGAGTTTCCTTTTCTTTATCGAGTTCACAATATACTGCCTTATCAATGACATCATTAGTCAATTCCGTAGAGCACGAAGAAGAAGCCATTGATAACATAAAACCTAGTGTAAAAGAGAAACTCAATAAGATAGGTATATCAAAAAAAAAAACTCGAGAGATTTAGGGTTACGGGATAGGTTTAAGGGAAAACTTGAACCGTACGTGAACCCGTAGGATGGTTTTTCACAAAGCTCTACATGGAAAAAGGAAATACTTTTATTTTTCAAAGGTGTTTTAGAAAATGAACAATTAAAAAGAAAAATACTCACAAACTAGTGTCTGAACAATTATCTTTCTAAAAACGATAAGAGATTAGCTAGATAATTAAAGTCACATAGTTATGGAGTATACCTATCCACTTCTCTCACAACTAGGCTTTTTGTATGTGAGATATTCAACCTTGTGATTAATTCACACAAGTATGAGCCTCTAGCTCATCAAAAGAATATTGTTCATCTTTATCCTTCTGTCTCTAATATGTGCTCTTTCTAGTGAGATAAGACACTGATTGATTATCTTTCTTATCAGAAGGACTAAATCTAGGACCTCTAGCAATAGGTTCAAGAGGATCTGAATAGATAGGGATCCATTTTCTAGATTTAGATTTATCAGAAACATCCTTATAAATACAGGAATTTTTCTTATTAATACAGCAAAAAGGATTGCCAGAAAGAACTTTATCCCTGTGATGATATCTAGAGTAGAGATCATCCTCATAAGGTTTCTGATTTCTCATGGGCATACGATTCACTGCTTTAGTCGAATGACATTCTGTTCCATTGACAGTGAACAGAAGCAAATGACGAAGCTTAGAAATTCGTTTCCTTCTTGCAAAAAAATGAATAGCATAGTGATTCTGTTTCCCACAAAAAGTACATGTTCGTAGAGGAGAAGCAATAACTGGCACATGTTTAAACTTCATAGCCATATGAGAAGATTGGAAGTTATGCAAATTTTCTTGACATAATTTTCTTCTGGAGAACATTTCTTCATATATGGTAATTCCTGAGAATTAGTCACAGAAGAATTTCTCCTTAGGACAGAGTTTTCCTTTTTCAAGGATTTACACTGTTCATGGGCTAGAGTAAGAGATGCACAAAGTTTCTCTTTTTCAGCACGGAGTCTGTTGAGATCTGATGAATGAGTCTCGAGCAAACGTTTTTCTCTAATTGAGTCCTCTTTAACAACTTCCTCAAGAGTACTAATCTTTTCCTGTTGTAGAGTAGTTTCTTGTAAAAGTTTCTCAATGTTCTTAGAAAAGGACTTTATAATGTTATAGAGATCACGTTCTCGATTAAGAGACTTTTTAAATTCATCAATGAGCTGATCATGATCATTAAAATCAATATCTTCAGCTATATGTTTTGAAATTCTGGTGAGTTCCTTTTCATCTTTTGCCATAGTGTCACATGCCTCATGAGAGGAAGAAATGTCATTATCACATCGAACATTCTTTATACCTCGGGATTCAGAAGAATCAACTAAGGAATAATCCTTTGAGGTGTTTCCAAGACACTTGACAAGGTTAAAAGCTTTAGGAGACATTTTGGTATGTGCAACAGAGATTTTGTCCACAAACTCAGATTGCCACAAACACAGACTTGTAAGGTCTTGAGTATGTTTGCCTGCTCTGATACCAATTGAAAATGTGTGGGTCTAACAACCTCACCCAATATTTCAATTAGAAATCTGTATGGACAACTCCGAGTTGTTTTTCTAGAGAATCAACAAGACTCAATTAATATAAAATATCTCAAGGAGTTATTATCTCAATCTCTTGATTTGATTTACTCAAGCAAATAAGATTCGCGAGTCTAATCAAAGAGATATAACTTGGATGGTACCAAAGACTAATATCCAAGTGTCAATCGATTTAAATCAATAACCAATAAGGTCGGATATTCTAATCGATTGAACAACGCACAACCTGTATTATTTCAATGATATAAAAATATAATGCGGAAAAGAAATAACACAGACACCAGAATTATGTTAACGAGGAAACCGCAAATGCAGAAAAACCCCGGGACCTAGTCCAGATTAAACATACACTGTATTAAGCCGCTACAGACACTAGCCTACTCCAAATTAATTCGGTCTGGACTGTAGTTGAACCCCAACCAATCTCACACTGATCCAAGGTACAGTTATGCTCCTGCGCCTCTGATCCCAGCAAGATACTGTGCACTTGATTCCCTTAGCTGATCTCACCCATAACCAAGAGTTACTACGACCCAAAGTCGAAGACTTTAGGAAACAAATCTGTTTCACACAGAAAAGTCTACAGGTAATAGATAAATTCATCTCCCACAAATACAAAATGAGTTTTGTTCCGTCTTTTGATAAATGAAGGTGAACAGGAACCAATCGATAAAACCAGATTTATATTCCCGAAGAACATCTCAGTTTCATCAATCATCTCACAATAAACTTAATCGACGCAGCGAAGAAGATTATTGGGGAATCACAAACAATGAGACTAAGATGTTTGTGACTACTTTTATCTTGCCTATCAGGGATAGAAATCTCAAGCCAATTATTACAATTGTACTCTTACAATAGAAATAGCAAGATCAGATCACACAACTACAAGAAAAGTAGTATCGGTCTGGATTCACAATACCAATGAAGTCTTTAAGTCGTTAACCTAGTTTTAGAAGAAGAAAACCAAAGGTTAAAGTAGAATCAACTCTATCTTAGCAAACTAGTATCGCACAGAATGTGTGGGGATTAGGTTTCCCAGTTGCTATAGTTCTCCATTATATAGTCTTTCAAATCAGGGTTTGCAATTAATGTTAACTTAGTAACAAAGCAGTCAATATTCATTGTTAGATGAAAACCTGATTAGATACAAGCTAATATATCTCAACCGTTAGATCGAAAACTTAGCTTGTCATACACACATGTACTTGACGTTTTGAGTTCGTGTAACCGTACCCAAATGTGTACAATGGTTGGTTCAATATTAGTCAACCAAATGGTTAGCCAAATGATAACTTTCATATAAACCATATTCTTCTTCACCATAACTAGTCCAAATGACTCAAATGAACTAGTTAGAGAGTTGTTCAATTGCTATGAGATCTCAAGTACTACAAGAGACATAATTGAATCAAAAACGATGTGATTTACCCGAATAATTTATTGAACTATAAATCCACGGTTTGCAAAGCATTCCTTAGTAATTTAAGATAAGTCCCCGAACAACGTTTTCAGACATAACCTCTTAAGTTCGTGGACTCTAGCTAACCGGTTGAAGTTAATAAACTCCAGCAGAATTTCTCGGGATCAGAACTTCCGTCAGTTCGCTGACTGGGTTCGCGGACTGCACTTGAGCTTCAACTTCAGAAGATATTCTCGGGTTCGAGAACTTACGCCAGTTCACGGATTGAGTTGCTGCTCACGTTCCAGTTCCACTTGATCAACAAAGTTCGCAAACTTCGGTTTAAGTGTTAAGGACTTATACATATATGTGTTGCCACAACAATGTTTATATCCCACAATGATTATATAGTCTAAACTCTCATTTCAATTATTGAAACATTCTCAGAGGACGTCATATAGTTGTTATTCATGAACAAGTTTTCGTCAGAGCAATTTCCAAAGTGATTGAAACATAACATGACTTTTGTCACTAGGCAAAGATGAACTTGTCTAAAGCGAAAGCTTTACCAACACCCATTTTGAGAAATAAATAAGCGAGATATGGCTCGAAATGTCACATGTGCATATTCTTAGTTTATATAGTAAACCGACTTTTGTCTCAAGACAGGAGATAGAGTAGATAGACTTTTGAGTGATAGATAAGTTAAAGTCTCCACATACCTTTTAGTCGATGAAGATCCACTGGTTCCTTGAGTAGTCCTTCGTATTGTATGATGATCTCCATGGAGTTTTTGAGCTCAACTACACTTTCTATCCTAGTCCGACACCTTAGCTATAATAGACTAGAAATCAATACAATATAGTTTTGATCACTAAGATTGACAAACATGCTTGAGATAGCAACACATGCGAGTTTGACCGAGCAGTGCTCTAACACTTCCCTCCCCAAAACCAACCCATTCTCCTTCACTTTGTGACCGAAGTAAGTCTGGAATGGCCATTTCTTAGTTTAGGTCGGACTTGTACATATTGATCTCTCGAATCTAAAGTACTCCCTTGCAGTACATTGTTTAGGGTTTAAATTCGTTTCTCACATGTACACCCGAAATTACCGAAATCAGCAGAAACCATTTTCACCCACAAACAATTGGCGACCATAGTGGGATATTGATCTTTGAGTTACAATGTCAATTTCCAATTCCCAATTTCATTCTTCAACCCATATTCTAAGATGGTGAAAGCAAACGATCCACTCAGGGATCGACGACTCAGTTACTAGGCGGCCCGACTACCAGTCATGACACGACAAGGGATAATTGGGGACTACCTAGAGATTAAAAGCTAATGATTCAACCAGGGATCGACGACTCGATTATCATATGAGATGACTGGGGACTTTCCACAATAATGGAGGTGCTTCCCATAAAAATTGGTATTACACCCGGAAGGTTCCCTTTTCATCAGGAGACCTGAAAAACCGAGTAAGTCTTACCTAGACAAGATGCATGGTTTGCTATTTCAAGTTTTCACGGGAATGATAAAACCGATAGGCATGTTATGTTTCACCCCATGTTATCTACCACCTCACAGTTCCATATTTTTCGATGTTTGCGTCACTTGAAATCGTAACCAAGACAACATCATTCCAAAACAATTATTTCCAAAAAAAATAATAATCCAAAACCCTCGAGGTAACATTTGTCTATCAACCCAAGAAATCCAGGAAATCAAAACCATAAACCAGGCGCTTTGTTTTCCTTTCAAAAAAAAAAAAGTCACCTACCTATAGGTGCCTACTTTGCATAACAATGATTACCGGTCACTATTCATGAGGTAGCCGATGTTACTACGGTGACATTCGAAGAGGAATTGTTTATGATAAAATATTTCTACAAGTTTATGGAATGCATGCCTACATCTAGGGTTTACACCAGTTCAGAAGAACAGTATCTCTACAAATTTATGGAAGGCATACCTATGGCTAGGATTTGCACCAACACGAGAAAACAAGAAAACGAATTGAAAGAGAAACACTGGAGTACATAGATGGAATATGCTTTCCCACTTTATTATTACCGCGCTACCGCTAACACCTGGACGTAAGAACAAAGATACGAGATGAACAAATATACGAGATGAAAAGGAGATCCAACCCCTTTCATGGGCACTTTTAGAATTTGAATAAGGAAAGGGTTTCCTATTTGAGCTACGAATGGGAAGAAGCAACTGGGCCCGCAAGAACAAGTCCGCGGCATGCCAAGATAACGCCGTTCCAAGACAACTATCCGCGCCATGCCAAATCCAAGCCAGCGCCCACACTAATCCAGTACCCGTTCCAAGCCGATCCAGCGCTAACAACTTACATCTTTCCAGCGCCAGCATATTGCATCCTTCCATCGTTACTCTTGAACGCACAGTAGAAGGTAATCAACAATCCAATTTCATCACACGTAAAGATCAGGAATGACTTCTCCAAAATCGAGGAAAAGAAAATCAGCAACCCCCCTGAGTTCACAAAGAATCACTTCATGTTAGGAGCTACATGATTTCCTGGGACTTCGCCCACAAAATCGTGCAGTCTATGATGAAACACTTATCTGAGATTCTGTATTTCCCCAAGGCGCAGCGTCAAGACATATTTGCAGCCATTAACCGCACTGCATTAGGGAAGCTGTTGTTTCCAACCAGAGAAGTCGTTCCCAAACCCAAACCTCTCCTGGAAAGCACGATTGATAGATGGAACTGAGGGCTCCTAACCATTGTTCGCTTGAAGGGTGTCCCATTTGACAGTACACTGATTAACACAACCGCTCTGCTTCAATGCTCCCTCCAGTAGCCGCTCCTCTTCAGCGTTCTCTCCATGAGATACTCCAGAATCTGAAGCCGAAGCTTCAACATTTGGCTTCTTAAGTTTCAAAATCCTTTCCAAGATCTGAAGTTGCTTCAACGCCACTTATTCCTACAAAGGGTCGTACCACCACGCTCCCCATGTCAAGGATCATGATCGCATCCAACCAATCTTCGTAGTCATGGCCGCCCTATGATCCATCCCGCCAAAGCTCGTGATCATGGATATCTTGCTCGCTTACGCATCCATCCAATCCTTTTACTTTCATGGATGTCCATACAATTCCAGCCAACCTACTTCGTTACCGCGGCAATATAGTCTCTTCTGATTACATCTGCTACCAAGAATTATTGCCTCTCATTTGTTGATACCAGCTAGAGCTTCACCACAACAGCAATCACTACAAAGATGGAAACATGTAAACCATACTTGGGGACTGAGGGTATACACAGAATCCCTTCACTGTCGAAGCTCAAAATACATAGTCAACCAAAAGGCCAAATCCACAACAAGGCCACCTGCTCTTCAAGGGTACAACACAAGAATATCATCACCTCTCTGTCTATAAGACGCCTTCAACACTTTATGATTCCGTGGAGGATCCCAAGACTTCTCATAGGAAAACAACTTCAAAAACTAAAGAAAAAATGCGACTGGGGACTGCTTATCGCAGTATATCCTGATGACCATCAAAAACTCACGAGAAAACACCAGAGACGCGGCTGAAACATTTTCTTGAAGAAACAGAAGGAAATACGATAAACAACATAACTCACTCATTCCTGCCTCTTCGCTATCCAGAATATTTCTTCAATGTGCATCCCAGCGTCACATCCAGAAGAGTACAAGACATGGATTCAAGGCGATGCGGTGAAAGTAGGCTACAAATGGGTACTACCAGCATGAGACATTTTTACTCCCCTCAACCAGGTTATTTCTAATTTCAACATCATAACTGTCGAAGTTTTGCGCATGAATTTCTCAACATGAAGCCGTACATATGCACCGAAGACTCCAAAAGAACGCAACTAAGATACATTCACATATTCGACCATGACCATTGGATCAAACAGAAGTATAACTGGGGACTGCTCACCTCATCCCATTCCATAGGATAGTCCAAGATTCAGAAGATGGTTCGAAGGATGTCGCTTGGAACAAAGTCCTTGAAGACTTTGATTGCAATACATCGGCAACGGAACGTCTCCCAACTCATCTATTTTATCCAGTGACGTCGAAAGATTTCGACAATGCAAGCATTCGCAACACATCATCATCACGATCAGAAATTCCAGGCACTGAATAGCCTAAAGTCGAGGATTGACCGATAACGTCACCACAATCTCCAATATTAGCCCTAACATGGTCGTTGATGAGTATATATTTCATCCATCCGTCCCAAGAATGCGACGGAGTTCGGAAAATTTTGGAATCCATTGGAGAGACACTACATACGAAGGCGCCGATCCGGACGGACAACATAAAATAGAAGAAGGTTCATATCTCTTTTCATGCAGACAGAGTTTCTAGAGACTAAACAAAATAAAGATTCCTTCTTGCTCCATGAAACAGATGACTGGGCGCGACTATGCTACCTCGGCCCCGCAACATCCCTCCCGAATTTTACTGTCGAGCTATTTTCACCTCCAGAACGAGCTCACGACCTAAATATTCTCGCGTAGGAAGATAGGAAATTTTTTTCCGTCCAGAATGAAGGGGGGTCGTAAAAATCCAAGTTCGTATGAGAATTGTACAACGATTCTAGTAAGGGGCGCTAATTAGGGTTGCAACATGCTAAAATCTGAAGCAAAGTTGTTACCTTCCCGAAGCCATTCGTCACCGGGGAACTTGTAGTTGCGGGAAATCCTACAACTACACCCTTAGTAGAATTCATAAAACTTTAAGAAGTTCTTGATGAAAAATGACAATTTACTGATTAATATTCTCAACTGATTACAAAGAAGTATGTTAATGGAACTTAGAACAGTTACAACTTTCTCTGTTCTCTCTCCTAAGACTTTTTCTGACACTCACTTCAAGAACCTCTCCAATTTAACATTTGAACTACTATATATAGTGAAATATGTACAGCTGTATATAGCTTGCGAAGTATCGCGACTTCTATTCATAAATTTATTCTATATTCGTAATCTTTTCACACTTTTCCCGTGTTTCTTCTATTATCGCATTATCTTGCGACACTTTTCTCTTGCATTTGTTACTATGTTTGTAACCCAATATCTTGCGATATTCTGTCCCTACATCTTGCCTCTTCTCATGTCATTTCTTCGAATAAGTAATGATCGTGAAAATATAACCGTACTTATTCTTTTCGGAATTCGAACACGTTTTTTATAACCGTCTTTTCCTAACTATTCCCTTATAAATACTCCTTTTATTCCCTTCCTTATATTTTTTACCTTCTCTTTTTACTTCTGCAACTTCATCTTCTTCTCACATCACATCTTCGGTTATCGCTTTCTCTTCCTCTTAATCCCATCATGAGTTCTCTGAGGTAATTTTCTTTTATCTCTCGCATCTTTCACTTGTTTATCTCTTTTATTTATGTTTAATCCATTGTTTGACTTTGATTTCTTTCAGAAAAACTGCTTCTCAGGTGAAATCTTCAACTAGAAGCTCAAACCCTAGCTCTCGAAGAAGAAAATCCGAGAATCAAAAGGTAGTTAAAATACTATGTCTTCCTTCTGAAACAATATATTGTTGCCTCAGTTTTTAATCTACATTTTGATTCGTAGGTCGGTGAAGAATCCAAACTTACCGAGAGATCTCGTATTATCAAATCCAAGCCATCAATTTCAATCAGTGATTTCCTTCCTGTGATTGATAAAGAATTTTCCTCTCCCCCTCGTGAAAGCACTTCTTCACAAACTCCTGCCTCTACTCCATTACCCAGTTTTCGGTCTCCCACCCCTGTCAATTTATCAACACTTATTCAAGATCAACCTTCGCAAACTACCTTCTCAACCCCTCCTCTTGAAAAACCCATTTTAGCTCCTAATCCTTTGAGTGTTGTTGCTCCAAGCAATTTACAACTTGCTTTTACTCCTTCTAATTCTTCTCCCCTTCCTCAAGAAGTTCGAGATGGAATTTATTCATCTTTCCAGATGTTATCTGATGTTTTGAGTAATATTGCGAAGTCTTCAAATGTTCGCTCGCAGTCTGAATTTTGCGAAATGCTCAACAACTTCACCAATCCTGATGCTTCTATTTTACATCAAGCCCTGGAAAAAGAAGTTGAATTGCTTCGCCAAACTCAGGAGTCTTTGAAAGCGGAGTGTGAGAATCTTCGTAAAGAGAATCATCAGCTTCAAAATGATTCTCTAGATTGTGCAATCCTTCGTAAGAGGAATGATGCATTAAAAGGTATTGCTATTATCTTTATATTTTCTCCTTTTGTTTGTTTCTATTTCTCGCATGCTTGAAACACCCATTAAAACCCATTCCCATTTATAGAATCAATCCAGGAATGTAGAATGTTGGTACTTCATCATGAATCAGACGCAGAAGAATCTCAAGACAAGCATGAAAGTCTTTTGAACCAATTTTACCATTTATCTAGTCTTCATTCATGTGCTCTTGATAATTTAGATGCCCTTTTCCAAGAGAATACCCAACTAATTTACGATCAAAAATTTTTGAACGATGAAATATCTCAGCTCACTTCTTCTTTAACTAAAGCCGATTTAGGAATAGAAACACTATTAGAATAGAATGAAACCTTATCAGAAGAAAGATGTTCGTATTTGAATATAATGGCCGTTTCTTCGCAACAATTGAATATTCTTCAGAGTAAATGTTGCGATCAAGAAAATCTCCTTTATTTGTTAAAAGGTGAACTTGAGGAATTAAAGAAGTCTTCAGATGCAGAGAGAAGTTCTTTTGCTGCCGAGAAGAAATCCCTTCTTAATAAGAATATAATCTTGAGCACTAAGAGGAATAAACTTAAAGAAGATTATTCCCAACTAGAAAACCTTAATACAAAACTTGCGAAGAATAACAAATTTCTTCTTTCCAAAGATCAAAAGCTTCAATCCAGACTTGAAGGATTAGTTGGTGATGGTTTTGATAAAGCTATGGATCAGATGAAGAATTATTGTCTATCTTTAGCTCAATTTCTTACTTCACAAAGAGAAGGTAGTCATCAAAATTTGACTGCCTTTGATATACCTTTAAATTTTGTTATATTCGCAGAATTGATTCTTTGAATTTTATTTCACTCGCAGAATCTGAGAACAATCTTCGCAATGATAAAGCTGGATTGGAGACCACCTGTTCTGAGCTTCGCAAGAAGAACGCTTTGCTTTCTACTCGTTTGATCAATTCTCGTGATCGTGACAATCGTAGATTCAACCATCTTGCTTATGCCAAAGATATTGAAGATATTAACCACCAGAAAGCTCTACTTCTTGAAAGTCATCTGAAAGCTCAAGTCTTCGTAAACAACATTCTTTTATCAAGATCCTTGCCTCTAGTGAAAGTTGAACCTCTGGAAATATCTGATGATGAAGTTGCTCGTGATCCTGATAGTGACTTTGATTACGAGAGTGATGATGAAGGACTTGATGGTGAAAAAGAATATATCCCTCAAGGAGAAGCTCATGTTGAAGGCTCTTCAGAGGGTAATGTTTCGCAAGAATTGAACACTGCTGATGATCCTACTCATCTTAAAGATCCAGCACAAAGTGTTGATGGAGAGCACTAAGCATGATAAACTTCTTTTCCCAAGTTATCGTTAATCCTCTTGTTTTTCTTTCTTTTGAACTCTTTCTCTTGGTTACTGTTGGTTCTCTTTTTACAAACAATTCTGCTTACTGTTTATGTTCCTTAAGAAGTATATTTTATATTTTGCGATAATGAATTGACCTTTCTCTAATTGAATACTTTCTTGATTTGCATAAATTGAATAAATTGATCATATGAAGAGAAATAACATATCTTAAAGAATTAGCTTAGTATTCCCTTTCCCCTTATTATTGCTCTTCAGGTGATCAATTGTTGTTGTAAGTATTAGAATATCTGCCTCCGTTTAAGTTGCGAAGTTTCAGGTTGTTGCGAAGTAAATAAGAAATCTCCCCCTTGAAGTATAAGAAGTATGAAACCTCCTTCAAGAATTATGAAACATCCTTGAAGAAGTATGAAAATTATGAAACATCCTTGAAGAAGTATAAGAATTATGAAACATCCTTGAAGAAGTATAAGAATTATGAAACACCCTTGAAGAAGTATGAAAATTATGAGACATCCTTGAAGAAGTATTCAATCCTTGAAGAATTTAATGAGTATGAAATATCCGTCCTTGATTGCGAATAAAATTGCCTCTTTTGGTAGGAATTTTTGATACATATTCTTGTTGAGAATATAAAGAATCTCCAATGACATTGACGGAATTGACTTCATTAGTTTCTGTGGTCTTATCATGCCTTCCTAAGTAAAGGTCTTACTTTGCCACCTCTTTTGCGATAAAGTCGCAGGACGTTGGTGCACTCGCATGCCTCAACCCCTTGACTTTATCTTAACAATATTTTTGTGTTTGCGATAATATGACAAGTCTGAATATACTTGCGAATATACAGCCTTGTGACATTATCGTCTTGCGATGAAATCGCAGGACGTTATCACACTTTCATGTAATAACCCATTGATCTCATCTTAACTTATTTGTATTTAATTTTGCGAGTATATATATATATATATATATATAATTTTATTTTACTCGCAGAAATACGATTTTTGCACAAATATGACAAGCCTTTATGTTCTTGCGAACAAAAAGCCTCGTGACATTTGCATCTTATAGCACGTATCAGCTCCCTAATGGAGGATGCTGCTCTTTATCTTCCCCTTGGTTGCCCCTTTAAGGAAGCGTACATCGACCATACAAGGTTAGCTCTTCCCATCCGGTTTTGCCAACAACCAGCTTTTGTTCGCAACCTCTTATCCTTTTTGCCTATAGGGCTTATAGTTACGAGGTTGCACCCTATTGGGTATCTTTGGGCCAAGTGCATCATTTGCAAAGACTTGTCAAGAATGGAAGATGTGCTTCAAACCCATCCGGCACTCTTGACTCAACCGTGTACCTCAGCGCCTTGATCGTTTTATGTACTTCTTGGGAAAGACAGTATGCCTTAGTCGCTCAACCTAAATCATGTTACATCGCAAGATTAGGTTGAGAATCCAAGGTGTCTTACCCGGATAGGTACCCCGTTTTTGGGTTATGTACCCCGTAATGTCCATGTACTCAGGTTCCGTGGTGGTATTCTGTTTCCCTGAGCCATGCTTATAGGTACCCCCTTAAATGACGTACTTTAGGACTTTGCCTCTTGCGAAATGTTGCTTCGCGAACTAGGGTGTACGTCACAAAGGTTTGCCTATGTAAAATTTCTGCGACTTTCTTTCTTTTTTGAAAGCTGATCACAGTTTGCGGCTTTCTTTTATGAAAGCTTATCGCAAATAAATTTTTGCGTCTTTCTTTAATGAAAGATGATCGCAATAAGAATTTTAAAATTTGTAATTTTGGTAGTTTCTGTGGGAGCAAATGATATTCGCAAAATTATCATGAGTTTTATGGATAATACCTTTTAAAATACAATCTATTCCAGGGTCGACCAAGTCTTAAACCCATGTCTTTCCCTTCTTGATCCATCAGCCGATAAGCTCCACTTCCCACAACCTCTTTAATGACATATGGTCCATCCCATTTTGGTGCTAGTTTTCCTCCATTTTATTTCTGGTAGGGAGGTGTTTCTCGCATGACCAAATCACCTGGTTGATACTCACGTTCAATAACTCTCTTGTTATACTCTCGAGCTAATCTTTCCTGATAAATTTTCATATGTCGCAACACCTTTTCCCTTTTTTCTTCCAAATCATCCAGTTCACTTAATATCACCCCTGCACTTAAATTTCTTTCCCAAGCTTCTTTCTTTGTTGTCGGAATTACAACCTTTGTTGACAATACTGCTTCTACTTCATATGTTAAACAGTAAGGAGACATTCCCGTTGCCTCCCTTCTAGTTGTATTGTATGCCCAGACTGCACTAGGCACTTGCTCGCACCACCCTCTGAGATGTCCTTCTAATTTCTTTTTGATTGTATCTGCGATTGTTTTATTTGTTGCCTCTGCCTTTCCATTAGCTTGTGGATATAATGGAGTTGATTTCCTACATTTTATCCTAAAAGCACTGAGTAACATCTCTATATTCTGCCCTTCAAATTGTTTCCCATTGTCGGATACTAATTGTGCTGGAACTACATACCTACAAATGATATTCTCAAATATGAATGTAAAAACATCCTTATCGCGAATATGTTGTACTGCTTTTACTTCTGCGAGCTTCGTAAAATAATATGTTGCGACTATTAAGTATCTTCTTTGCCCAGATCCAGGTAAAAATGGGCCAACAATGTCCAATCCCCATTTCCCAAAAGGCCAGCATCTTGTTGAAGAAGTTAGTGATGCCCCTGGTGCATGAGTTCTTTTCCCATGTCGTTGACATTCTTTGTATCGTCTCACCAACAATTTTGCGTCTGTGTGCATATAAGGCCAATAATATCCTTGTAATTTTGCTCTATAAGCTAGAGATCTTCCCCCACTATGATTACCAGCTTCTCCTCCATGTAACATCTTCAATATTTTTTCTCCTTCTTCACGAGTTAAACATCCGAGAGGTGGTCCACTGAAAGATTTTCTGTATAAAATTCCTTCTCGTAACTCATAATTTCTTGCACGACTCTTTAATTTATGTGCTTCTAGTCTGTTCCTGGGTATTTCCCCTTTCGCGAGATATGCATGAATGTCCTTTCTCCAATCTGCGAGATCTTCTGCGATGTCGTCTGGTAGTTCCCTTTCTACTTCCATCGCAACTGCTTCCTCAATTTCTTCTTCTTTATTCACTGATGGATGTTGAATTGTCTGGATTTTGATATTTCTTGTATTAGGGTTTGTCATCATACTTGGAATGAATGCAAAAGCATCTGCGAGTCGATTGTATTTTCTTGTTATATGCCTCCATTTTAATTTTGGTATCTTCGCAGATAATTAATCAACGAGTTTCTTGTATTTCTTCAAAGAAGACTCATTTGTGGTATATTCCCCTTTAATTTGACAAATTACCAGCTGAGAATCACTTGTTATTCTTATATTTTCGAGCTTCTTTTCTATTGCGATCTTCAATGCATGCACTACAGCTTCGTACTCTGTTTCATTGTTCGTGGATGCAAATTCTAATCTGAATGAGCATGCTATTCTTTATTCTTCTGGTGAAATCAACACAACTCCTACTCCATTCCCCTCACTGTTGGATGATCCGTCTACTAAAATTTCCCATCTATTTGGTTCTGTTAATAGGTCCTTTGGATTCCCAAATTCTTCTTCAATATCCATCATTTCTTCTACTGCCTCATCTTCTTCCAAAGGAAATTCTGCCAAGAAATCTGCGACAACTTGTGACTTTTGCGATGATAACACTTCGTACTTTATCTTATAATGGTTTATTTGTGCATTCCACCTTTCTATTATTCCTGATCTTAAAAGCTAAATCGTACTTTAGCATATTCGCAACTTAAATGATGCATAAACCAGGGCTAAGATTAACTTCTCCATTTTAGAATAATTTCTCTCTGCTGTGTTAAAAGTTTTACTGATGTAGTAAATGGGCCTTTCTATTCCTGCATTTGTTCGCAATAGAACTGTACTTAAAGCATATTGAGTTGTTGCGAGGTATACCAATAATTCTTCATCTTTCTATGGTTTCTGTAATATGGATGTATTCGCAAGATATTCTTTGATTCCTTGAAAAGCTTTTTCACATTCATCAGTCCACTTGAATTTTTCTCCCTTCTTAAGTATGTTGAAGAAATGTTTGCACTTATCTGACATTCGCGAAATAAATCTTCCAAGTGAAGCCAAGAGTCCATTTAGCTTTTGCACTTCTTTTACCGTTGCAGGTGTTGGCATGTCACGAATTGCTTGTACTTTTTATGGATCGACTTGTATCCCCTCCTTTGATACTATGTATCCCAAAAAAATTCCTGACGCAACTCCAATTACACATTTTTCAGGATTCAATTTGATGTTGAATTTTCTCATTTTCTCAAATATTTCCTTCAAATCTTGCACATGATCTTTGGCCTATTTACTTTTTATCAACATATCATCTACATATACCTCTAAGGTTTTATGTATCCACTTTGCGAACACCTTTTCGACCATTCGTTGATATGTAGCACCCACATTTCGCAGACCAAATGGCATTTTCACATAACAATATAAACCTCTTGGAGCGAAAAAGGCAGTATGTTCTTGGTCTTCTTCTGCGAGTGATATTTGATTGTACCCTTTATATCCATCGAGTGAAGTGACTCTATCATGACCTGCAGCTGATTCCACCATTTGTGGTATGTCTGGCAATGGAAAACTGTCTTTGGGACAGGCTTTGTTTAGATCAGTGAAATCTATACAAATTCTTATCCCTTTATTCTTCTTCGGAACAATGACCATATTCGCAATCCATTCTGGGTATTTTGCTTCTCTTATGATTCCTGCATCCAGCATCTTTTGTAATTCTTCTTCTATTTGTGCATGATTTTTTTGCGAGATCTTTCTTATTCTTTGTTTGAATGGTCTTACGCTTTTATCTATGTTCAATCTATGATACGCCACTGATGAATCAATTCCTGGTATTTCATCTACACTTCCTGCGAATATATCTTTGTATTTTCGTAAGAGATCAATAATTCTTTTCTCTTATTCTTCGTCCATCTTAGTTCCAATTCGCAAGATTAAAGGCTCCTCTTCAATTCCAATATTTATTTCTTTGGTTGGTTCTGCTGCAACGTAACTAGGACTTTTCTCTCCCATAGGTGTTGGTTCTTTGATTACTTTCATTGGTTCTCCTTCTTTTTCTGGGATCTCACTTGGTATTCCTTTTCCCTCTCTTGCTCTTATTGTATACACTCTGAACTCCTCTTCCTTTTTCGCTTCTTTCGCAAGTTTTCTACGAAATTGTTTCTTTATTGCTCTCCCTCCACACTGTTTTACTCTCAACCATGCTAGCAGTATCCCTATGGCAATGGCAATCCGTGCCATCCACACCTACCGCGTTAAGACATGCCAACCATGCTAGATGCACCCCTGTGCCAATGGCAAGTCATGTCATCCACACCTACCGCGCCAAGGAATGCCAACCATGCTAGCCGCACCCCTGTGCCAATGGAAAACCGTGCAAGCCACACCTACCGCGCCAAGGCATGCCAACCCTGCTATCCGCACCACTGTGCCAATGGAAAACCATGCCATCCACATCTCCACGCTAAAACATGCCAACCATGCTTGCCGTCCCAACACGCCAAGCATAGCGCTGGCTACCAAAACAAAGGCCTGCAATAGTCAACGGCCACATTTCCATCTTAGACACAAATCTTAGTCGTCCAAGGTTACCATACAACACATGGTAACCTTAGACCCAAAACCCTAGCTTTGTCACGATCCCAGCTTGGCCACGATCCTAGGTTGGGCATGCCAAACCCTTGGCCCCACCATGCCAAGCCAAACCGCACCTTGCCTTGGACCTAGCTATGCTAGCCGCACCATATGCCAACGGCATGCCAAACCCTTGGCCCCACCATTCCAAGCCAAACCGCACCTTGCCTTGGCCCTAGCCATGCTAGCCGCACCATATGCCAACGACATTCCAAACCCTTGGCCCCACCATGCCATGCCAAACCGCACATTGCCTTGGCCCTAGCCATGCTAGCCGCACCATGTGCCGACGGCATGCCAATCCCTTGGCCCCACCATGCCAAATGTACCTCGCCATGGCCCCATGCCTACCTAGCCGCGCCACCATTCTGGACTTCCCTATGCGTCTACCAAAGCGAAGACGTGTGACAATCAATGGTCGCCCTTCAATCACAGGAGCAAATCCTAGCCGTCCAAGGTTACCATACAACACATGGTAATCTTTGACCCAAAACCTTAGTTTGGCCATGCCAAACCACGCCAAGGCATTCCATGCAAATGGCATGCCAACCTAGCCGCGCCACCATGCTGGCATTTCCTATGCGACTACCAAAGCAAAGGCGTGCGATAATCAACGGTCGCCCTTCAATCCTAGGAGCAAATCCTAGCCGTCCAAGGTTACCAGACAAAAACACGGTAACCTTTGACCTGAAACCCTAGTTTGCCTATGCCAAATCGCGCCAAGGCATGCCGACCTAGCCGCGCCACCATGATGGCCTTCCCTATGCGGCCACCAAAAATGAAAGCGTACGACGATCAACGACTACCTTTCATCTTAAGATGCAAAATCTCGACTGTCGAAGGTCACCAAGCTAGCAAGTCTCCCAAGTACGACTTTCCAGGAAACAACAATATGCTACATGTTTTCCACAAAAACATTCGAGACACTAACACAAACTGGGGGATCCTCTTTGGGTATTATTTTGGCGGTTTACAGCGTGCGGCGTACACTACGCCCATCATAAGGAAGTTTCATAAGGATGAGGCGGTTAGTAAATACAGGGAGTTAATGGTGAAACGCTCTTTTATTGGACATCAATTCCATGCGTTAACGGTTTTATGGAACATCAATTTCATGCATTAACTGTTACCACTTCCTCCCATTTACTCACCCATTTTTCCATTCCTTAATGAGACCAGAGTACGTTTCACTTCGACTTGTATAAATAGGTCTTACCTATTTCCACCGAATAACAAGTTCAGTCAGGAGCATACACCACTCAGAAAACATTTGCTAGCTTTCCATCTGTTAGCATCCTAATTTCTGATACAAGTCGTAACACAACTTCTCTTCCAGAATCAACTATTCTGGTCTCATCACTTTCCTTGCTTCCCTCCCCAAAACCAACTCATTCTCCTTCACTTTGTGACCGAAGCAAGTATGAAACAACGATTTCTTGGTTTATGCCGGACTTGTACAGATTGATCTCTCGAATCTAAAGTACTCTCTTGCAGTACATTGTTTAGGATTTAAATTCGTTTCTCACCCGCACACCCGAAATTACCGAAATTAGCAGAAACCATTTTCACCCATAAACAAATAGGTTCAACTAGGGCTTTCAATGGGTCAGGGTCCTCCCGGGTATCACTAGATCCGGACCCGGACCCTACTTATATAGGTTGGGTCTGGTTCTTAATGATTCCGGGTCTGATTCCTAAATTTGTGGACCCAGAACCAGACCCGTTTAAAGTCCCGGGTACCCGTTGGGTATTAAAAAAACTATAAATAAAATCTTAAAATCTTAAAAACTTAATTTCTTTCTCTTTTTAACTTGAATTTAAATTATTTAAAAAAAAAATTATTATTATTTCTTTATTAATGTACTAAATAAAGATTAAATGTAACAAAAAAATTAAAAAATGGAAAAAAATCAAAGTCGAAACTAGCAAAATACCTATAATTTTGCTAAAAAGATGAATAAAGGATAAATAATAACCGGGTACCAGTCGGGTCCGAAGTTGCCAATGGGTCCAACTTTAGGACCCAGAACCGGACCCGAATCTAGCGGGTCCGGTTCCGGTTCCATGTAATGGGTACCCATTGACAGCCATAGGTTCAACAAACCTCAAAATACAGAACTTATACTCCCAAAGAGCAGCCTAGATTATTATACACTTCACATGAGTAACCTACTCGATTTCAAAAAAGAATCATTATAGAGGCATTATCTTGTGGAATCAAAAAATCTTGAACGAAGAACTTCGCGATTTATATTAATCTTACCATATCGGAGATAGACTCGGCAATCAGTAGCAAGATCATGATAAACAAACTATCAAGATAATATAATCAGACCTGGATTCAGGAATCCCTAAGCGAAGTCTTTAAGTCGCTAAACCTAAAAAGGTTAAAAGAGAGAACAACTCTACTTTACAACTAGGACACACAGAAAATTGTCAAGGATTTGGATTCCCAGTTGCTTGAGGTTCTCCTTTATAGATTTCAACATCGAAGGTTGCTTAAGATTTAAGCTAACGTATATTTGTAATCAAGCATACTTTTCCCACCTTTAAATGAAATTCGTGAAAATGCGAGGGTACCAAAATACTCCACCAACTTTTTATTAGGCAACCTGTATGGACTAAACTCAAATACAATTATGAGAGTTACAACTTAATGATTCTCAATCAGGAATTATATGAAGATCTTATATCTCTTTCTCTCACAATCATAATGTAAACAAGAGACAAGTTCGCGAATCTGATTATTCAGTGAGAGTACTTGGACGATTCCAAAGATCAATATCCAACAAACAAGGATATGGATATATCTACTTTGATTGATTTATGTACAACCTGTGATATTTTAATTATAATGATAAACAATATAATATGAAAAATAAATATCACAGACACCAGAAATTTTGTTAACGAGGAAACCGCAAATGCAGAAAAACACCAAACTGTATTAAGCCGCTACAGATACTAGTCTACTATCAAAACTTTGGACTAGAACGTACGTAGTTGAGACCGAATTCATCGTCACAACGATTCAGTTACAGTCCTGCACCTTTCGCCTCTTGGATCTCGCAAGAATCCGTACAGTTGATTCCCATGGGTTCTGTGACCTGCATGCACTATGCAAATTATTATCATTGTTTTAGACTTTCTTTTCTAGCACTGTAAATCTCTGACATTGGTACCACATACATACAATCACTGTTTTAGATGTGTTTGGCATATGAATGGATAAACCCAAAATAACTTTCTTTTTTTAGGCATTTACCCAAAATAGTTATTAAGAAGGTTAACTAGGATTCTAAGTCAAAAATAAGTTGTAGTTGTTTCCTCGATCTCTTTTTTATGGTAGATCGTGGTGTGAGTGGCTCGGTTACCCTACATAAGAAGCCTTACATCAAAACCAAGTGACAATGAGGAGAATGTAAACCCGAGTTAATAATTTTTGGAACTTGATGTCCATAAATTCGGGACTAATGCATTTCAGAAGCTTATACAAACAAATAAAATCTCTGCAACATCTAACTTTAGCGTCCGGATGATGATGAACTAAATATAGCGCAACAAATCTATGATACTATATTACTTTACTATATATATAAGTATGGAATGCCATCCTGAAGTACACATAAGATAATGCTTTTGAAGAATACTTAGATCAAGGGTGGGAAATTGAATTTAGCAGTATTGGATTAGTAGTTGTTGCAAGCAGTCCAATTTGAGGGAAGCCGTTGCGAGGAAAAACCAGGCATGTTACGGACATTAATGTCGAGAGGCAGCATTCGGTACTCCATGTCTAGTTCCCTGAGGACTCTAATCATCTCTTCTACAACAAGAGCCCTTCTTATCCACCTCTCCCCCATGTCTTGATAGTTCATTCGGTGACACAACCACACTGAGATTTTTAGCCTGTTCAAGTCATCCACATCTCTCACTACAATCATTGGTGAAGGGTACCAATGTTCTCTTTTGCTTTCAATAAATCTGTGAGTACCAAAGACGTACATCTTTGATAAGCTTCAAGTTTGAAGGAGAATATACGTAAAAAAAAAAAATGAAAGTGAGATTTTTAAACATACGTTGTCAGTCGGTGTTTCATGGTAGAGATCTTTTCCACTGGAGTTGAGACGTGGACACAGAAATCGATTGCATCTCCCATATCTGGACTTCGGTATAAATTGCTGATCGGCTTGGTGGATAGAACACTGTTTGGGTATATAATCTTTTGGTTGTCATATCTCAGAAAAACTGTAGTAAGGATGTTCATCTCTTCCACAACCATCTGAAACATGTATACATATATATAGAGAGATAAGAAAAGGACTCAATAGATTTACTATTATATATACACTAGCTAAGAGACACTATATAACCAAAAACTCCATACACTCATTCAAAACTAGAACTTTTGTGTACCTGAACATCTTCAACTTCACACCTATCACCAACATCGAAAGGGTGCATCACGAATAAAAAGATAATAGATTCAAATATCATCTTGCAGGTGTTGCCAAACATGAATGCCACCAAAAGAAGTTGAGAACTGATAAGGACAAGGAACTTAGTGGTTGCTATCTCAAGTATGAGAATCCCGATGATCCCTATCAGGATACCCACGACAACATTCACCATAGTTTGGAGTGTTTTTACGGCTGTTTTTGTGTCATCTAGCGTCAAGGCAAGGGCTCTTCTCTCTCTGAAAGCATTAACCTGAAAAATAATATTTTAATAAACAAATTTTTTTATTTATGTTTTTGTGAAACATGTCAATGAAAAGCATTTTATTTAGATAAAGGATGAAGAGAATCTAGAAATTTAATATTATATAACGAGGTCTTTGCATGACAGTTTTCCTATTATTCGTGGTTTTAAGAAAAAGAACGTAAGCTCAAAATAAAATCTATTAGAAAACTTTTATATCAAATTTTTGAATAAAACACTTTGCGTGGTATATATTTCCTTTTTTTTTTTTTTTTTTCTTTTCTTCTTGAGTAATTCTTAGTAAACTGTGATTTTTTAACTACTTAATAATCATCTTACTCACGCAGAGTGATGTCAACCCTTCAAGAAAAGCATAGAGGCCATTTCAGGGTGGATTGTGTTAATTGGTTTTGGTGTAGTCCAAAACCACGGTTCACAAAGATTTTGTTTTTCATTTTTGCTGGGAGGTTTTTATTTTAAGTCTATTTTTATTTTATTTTTCCGAAGATAATTTTATTTTTCTTTTCCGAAGATTCTCCGGTGAGTTTAGTTTAAAAGTTAAAATAAAAACTGTGAAGTTTTTGTATACGCGTCCATCAATTAAGTAATAGTAAATGAGGAGCAAAGAGAAAATGAATGTTACCACCCAGGTTTTCATTGATTTCTTGTTGACTCCGTGTGTTTCAATTGCTCCATTATGGGGTGGATTGGGTCCATCACATGTGATTGGTGTTTGACTACTTCACAATCACGGTCCACAAGGTTTGGTTGCAGAATTCACAATTTCCAGAAATTTGTAATCCCACGGGATTACAAATTCTGGGATTCATGTAAATCCCTCGTATGTTTGGTAACTCAGTTGAGATTCCCAGGATTCATAAAATTTTCTTGTGTTAAAGTCCATGTATTGTTTGGCATTGCTCTAAGAAGCTTAAAATTGTATATATATGGGATTTGCACTAAAAAAAAGTGGGTCCACAAATCCCCTGATAAGTTTCCCAGCAAATCTTAGGGGGGAGGGGTCGGACTCCATATGGAGGATTTGCTGTAAAAATTAATCCCATAGGAAACGTAATTCCAGGGATTTGGGAAACCAAATATAGCGAAGGAATCGTAATTCCACCAAATCCCCTGGACCCATGAATCCCATCATTAAAATTCTACATCCAAACCCACCAAAAGAATTTTTATTTTTTCTTATTTTCGTTTTGGGTCTGTTAACTTATATCCCAATCTATAGTTTGGGAATAATAAACAAATTTTTTTTTACATTGATTTCGTAACTTTGTATCGTGTCTAGCGTAGTTAATCTAAATCACTCATGCATAATTCTTCGCACATCCATATTTATACTTCATCGGTAATAAATCACTCGTGCATAATTCTTCGCACATCCATATTTAATTAGAGTTTGATCTTGCGGTCATGATTCCTTTACTAAAGTTTGAACTGATTTTTTTTTCCTTGATTTTTTAACATTTCCTTCTAGTTCTTCTAGTTAGTATATGGGGTTTTGTTAACTTGTGTATCAATGTATTCTTCGATGCAAATCACATCATCTTTTTTTTTTTAATTGATTTTACACTTTCCCAATACAATGATTGAGTGTTATCTTGTGCATGGATGCACAAGTTAACAAAACCCAAAATGTTAGGCTTGGTAATGTTTGTTTTTCTAGGCAAAGCTGCTTCCATTAAATGATAAATTTCTTCTGGTTCTTTCAACCGAAATGGTTGTTGCTCGTCAGAACTTAAATGGCAAACGTTATTATCAGGTGAGAGAAATTCGGTTTGTAACTAAGGAAAACAGGTAATTATGATAAAAACGGAAAGGGTCAAAATAAAATAATATATCTTTCCCGTATTTCTCATCATCCTCTGTTAGCCTTCCAAATCACAAATCGAATCGTGACCACGATTAGACATTTAATCACCGCCGGGAAAGTGGTGCAGTCCACCAATAAGACAACTATACAAGCTAGGGTAATATAGAATTTTTTGTTTAATCGATAAGATAAAACTGTATTTACCGAAATTTTAGCAATTCCAACAAAAAAATCTCAAATTAAGATAAAAAGTAGGATATTTAATGCTTCTTATCTTGTATACACTGGGATACAAAATAAGAAGACCCATTATTTATTTATTTTACCAAGAGGTTTTCACTCTAAGTCTCATTTTGCATTTTTTTTTAACCAAGAGGTTTTCACTTTAAGTCTCATTTTGCATTTATTTATCTTTTTCGAAGATTCTCCTAATGAGTTTTGTTTTAAAGTAAAAATAAAAATAGTTTCTCTATACAATAAGTCTAGATTCACCGTGATTTTTTCACGGTGATATCCCCGCGAGACACAAAAATTGGTGGGCCCGTTGAAAAACAAAAACCCATCCCCCTTTTTCTCCTGATAGGGTCCCCGGGGCTGTGAGTGTCGGTGAATTCTCGATGGAGAATTCACGGTGTGTATAGCATCGTTCTTTTCTATACATCCACTAGTTAAGTAATAATAAATGAGGAGCAAAGAGAAAAGGAATGTTACCACCCAGTTTTTCATCGATTTCTTGCTGACTGTGTCTGTTTCAATTGCTCCTTCAAATTGATTCATAGTCTTTTCGGCTTCCTCGTCCCTCATGAAGCGCATTATATCCTCAAGGTGGATAAACCTATTATAAAGAAAAATAAAAAGTTAATAAAAAGTAAACAAAAAACAAATCAATAAAAAGTCCAGACATAATTTACAAAAATCCTACATGGTGGAAAAACTCGTTATAAGATTAACAAATTGTTTTAGACCAATGTCATACAATGGCAAAATCATTAGGTAATAATAGTAGTGACCTAAATTCGAAACTCTTACCGATCACAAAGAAATAAAAAGAAACGCCAAATTCTTTACCAGTAAAATAAACAAAAAGAAATGCACTTTTGCACAGTGATCAAACCATTAGCCAAAACGTACATTATGCATTTCATATGTGACTCATGCATATATACGAGCCTCATGTTGTACACCATCTATATCATTTTTTAAAGTGTAGTGATCCACTATGCTTAGCCAAAGACTGAACTCCATCCACTACTTAATATGGAAGTAATTATTTTTGTTAAAAGAGATTTGTGGAAACGACTCACTTGGAATAGGGATTAGCCACATTGTTGAATATCTTAGTTGCTGCTGACTTGGCTTCCGATTCGCTTCTGATTGTCGTTGCTGACTCGTCTTGATCACACGAGTCCCCATCTATGTGCTCATCGACTGTAGTTATTACACCATGACGAATTATATTCATCAACCTCTTCATTTTCCAAGCTGATATATTTTTCTGATTCAGTTGGTGCAATTCATCAATGGTAATACCCTCCTCTAATTTCTTATCCGTAGTATTTCGGCCTGAAGCAGCAGGTTTACCACTTTTAACGTCAGGACTAGTATTTTGAATTATCCTCCCACTTCCGATCACTCTGCTGCTCCCACTCTTCTTCATACTTATTAGTGTCGGCGGAAAAGCTGTTTCCCTAAGATCAGCTGGCATGGTACACCCTGCATTCTGAAGATTCTCAACTTCAACCTTGACTTGTTCCTCTTCTTCATTGTTCCGCTGAATCTCAATCACCGGCGGACCGGATAATGTCTCAATCACATACTGGGTAAACAGCGAATCTTGAATTCGATCAAAGTAAGTGGTTACATGAAAAGATGAAGCCAAAACCTTAACGATAAGAGTCTTCACCAGCCATAACAATGTACCCACTAACAAAAGGATCAAAGACTTGGTTACGTAAAACGGTATTCGGGTTCTATCCTTAATTACTTCTTTAGCAACTTTTTTATCTAACAAGTAACTCCAAGCTATTAAAACCATTCCTAACCATAGACAATTCTGAACTGCTTTTCTTAACCCGTAAACAAAATACAAAACCCTTTTCCTCAAAATGAAATTTCTCTCAATAAAGAAAACAACAATTCTAATTCCCCAACCAGAAACTAATCTCCCACAAATCAAAACAAGTAGTATTACCTCCCATTTCCATAAAGGAAGTGCCCATGGTGTCATCTTACTAAGTGGATGAATAGTAAGTGAACAAACAAATGCACTCAATATTAATACTAGACCAACCCACTGAAAAATAACTAAAGGAGTAAAAAACTTTGAGGATGTCTTGTACTTATCTGGTATATCATCATATTTTTCAGCAAAAGAATCTTCATGATCACTATCATCATCATTTGCTGATGATTTACGTCCTGCTATAAACCCAGATCTTAGTTGAACTGATTTTGCTGTTACTCTCCCTGATTTTAGTATATCCGCTGGTGGATCCACTAATCTTGATTTCACTGTCTTAGTCCTCAAAAAAGTCTTTGGGTTCTTTTTAGATGAAGAATTTGAGTTCCTCTTAAAAGAATCATTTGAAGCACGTCTTACAAATTCATCAGTACCTCCTCCTCCTCCTCCAAATTGAGGAGACTCACAATTCTGATTTCTAATTTGCTGTGGTGGCTGTAAATTTATTGATTGCTGTTGGTAATTTTCATGATCAATAGATATTCCTTTACTACTTCTTCTTCTAACAAGCTTCGGAGGAATGATTTTTGGTGGTAGTGGTGGTAAACTTGAGTTGTTTTTATGCTCATTAACAAGTTCATCCATCTCTAAATCCATATCTAATGAAACTTCACCAGAAGCTCTCTGTAGATTTAAGAACTGATCAATCAGTTTTAATGGTGGATCATCTCTCAATCTCTCTGAGTATAGTTGCTGTTCTTTTCTCTCCATTGCAGTACCAATTCCCTGTTATCTTTCTCAAGTATATGGGTTGCTGTTTCTCTAGTGGAGAAGAATGCTTGTTTTTACCTAGAGATTTTTTAATGACTGTTTTAGTTAGTCCATTAAAACAAAGATATTTTCCCTCATAGAAAAGCAAGTTGATAATGTTTGTTTGTCCAAATGATAGATTTTGTTTATATGGAGTCATACTAACTTTTTTCTTTTATGTCGATCGAAAAACTACTGGTATCCAAATTAACACCACATAAATATAAGTCTTTTTTTTTTTTTTTCGATCAGATAATATAAGTCTTCTTGGCCCCTCTATGAAGTTTGTCGCTATTATATCTTCCTAGAATGTCATCTTTCCTAGTACTCTCCTCAAGGGTTTCTATTTTCTGATGATCGAAAGTGAGCAGAAAAGCAAGCGTTATGGCTTCTGCTTCTTGCGTTCAGCTTGCTGCGATCCGTCAACAACAAACCAAGTTTAGAAAACCCAAACATATGTTGTCATCACCAGCAACGTACGTCCATGTCAAACTCACGTCACCTTTCAGGGCTTCTTGCTCTTTCCCTAAAACCTTGCTAATCACATGCCAGAAACATAAACAGATAAACTCCAGTTTCTTTCACCTAAAACCCTACAGGGCCCTTTCACATCTTCAGCAACAACTACGTACATCAAAGAGTATTATGATGCTATATTGCTGCGCGACATGCATGTTTATTGTCCTTATACTTGGTTTTGGTTATGCGTTTTGTTTCTGTTCGTGCTAATGATTGGAAAATATTTACTGCATGTATACTGACAATAACCATGCAAGGCTTATTGACCATGTGTCCAGATAGATGGAAGTGCAGAGTTTACTGACTATCTCACTATCCTCTTAATTTATTAAGCAAATCTTTTAAAGATTACACCAAGGGAATGCAAATTCTGCTACTTCTTCTTACATTTTGATTTGCAGGTTCTTGAATTACTCGGTTTCCGAACATTATGTATGTGTACACTCATGTTTAGAATACTTGAGCCAGCGGGTTGGAGAAGAGAAAGAGGAAGGTCAATGGACAGAGCAAAAAAGAAAAACAAAAGGTCAACGAAGACGAAGGGTCAGATGTATCGGGCCGCCCCTCCATTGATAAAATTGCCCACATCATGGAAGTTGTTCTTAAGACCGGAAATGAAGGTCGAGGTGAGGGAAAATCCTTCGTGTTAAAACTTCGAGCATACGACAGGCGGGATGTGAATTACGCGAAAACATGCATGCGACAAATATATATTATCCTGTTGTCAAAGATGTTTAAATTCTTTGCTGAAACTATTCCAGGAAGGTGTGGCATACAAGAATGTGAACAGAGAAATAGCTCTAGTAGCGGACAACCTTCAATGGTTGCTTGACATTCTTGCAGATAGGAAAGTGGCTGAGTAGTTTGCATTGATGTGGGCTAACCAACAAGAGCTGGCAAAACTGCACATGAAATACTTAATATTAGCATTCAAAACTGCATTTGAATGAAGGAAATTAGTTCATTACTGTCAGAGTACACCAAGATAATTAAACCATAAACACGTCAGAATTTAACTCAGAAAACAGTCATTAACTTAATGAAGAAATATTCGATGCTAAACCATTAAAAAAAAAAAATAGTTAACGCATCAAACATTAGCAAGTGATCCAACATAAGCAGGTTTTAAAGCTTGAAGAATATAATGATCCATCTTATAATCGTAAATCTCTTCGAAACTCTTTAGGTACACGTAAAACACCTTCAACTAATATATGGTAACTAGCCAAAACACCACCTTTTCCATACTGATTTGTCAATTTGCCTAGGTCCACTCGACATATTGGTTTCCACCCGCGCGGGTGTAATCAAATGGAGGTGAATTTCCAGGTGGATCAGCCGATGGCGGTGGAAAACTAGGTCCACTCGAACAGTAGTTGTCCCACAAGGAAAGCTGAGAGTCTCCAATTGATTTAATATCAATAAAATATTATGATAGGTGTAGAAAACGAAATACAGGTCAAACTAGTGCAACTTGCATGATGGGTCTGGCCTGAGATTCAGAAGTCTTCTTCTTCTACTTCTATTACATTGAATTTCAAGGGAGGAAACTCTACATTCAAGGGAGGAAATAACAGCAGAAGAAGTTCTACATTCAAGGGAGGAAATAACAGCAGAAATAAAGGATTTTTTTCCAGAGACAGACAGAAAATGGGTGTTCAAAAATGCATAAATGGGTTACTGTTGATTTATTTTCTATTCATGGTGATTGTGACTCCACTGATTGATATAGGTCATATACTCACATGGTATGCTAATAATGAAAATGGTTCCAGTATTATGATACCCCATTTTGCAGTTGTTTTCATCTTGTTTGAGCATCTCATAGTCTGGCCTCTCTGTATTGCCAATCTCTATGGAATCTTCAAAGGTAAATCATGGGTGAAAAAGACTTGCTTGATCTATGGTGTCGGTGCTACTGCAGCCATGGTATGTTACTCAACTTATGTCCTTTCTGTTTCATTAGAACACAAAATTTAACATGTAATCTGAACTCTATTTACTTATTATGTGTTTTCTTATCCTTTTTGCAGGCTGCAATTCTTTCAGAAATGATTAGGTCTTCAGGGGCTTCGTCTACACTATCCAGCATTTATTTACCTTCATTGGGTTTTGCTCTAGTTTCAACCCTTAATGGTCTAATTCCGCACCATTAATGTCTTGTAAACCTCTTGTTATGAAATAAAGGAACTACAAATCCACTCGCAGTACCAATTTTCCACCATTACGATTTTAGAGAGCAGAGAAATTAAACTGATTATAGTTATCCTCTACTATTGAAGTATAGTCAATCGAGCAAATCAAGATTTAACTTGAAACAAATATTCTATTCACAGAAAAACAAAAAGATGCAGCAAAAAAGCTTTAACATCCCAGATTTTTTCCTTACAGTTATCCTCTACTAGTTCTTTCCTTACTCTTAGACAATTTCCTAGAATCTGAACTGTAAAAAATTGTCATCATATTCCGGAGAAGTTAATGATGTTATGTTTGATTCGAATTTCTTCTTCCAAATAAAAACATCCAGACAACCTACCTGCACCTTTTAATTGCAATTCACTTTTATATAAATGGTTGTATTTCCAAGCACTTAAAACCGGAATACCTAAAACTTAAAACCAGAATGGATGGCAACAACTCCCCCAACAAGATTTTCGTATTCAACTTTTTGAAAGCCAGCATCTGCGATCATTCTTGCAAACATTTCCTGCGCTCAACAAAAATTCAAAGGGACACAGTTGGATACGTAAGAAAATTACATTTCCCGCCATCAGTGAACAAGTTCTATATAACTAACCCATAATTTGTGCAACAGGTGTGCATTTATTTGTAGTGTCACTAACATGTTCAACATTATGTCTTAATAACTGCATATCGTTGGGAACACATGAACAATTGAGTAGATGTTTATGGCTGGTTATATTAAATAGAAATTGTGTATTCACCTGACGAGGAAACTTGCGGATGCTCTCTATTAAGTACTGGTAAGATTCCCGGTCACCTGCAACTAACTCTCCTACGGCCGGAATGACTGAAAATGAGTAATAGTCATACCTGCATTGGCAGAAAAAAGTAATGACAAACAAGAAACTCAAGGCAACTAATTCAGCAGAGGGGTCAGGTTATTATTAACAGATGCGTCTTGCACACCAATGATCGTGAATATCTAACTGGTGAGATTACATTATCAAGAGTTTGTGCCTTTGCAGCTATTTTTGGGTGCTGAGTAACTCGATTCAAGGTACAACAATACGGGAAAGGGGAAAGAAGAAGATGTTATCACGAAGAAATCTGATCTGGAGCTGCTTTATTTTCGCCATTAGTTGATGCATATGGTCCAAAAGAAATGACAGAATCTTTTCAGAACGAGACAAATAACACAAATTAAAATGTTTCGCCAATCAAATCGACCATCTAATACTGGTAACTGACTGCCAAATATGGATATCGTTCAAGTGTACTCTACAGACTCGGTAATTAAAACTGGAAACTGGAAAGGGATTTTGGATTTGAGTGGGTAGTTTTGTGGGGTTTAATTTTGTACCCTTTTGTCTCTGTGTGTGTTTGTCATGCTGCCTTCCCTTCTTTCTTTGAGGAAAGTGGAAAGCCTTATCCTTCATAATGCTGTAATTTATAAGCACTCCACCTGTGTTTTCTTTTGTTTACTAGAAGTCTAGATTCAGATCTTTCCCCTCCCACAAGTGAAAAAAAAGGGAGACCAATCCAGTATAAAACTGAAGAAACATAAACGGAAATATGCCCAAAAGTTAGTAAGATAAACACTTACTAACGCTATATTCAAGTACAAGCTTAGTGTAAGTGGCTTTTCCGCTATTTTTTAGCTAACGAATAGCGTTGTCAGGGGTTTTACATAGCATTTTTATGGAACACTTTCTCTCGCTTGAGCACACTATCAAAAAGGTATAATACATCTAGTTCTCATATTTTATACCGTGTTTAATTTACAGGTAAGTCGGACACTTACAAGTTTTTAAAGATGGGGACGTCCACGTGACTCAACTCAAGACATAGAAATCTACCTCCTGGTTTCAGTACCCTGAAAAACAATAAAGCAAAATCCACCAGTATTAGTACAATACTAAAGGATAAAGAAGATGAGCAGTCTTCTTGAATAACAAAAACTGGGTTTTCACAAGATATTCAAATATTCAATGGTGATATTCGATGTATCAAAACCCAGGACCAATTCTGTGGTGTTTAAACCACCAAGGCTACTGATTAATGGATGAAACCTGGTATTCTTCTCAAAGAGGGAGTTTTTGTCCCCTCCTTAACCTGTGACAGTGGAGGATTAAGTGCAACACTGACTGCATGCCATAAGAACTACAAATTTCCCCCCCAAACAGGTCAAGGAATACAACAAGAAAGAAATCAGATTATATACTACAACAACTCAGATCAGGTTGCATATGAATTAGGTCTCACGCCTACCTGTAAGCTTCCGAAAGGGCTTTCTCTATGTGTGTAACATTTCTAATTCCAAAGGCAATTGTATAACCATCCATCGTACCATCTCCAAATTTCAAGGCTTCTGCATCACCCTCTACCCACACAAGGGAACGATTGTCTCCAAGGCCTACAGATATCACAAGACAGCTACAATTGTAAGTAAGTGAAGAGCATACTGCTAGATGATGAAAAATTAGGACAACTGCACAAATGACAAAGCCATTCGTGTTCTTCACCTCTCTCGGCAGCACGCTTTTTACCAACACTTAGCATATTAGGGTTGATGTCGCATACATTAATCTGAGTTTCGTCATCTAGGTTACCCTCGAGGGCACCGTGCGTGGTTCTACGACTGACACTATTAATGGAGTCAAAAATCCTGAAAGCAACATCCCCTGAAAATTTACAAAAATGTATAGAATGTAAGATCACATAAAACAAAGAAATGACTAGTCTAGAATAATGATTATATATTTATATTAACGACTTCTTTTCTTTTCTTGAAACATTACACTTTGAGGTAAAGCTTCGAAATGAATCAACTAATTCTCATTGTATTCATCTAAATCAAATGTTTTCTTTTATTACTTTAATGGCGCAGGAGGTACGCAGAGTTTGTTCTTACAAATCTCCCCACCTTATCCACCAATTTATCTAGTATTTTAATACCCTAGCTCAAAGCAAAAATTGTTATGATGGTGCTCAAAGTAAGCCAACCTGTCCCACCAGCGACATCAAGATACTTCATTCCAGGAATTGGATGAAGCTTGGAAACCAACCTGACAAAGAAGATTTGAGAAATAAAAATCAAGAGATGAATGGGGACTGTTGGTAATATTGATACCAAAACTGTTTAGTGTACAACTCTATTGGAAAACAAAGAAACAAACCTGTCTTTCCACAATCTATGTAATCCACCACTCATCAAATCGTTCATGAGATCGTAGCTTGAAGCTACACTACTGAATACATTACCAACCAATTTGCTTTTTTCGTCTTCTGGTACTTGCTTAAATCCTGCAAAGATGTGATCTTAGGTACCAACCAAATCTAAAGCTTAACTAAATGTCACAACATCAGCATGATCTTCCAGAATCTTATCTAGCATGTCCATGGAAAACTACAAATAGACTAAGCTCTCCAAGCCCAACGGTCTGTTTTGCTTACTTGAAAAGATTGCTCTCGATCATAATAATCTCGAGATAGCTGAACAACTGAACTTAATTCATTCTCAGTGGATTCGAAGTTCAAGCATATGATTATCTAATACCAGCATTACCTGGTTTCCCGATTCCCAAGTATTTTAACAAAAACTATGACAGTAGCTGAAATATCTATAAGCTGTATAAACACTAAATGCAGGGAACTTAAGTTTCTAGAGTGAAACATTTATTGGAAAGCAAATATTAATCATGCCACACGTTTTTGAGCAGCAGGCTCTTCTTTTGACTTCAGAATCTTGTTTACGAGATAATAAGCTCTGTTAACAGTGATCCATTAATCTAAAATTCTAACTGAAACTGGACATTCAACAAAACATAGGTAAGAGTTTCCCCTAGCTTCAGCAGAAGCACATGCAGAAGTTCAAATTTCAGCCGAACCAAATGAGGTACTTATCATGGAACCTAAAAGAGAAATTTAAGACTCACCAAAGCTGGTAGCATGAGAATGGAGAAGCGAAGTTCGAGTTAGCATGCACGAGAGCTTACTCCCCAAGTTTTTAGAGCATGTTCTCAATGCCATTTCTGTCAAAAACAAACACGCCTTAGAATTGTAAGAAAACATTATACATTGTGTTGAAGAATCAAAAGAACACCAGCTGTAGGTTCATGATTGCACAAAAATTTCAAAAAACAAACGCACTTTCGAAAGAAAAATTTGGGAGAAAATTGACAAATTAATGCCATTAAAGTAATCATTATCAAAATACATGTACTCTAACTTAGAGGCAATGGAAATGGTATTCACAACCTGTTGAATGTTCTCAAGTGGCACACTTAACCATTTTTCTGTCAGGTATTTATACAAACACTTAGACTGTACTATTGAAATACTGGAAACTAAAGTTCAAAAATCATTGTAAATTCGTAACCATTTGAGAAGGTTAAAGGTACAAGTGAAAAATTCAAAACACATAGTCCTACATACTCAGTAATTTCAATCACAAGACAACGGAACAAAAAATATGAAAAAATTGCTCATTAATTGAAGTTTACCTATTTGAAGTTTTGACGGGGAGTTTGATCTTTAGAAACCCCGTATTTGTGAATCCAAATCAGGTGAACTGAATTTTGAAGAATGAAATCGGGGGCAAAATTTGGAGTGGAACGCTGTAAACGAAATTCAGCCAAACTAATTGGCTTTTCTCAGACCAAAACTGAAACAAATCGCGTTATGAGTGAGGTCTTGTCTTGGGGATCTCTTATTACACAAGAAAATAAAAAAGGGTATTTAAGTCATTTTCAAAGGCGGTCCGAAACAAACAAAAAAAATCTCTATTTCCAGATTTCTCAAGCAAAAAACAATCCCTGGGTAAAAGTTTTGCAGATTTTCTACATCCTGTGTGCAATGAAGAGGATCAATTTGAGTCAGAAGCTTTGCTTATTAACAAAAAACCATTTTGAATGTCATGGGGTGTGCTATTAGGCCAGACAAACATTTGTATTCACAAAAAATAATGCAGCAAAAGAGCTTCAAGTCACAGATTCTATCATAATTCTTGTCATCTGATCTCTACAAACCCTAACAGATACAACTTGATTAAGAATGTCATATAGGTGACCTTAAGAGACCGATGGATCAACATCTCCAACACATAATGCTGAGTTACTAGAGCTCCCTCCCACAAATGCATTTTGTTGTGTCCTTGTTGTTGTGAATCTTGTGATGGTGTTGGTAGTTTGTTCCATAAGCCTTACACCTTGTTCGTTTGGATCTGACTCGGGTTCCAAGAACATTCAACGGCTCTTCCTCTTTCTTCTTTAGCGCTTGAGGTGCCTCCACTAAATGTAGAATTTCAGTTTGGTCCATATCCAACAACATCCCTGTGACTTTACCGCGGCTTGGTCATGCTCAATGCGTTCTTTAGCCTGTATATCTACAACTCTGGTATTCTTCGGTTTCCACTAAAACTGCAAAAAAGAGCGGGCTGAATATACCACATGCTGATGCTCAGGGTCTGCCACAAGCCAAAGCCGAGGGAAGTGTTTGCACTGATCCAGGTCATTGCGCATCAACTGCAGACATCAGCATGCTAGCAGCAACAGACGGAAATGACATCATCTGTAGATGGTTCATTTCGTCCGTCTGAAATGTAACTATAACCATGATTATTGGCATTGCGCTGCATCAACTGCAATAAGCAAAACCTCCAGAGTCGGAAGTAATAACTGTCGCAGATAAAAACTTCAGGACATCAGAAGGCCTACAGGCTACAGTACGTTCTCATTACAGATTGAAGAAGACAATTATACCTGATGCTGTGGATTCCCAGCTCTCCTCGAACTGTTCTTTGGTTGCACTTGTCGTCTGGAATGGGTATGCATCATAAAGTTTGGGGAAACACCTGGCCTCATCCCAGGCAATAGTTGGGGGTTGGAAGCCATAAGCTGCAGGTTGCTGAACAAGGCTAGGATGACCTTGACTAAAATATATCTGTTGAGGGTGAGGGGGTCTAGGTCCTTCAAGATGATATGCAGCAATACCTGGTACTGAACAAGAACACTGGGATCACAGTGCGAGAACATAATCCCGATAGGTGTGCCATTGACAGGTGTTCAGTGCCTCCGATGCGGTATTAGCTGCAAAAAAAATTAAGCACTCAAATTAGTAGCTACATACAAAAAAATGGAAACTAATCAACATTCAAGAGAACTCAAATTCCATATTCCACCAAAGTAAATATGATACAATGGTTAAACAAGTCAGAGAATCAATCATATGAAGAACAACAGAGTGGACAGAGAACATAACTTCGGATTACTAATACTCAAGATTGACCAGTCCAAATATCGCCAGGTCACATTTTGCAATGGAATTGTCACAAGATCACATGCACATTACTATATGTTAAACCAAGGTGTCATAATATTTTATGAATTTATCCCATCAGCAAAAACAAAAACAAAAACAATATCAGCCAAACACACACAAACCCCCTAAAGTTTAACAAGCAACAACAAGTTTTAAGCATTTCCCACCGAGCATTTGGAGTTTTACTTACACATTTGCATTAAAATCCACATTTCATACAAATCAACCCAAAAATCAAAACCATTCTACAAGATAGTACCCAAATGAGATCAAAACAACCAACCAAAACCCTACATATAGCATAACCAATACCACAAACTCAATTAAAAGAACATGAATCCTAACTTAACAACAAGAAACAAACAAGTACGAAAAATGAATAGAGAAGAAGAGAGTTGTATGGGTGGGGGGGGAGGTAGTTTGTAACTATTATACTGAAGGTTGTTTGTAACTATGATCTCTACAAACACTAACAGATACAACAGGACTAAAAATATCATATAGTTGAACTTCAGAGACTGATTGATCAAGATCTCTTACCTATATTAAAAATATCACTGGAGGCATAATGTAATTTTGTTCAGCTCTTTAACTTGTTAGCTGTAGGAAAAAAAACAAAGGAGAGTCAAGAATCTCACAATATGTCACACACAATAAGCACCCTGCCACCACAAGATGTCACTAACAAGTAATAGTATAACAAATTTAAAGTGTAACACAATCTAAACAAACCAACTAAAGATCCTGCTAAAAGTACTTTCGCAATTCCCACAATCAGAAAGAAAGATAGCTCGCAGTCTTTAACACCTTTTTAGGCTTTATAATTTAAGATTACAAACAAAACTAAGAAAGTTTATATGCCCTGAAACAAAATGAGACTTCTGTTTTATCCCATCAATCAATTCAATAATTTTGATATCCCTAGAAAATTGAAGCACAAATGCAGCAGCACTAACCCCAAATTGGCCTGATTGATTATGTCAACCAAATAATAATATTTGAATCAGGAATCCCATGGATTACCTTGTAATTGTATTCCTAGACTCCCTAAAACTTGAACCAAACGCGCTGTAAAGAGAACCTTTACAGGGAAAAGGGACTAAGGAAGAAAAAGAAACTGATAATTGCTGTTGAGATGACAAGAACTTCTCAAAAATACAAAAACAGAGTTCACAGTTTTTCTTCCCACGAGAGTAAGATTCTCTAAAACAGCGTCAAGAGGATGCCAAGCAAACCATGCCCAAAATGTAATAGACTGAGCCCTCAGTAACCAATGCATAGATTATCAACCTTCAGATACAAAGAGATTGTTACAGATGAACAAGTACAAACCAGTAAGATTAATTAAGAAAATACAATAACGAAAGAAGAAAAGCTGAACTGGATACAATGTTAATCTGGCAAACCACATTCTTTTCCTTTTGACAAGTGATCTGGTTAACCATTTGATCGCTATAAAAGTCCTCTACGGCTTCTTTACTCTCTCTTGGATTTGGCGAGAGCTTTCTTCCTCTGCCCAAGCATATATTGATACATATGTGGACTACCTGCAATAAGATCAAATTGCAAAGTTATGACTCAGTCATTAATCTACAGCGAACAGAACAGCTTGAGTCCGAAGGAGTTTAATTTGTGATTACGTGCCTGGGACATAGATTCCGAGGGCAATAATTGCAGCATAGAAGTAATCAAATGAGAAGTTAAATTGGTTTGGCATCCTAATGCAGTATTTCTCAGATCCCTGCAAAAAATATCAAAAAGATTGAGGTGAAGAAGATACAGAACAAAATCGAAAACCACTGCTTTGACAGTTATCACAAGTACCGAAAAATGCTTCAAAAAAGAAGTACTGAAAAAAAAAATCTACCTAAAAGCGAGGATATGAAAAGGTGTTTTGCATTATACACCTGACTGTCAATCATAAACCACGTAAACACTGATATATGTATTGAGAATGCAGTAGGACATATTCTTAATTCTAGGAGATTAGGCAATAGGACAAACTTTTCTATTCCCGAGTTATGGTAGTTTTCCATGTTTGCAATTAGCCATGGACTTCTTGCAAGACCAAGAACTAGACTTGTGGCAATGAGTTTAGATATCAAGGAAGTGTTCCTAGCCGTGTCAGTTCACTTTAGGAATCGGCAAAGGTCTCTCTAGAAGATCGTTACATTGTTAACAACTAAGAGGTTTGCTTTCTTGATAAATGAAGGTTCACAACCAAATTTTACAGTAAAAATTGATACATTAAACACGCAGAAGAGACCTGATTGAATTCATTACCTTTATGTACTGCAGGCCGATATATATTAGACCAACTTCGCTGGTAATTCCAGTTGGATACAATACCACAAAGGTGCTATACCTGCACAAGCATCAATGTACTTAATGAAATGGTGAAACATATCCTAGAAGAAAGGGAAGAACGATATATGTCATATTTATAATCGAAGAACTGATTATACCTGAGCCACAACAACCATGAAGGTGCAAAACCAAGTGCCTCTTTTGTACCAAAGAAAGAGTATCGGATAATCTACACTCAACATAAAACATTACAAAATTAGAAAGATATGAAAAACAAGCACAAGTCAATAGTTGAATGTAAGTATGAAACAACATAGATTATTCTTGCACATTCCAATCATGTAGAGCTCATACCTTGGTAATCGACCAGCTTATAACCAAAGAACTAACTAGCACATGCGTTCGAGTCTGCAAACCAAAACATTTACTCTGTCAACTTCTAATCTACAATTGTTTGTCTATAAAATGATGGTAAATCTGACCTCAGGAAAACTCCACAAAATTCCCCAAGTTACAAATAATCTTGATCCGATCTGTGGCAAAGTTGCTGTAATTGGAGATCTTACCAAGCCTACGAGACCATGAAGAATCTATCAAGAAGGAAAACAAACCAACTTATCAGAGAAATTCCAAAAAAATTCAACCAAAAGTGAATCTCTGCGTTCGTTTAAGTTTACCTCCATTACAGCTGCAGTTTGAGCAAGTAACAGAGGCTTTTCCACAGCATTATAAACATGTTCATGGCCTGATTCTTTCAAAGTCATCAAAGCCATATACAAAACCTGAAACCTATAACAAATTCACATACAAAAGTCATATTAGAAACTACCAAGATCTCAACAAAAACAGATAATTTTATTAAAATTTACAAAATCAGATAGATATCGAACTTACCAGCCAATGAAGATAGTCCAATTGTAAATAGTAAGGTAGCTACGCTTAAGAACGGATAAGAAACCTGCCATTGTTAACAGTTGAATTTTTTTTTCTTCTAGGGTTTACAGGAATTGGAAGTGGGGATTGATAATTTAGTACATATAATAAGAACAAGTGATGAAAATAAAGGAATGCAATTAATTAATCTAGGTGAGCAGATCCAACTACCTCTACCAGTATGAATATTCTACTAGGTAGTATGAAATTGGTTGTTCTAACCATCAGGCATTGATGGGAACAACAGATTTTAACTGGAGCGGATGGAGAAGTAAATGTTGGTTTTCCAATATTAGCACCTTTGTTTTTGATCGAGAATAAACTACGGTAGCCCGGTGCTCTCTGGTCTAGTCCGTGATATTGGTTACATTATGGGGCAGATGCACATTGTCCAGCGTTTTGGCTCCTGATTTTGTGGATTTGTGCATTTCTTGTGCGTGAGTGTCAAAAAATACTCACCAGAATTTTGTTTGTCATGCTGAATGTAGTCAATTTCGGCCATGCTGAATGTATCTTGGCCGAAATCTCGTCGGAAATTCCGTTTTCGGCTCTCAATGTAGCGAAAAATATGATTCCGCCCAGACGGAATTCAGCCGAAAAACTCTATTAACTCGGCCGGAATTTGGCCTGGAATTGCCTGAAATTTCGGTATCTCGAACCTGAATTCAATTTACAGAGAAGTATACTACCAATTTTAAGACGTTTCAAATCAACTGCTTCAATCAATTTGACATAATACCAATCTAAGAATTCTTAATTTACATTTTGCATCATGCTCTTAAATTCATAGAAATCTGTACACGCCCATCTTGGTTTTGATCAACAGAAATGATCATCTGTTGAACTCTATCCATTTCTTGTGCAGTTTTGCTTCAGGTAAACCTAGTTTATCTAACACCACTTGCAATTCAAGTTAAGAAAAAATCTCATCAATCGCCAATACCAGTCGAATCAAGCTCAAACTCTCACTAAATTAACATCAATCAACACTGAACCACAGAAGAAACTAAAAAAAAATCACACCCATCACAAATTAAGATCAATTTCCAAACAGATTTCAATAAGATTAATATCAATCGATTCAATTTTTCAAGCTGAAACAAGAAAACAAAGTAATAATCTCTCTTACCGTTTAGTAACTCTGATTGAGAATCTCAATTTGAGATCAATGAAAGAACCCTAGAAGAAACTGTGTAGGTGTGTTTTCACTTTCCCTTTGATTTTGTTTTGAGAACGTGTGTCTGGGATTCAATATTTTTTATTAAGAGTAAAAAAAAAAAAAAAATATTAAGAAAGAGTAAAAAAAATGTTGTGGCCTCAAGCACGGCTTGCTCTGCTTATACTACAGGGCCGGACCTGCAGGTCGTTGGGCATCAACTGGAGATGTCGGCATGCTAGCAGCAAGAACCATTTAATGAACATACACGGAGGTCCTGCAGGTCGTTGCGCTGAACATACTGTTTGTCAGGGATTTAATGAACACGGAGGGAACAGCCTGGAATGCGGGGAGTTAGTGCGACAAGTTTTTGAACCATTTGAAGCCGAGCAAGTTCTTAATATCTACATCATCAACAGAACGGAGGAAGACAGACTTCTCTGGACCCCCACTACACATGGGGATTTCTCAGCTCAATCTTTTCGGAAAGTGCTCATTGGTAATGCTGGTGAGCAGGGACGGAGGCAACAAGGGACAAATGGGTCCCAAGACCCCACTTGATTTTGAACTTTGGCTAGAATAGGCTTGATGTTTCCGTAATTTTAAGAGTCGTGGGGGCAAACATTGTGGTAGAGTTGAGACTTCTATAGCTAATTGGGTCATAGTGCAACTAATACAGGCTTAAATCTCGACTAGCTCTCTAAATTAAACTAAACACAACAAATGGACCATATATGAGATTTCTTGGGGATGACTTGGACTCAAAACGTACCGTTTTACACTCTGGGCAACATTTGCAATAACATTATAGGAATTAGGTGGACTGAAGCAAAGTTCTATTATATCACTACATTGGCAGTAATTAACTTAGCTAAGTAAGTAAATCAGATTTGCAGTCAGAACTATACACACCATTTGCTGAATATTTATAGGTCTGCATTGAACTGATAAGACTTAAACCAATGTCATTGCGATATTGTGTAAAATTTTGTGGCCCCCACCAGCTTGTGGCCTCAAGCACGGCTTGCTCTGCTTATACTACAGGGCCGGCCCTGCAGGTCGTTGGGCATCAACTGGAGATGTCGGCATGCTAGCAGCATCAGAGGGGAATTACATCATCTGACCCTTGAAACCCTGGAGTACCAAAGACGGTTCATTCCGTCCAAATGAAATGTATATATAACCATGATTATTGGTATTCCGCTTCATCAACTGCAATGCCGGATAAAAACTTCAGTACACGGAAGACCTATAGGCTACAGCAAGTTTCATTACAGATTGAAGATGACAACCATGCCTGATGTTGCTGTTGCAGTATCTACTGCCTTGGGTTCCCAGATCTCCTCACCCATTCTTTGTCCAGGCACCCTTGTCGCTGGAGTGGGTATGGCATTGTAAAGTTTGGGGAAACACCTGGCCTCATCCCAGGCAATAGTTGGGGTTGGATGCCATAAGCTGCAGGATGCGGAACAAGGTCAGGACAACCTTGACTAAAATATATCTGTTGACGGTGAGGAGGTCTAGGTCCTCCAAGATGATATGAACCAATACCTGGGGGGTAGAGGTGCCATCGCAAAAGGTGGTCGATCTTGAGAATATTGTGCCTTCAAAGATAAATGGGTAACTGGTTAATACTTTTTGGGATCCAAATATATATATATATATATATATAAGTAAATAAACAAAACCCCAACTCTTAACATCTACCACAAGGCCTGGTTTGACAAAAATGACTGGTGGGAGGATGGTAAATAGTTTTCTTCTCTTACTATGTTAAACAGTGAATGATTTTGGCTTTATCAAGTAAAAGCGAATCATAACTTGGGATATGTTGTTCATAATCGGGTGTGTTCACACAGCGAAAGTACAATCTAGACATTGAAAGTTTATCATGACGTAGTTGATAATATTTTTGCATGAAATATGAACCGGAGATAAGTGCATACCAATGTTTTGATACAGGCTTGAGAACAACTAGAGTTTCCACAGGTAAACACAAGAGAATCTGAATCAACAGATCAATATTATTAAGTAAGTACTAAAGATGATGATGATGATGAGTTTTCACCATTACATGCTGAAATCCTCATCATCTTGTGCATGCTGGAGATTAGGAAAGAAAGAACTTTTAATAATAAAACTAGCAAGAGTTTAAGGTTTAGACTACTTGAGTTTGAGAACTAAATATATAAGTTCCAAAGCTAAATATATAAGCTTCACAAACGTGAACAAACAAGGAAACTAACCCCTTTGAAATATTACCAGAATGGTTGTATTTCCAAGCACTTTTATAACAAACAAGGAACCCCTTCCAAGTTCCAAAACACTTATTAATTGCAGTTCACCTTTATATAAATGGTTGTATTTCCAAGCACTATTCTTACCTAAAACCTAAAACCGGAATGGATGGCAACAACTACCCCAACAAGATTTTCGTATTCAACCTTTTGAAAGCCAGCATCGGCGATCATTCTTGCAAACATTTCCTGCGCTCAACAAAAATTCCAAGGGACACAGTTGGATGCGTAGCATAATTATTTATGATTTAAGAGACACAAATCTACTGCTCATTCTATTATTACTTTATTAGTTTGCGCTCTCTGATGAGGCTTTGACTAAGCCATTCCCTCTTTATTTATTCATTAAATCTAATTTAGTATAAATACTTCTATCATTAACAAAGGCGAATGATCTAATCAAAGTTTCAGAATCAAATTTCCCGCCATCGGTGAACAATTTCTATATAACTAACCCAACACTATGTCTTAATAACTGCATATCGTTGGGAACACATGAAAAAATTGAAGTAGATGTTTATGACTGCTTATATTAAAGAGAAATTGTGTATTCACCTGGCGAGGAAACTTGCGGATGCTCTCAATTAAGTACTGGTAAGATTTCCAGTCACCTGCAACTAACTCTCCTACGGCCGGAATGACTGAAAATGAGTAATAGTGGAACCTGCATTGACAAACAAAAGACTTAAGGCAACAATGGCTTCGCAAAGGCGGATAATCTCCAGCAGAGGGGTCAGGTTATTGTTAACAGGTGCGTCTTGCGCACCAATGATCGTGAATATGTAACTGGTGAGATTACATTATCAAGAGGTGGTGCCTGTGCGGCTCTTTTTGGGTGCTGAGTAACTCGGTTCAAGGTACAACAATACGGGAAAGGGGAAAGAAAATGTTATCACAAAGAAATTTGATCTGGAGCTGCTTTATTTTCGCCATTACTTGATGCATATGGTCCAAAACAAATGATAGGATCTTTTCAAACAAGACAAATAACACAAATTAAATTGTTTCTCCAATCAAATCGACCATCTAATACTGGTAACTGACTGCCAAATATGGATATTTTTCAAGTGCATTCTACAGACTTGGTAATTTTAACTGGAAAATGGAAAGGGATTTTGGATTTGAGTGGGTAGTTTTGTGGGGTTTACTTTTGTTCCCTTTTATCTCTGTGTGTGTTTGTCATGCTGCCTTCCCTTCTTTCTCTGAGGAAGGCCTTATCCTTCATAATGCTGTAACTTATAAGCAATCTACCTGTGTTTTCTTTTGTTTACTAGAAGTCTAGAATCAGATCTTTCCCCTCCCAAAAGTGAGAAAAAGGGAGACCAATCCAGTAATAAAATTATAGAAACATAAACGGAAATATGTCCTAAAGTTATTAAGATAAACACTCACTAATGCTATATTCAAGTAAAAGCTTAGTGTGAGTGGCTTTTCCGCTATTTTGTCAGAGGTTTTACATAGCATATTCATGGAACGAACACTTTCTCTCGCTTGAGTACAACTATCAAAAAGGTGATACACGGTTCTCTTATTTTATAGTGTGTTTAATTTACAGAAAAGTCGGACACTTACAAGTTTTTAAAGATGGGACGTCCACGTGACTCAACTCAAGACATAGAAATCTACCTTCTGGTTTCAGTACCCTGAAACAATAAAGCAAAATCCACCAGTATTAGTACAACATTAAAGGATAAAGCAGATGAGCAGTCTTCTTAAAAAACAAAAATTGGGTTTCCACTGGATAACAAAAAGGAAATTTGGTGATATTCGATTTATCAAAATCCAAGAGCAATTCCCAGGCAACTGTGGTGTTCTACCACCAAGGCTACCGATTAATGGATGAAACAGTGGAGGATTAACTGCAACACTGACTGCATGGCATAAAAACTACGATATTCCCCCCAAACAGGTAACGGAACATAACAAGAAAGCAATCAGATTATATACTACAATAACTCGGATCTGGTTGTATATGAATTAGGTCTCATGCCCACCTATATGCTTCGGGAAGGGCTTTCTCAATGTGTGTAACATTTCTAATTCCGAAGGCAATTGTGTAACCATCCATCTGCATCACCCTCTACCCACACAAGGGAACGATTGTCTCCAAGGCCTACAGTATCACCAGATAACTACAATTGTAAGCAAGTAAAGAGCATACTGCTAAATGATGAAAAATTAGGACAACTGCAAAAATGACAAAGTCATTTGTGTTTTTCTCCTCTCTTGGCAGCAAGCTTTTTACCAACACTTAGCATATTAGGGTTGATGTCGCATACATTAATCTGAGTTTCGTCATCTAGGTCACCCTCGAAGGTACCTTGCGTGGTTCTACGACTGACACTATTAATGGAGTCAAAAATCCTGAAAGAAATATACACTGAAAAATTACAAAAATATGTAGAATGTAAGATCACACAAAACAAAGAAATGACTAGTCCATATTAAGTATAAAAATAATTTGAAACATTATACTTTGAGGTAAAGCTTGCAATGAATCAACTAATTCTCATTCTATTCATCTAGAGAAAATGTTTTCTTTTATTATTTTATGGCGCAGAAGAGTTTTGTTCTTAAAGATCTCTCCACCTTATCCGCCAAGTGATCTAGTATTTTAATACCATAGCTCAAAGCAAACATTGTTATAATGGTGCTGAAAGTAAGCCAACCTGTCCCACCAGCGACATCAAGATACTTCATTCCAGGTATTGGATGAAGATTGGAAACCAACCTGACAAAGCAGCATGTTGGTAAGATTGATACCGAAACCACGTACACTCTATTGAAAAACAAAAAACAAACCTGTCTTTCCACAATCTATGTAATCCAGCACTCATCAAATCGTTCATGAGATCGTAGCTTGAAGCAACAGTACTGAATACATTACCGACCAATTTCCTTTTTTCTTCTTCTGGTACTTGCTTATATCCTGCAAAGATGTAATCTCAGGTACCAACCAAATCTAAAGCTTAACTAAATGTCACAACATCATCATAATATTCCAGACATCTTATCTAGCATGTCCATGGCAAACTACAAATAGGCCATTAGGCCCAAAGGTGTGTTTTGGTTTACTTAGCTCCCGACCGTAATAATCTCGAGATACCTGAACAACAGAACATAAATCACAGCAGATTTAAAGTTGAAGCATATGATTATCCTATAACAGCCTTACCTAGTTTCCCATTTTCCAGGTATTTTAATAAAAACTATGACAGTAGCTGAAATATATCTATAAGCTGAGCTTCTAGAGAATCCAGAGTTAAACATTTTATTGGAAAGCAAATATTAATCAGCCTCACGTTTTTGAGCAATGGGCTCTTCTTTTGTCCTCGGAATCTTATTTACAAGATAATAACCTCTGCTAACAGTGATTGATTAATCTAAAAAGTAAAAATTCTAACTGAATCTGGATATTCAACAATAGATGACATCGGTAGGAGTTTCTGCTAGCTTCAGGAGAAGCACATGCAGAAGTTCAAATTTTAGCCGAACCAAATAAGGCACTCATCTTGGAATGTAAAAAGAGAAATTTAAGACTGTTAGCAGAGCTTATTATGGAGAAGCCAAGAGAAGCTCGTGTTAGCAAGCACGAGAGCTTACTTCCCAAGTTTTTAGAGCACAAACACGCCTTGAAATTATTAAAAAAAAAAAAACATTATACATTTGTGTTGATGAATTAAGAGAACACAAGCAGTAGGCCCATGCACGCACAAAAAACAAATGCGTGAAAAATTCGATTTTTTTTTGGGAAAGCATATAGAAAGCCTAATGCCATCAACGTGTTTCATTTAACACTTATTAGACTGTACTACTCTGAAGTACTGGAAACTAAAGTTGAATTCATTGTAAAATTCGTAACAAGTGGAGAAGCTTAAAGGTACAAGAAATCTAGATTCCAGACTAACAAAATAAAATAAAATAAAATAAAGCAAATATGAAGTTACCTATCTGAAGTTGTGACGGAGAATTTGATCTTTAGAAACCCCACTGAATCCAAATCAGGTGATCTGAGTTTAGAAGTTGAACCCTAATAATGCTGTAAACCAAAATCAGCCAAGCTAATTGGCTTTCTCAAACCAGAACCGACACAGACCGCCGTGTGAAGTGAACGGAATTAGCAAAAATAGTATTTATGTCATTTTCAGTGGCGAACCGAAAAGAAGTCACGTGCTAGTGGTAATCCAGCAGTGCTTTAGATAACGAAAAAGGCAGTTTTACCTGTTGGGGATTGGCCGGGAGCATTCATCGGCATATATGTAATGTGTTGTTTGACAACATTGCATACCCCTATATTCATATTGACAGATACACCAACATGTATATTGTGATTCGAAGTGTATTCCTGTGACACTTGATTCTTTCGCAGTATGAATGTCAAACGACCCTCCTACAGCTGGGACAGCAGGGGCTTGTCCAATCTTAGGACACGACGTGGTACAATCTGAATAGTAGTGAGGTGAATGATTCTAGCACTGGGATTGGTAGCGGGGTGAAGAGGGGAACGATCAAAAGTCAGGATTTATTGTCCCAAATTTGGACAATTACAGTTGTCCCAGTTATAGAGTTTTCCACCAAATTAGCTATTTGACAGACTTAACAGTATGTTCGTCAGACACCCCTATCCCAGTAACACTTGCAAACAACACGTGTTGTGGTTCTGGTGGACACATAATAGTTTATAGAATAACCTGCGCGCTTCGTCACTAAAGACGGTCCTTAGAGCAAGGGAGGTTGAGAGTCTCTTTCAAAATGAAAGACTTGATCAAATTTGGTCCTACTATGGGTAGAGGGAAACCCCCTTTCACCCAAAACTCAATCACATTCTCTTTCAGATGAAGGAGAGAGTGAAAGTCTCCACTACACGGCAAACAATGTGCCTTATGAAATTTAAATGAAAAAAAAACGGCAAATAGTTTGCCAAATGAAACTAAAATGAGAAAATAAAGGCAAACAGTCTACTTTATGAAACTAAAATGAAAAACAAAAGGCAAATAGTTTTCCTTATGAAACTAAAATGATAGAAAAAAGGCAAACAGTTTGTTGTGTAATTTATTATCACTTTATCCCATGGTGGATTTTACACTCTTTTAGCTAGACTGTCTTTCATTTTGAAAGGGATAGACAGTTTTAGAGTTTATCCCATAGTCCTTCCTCTTACAGCTACAGAAATGGACAATAAGCATGTGGGTGAGGGTGACACACCTATTGTTCAACTGGATCACTATATCAATACTACTAAGTCATTTTCCAGGATGTCGACATCATTTCACTAGGTTTTCCAACTCACGGCAGAGCCACGGAGAATCTCAGTAACTCTACTATTTAACTGAAGAAGTTAAAAATCTGAACGCCTAACCCAAATTCGTATGTCAAATCGCTACATTTATACTCATTAACAAGGTTACTTGTCATACATGGGAACAAACCAAGTCGAACAATCATCAGTCGTAGACTACTTGTACTAAAAGTTTAATTATGTAGTCTATAGGAACCAAACACATTGTTATTAAGAAGTGTGTGAAGAGTTACAAAGGGAGACTACGGTTACCCTATTTAAAGGACATAGTGAACCACTACAGGACAGACACAAATGATAAGAGAAAAACTATGATGCGCTTACACTTATTATCCAACACTCCCCCTAAAACTAAAGCCTCAACAAAGTGCATTATCTTGGTAAGACATTTAAGAAACATAACAATACCAAGTCCTTCTGTGAGCACATCAGCCAATTGGTGTTGAGAAGGAACATAAGCTAACTTCATAAAACCATCTTCAACCAATTCCTGGATGCAGTGATAGTCAATCTCCACGTGCTTTGTTCGAGCATGGAAAACATGGTTGGTTGCAAAGTTATTTGCGCCAATATTTTCACATAAAGAATAGTAGGCCCAGATAAAGCAACACCCAATTCTTTCAGTAGATTAGATATCCATAGGAGCTCTGCACCTGTAATAGTTAATAATTTGTACTCTGCTTCTGTGCTTGAACGAGAGATAGTTGGTTGCTTTTCAGATGACCATGAAATAAGAGACTTTCCTAAGAAAATGCAGTATCCACCAGTGGATTTTCTAGTGTCAGGGCATCCTGCCCAATCAGAGTCTGAGTAAGCAGTAAGAGTCTGATAATTTCCATCAGACGGAGTTATACCAGAACCAAAACTACCTTTGACATAGCGTAAGATGCGTTTAACCAGTTGTAGATGAGATGTTGCAGGAGCATGCATAAATTGAGAGACGTAATAAACAACAAAACATAAATCAGTTCTAGTGAGATATTACAAACCTCCAACTAGACTTTTATAGATTGCACCATCATCAAGAAGATCACCATTGTGGAGAGATAGTCTTGGACCTGCAGTCATAGGGGTACTAGAAGGACTACATGTAAGCATGTTAGCTTTGGCCAATAATTGTAGTGCATACTTATGTTGTGTAATAAGGATAAAGGTAAAAGACCTGCAGCATTCAATACCAAGGAAATAGTGGATATGCCCTAATTCTTTCATAGAGAACTCTTTGTGCATAATAGTCACAAGAAAATCCAGTAAAACCGAAGAAGAACCAGTCAGAATGATGTCATCAACATACAACAAAAGAAGTACCTTCTGCTCACAAGAAGAGTAGTAGAATAAAGAGTGGTCACAAACTGACTTATGAAAACCATGTTTTTCAAGAAATTGACTAAACCTTTCAAACCAAGCTCTAGGAGATTTTTTTAGACCATAAAGAGATTTTCTGAGATGACATACATGAGTAGGGTTTTGTTCATCTATAATACCCTTAGGCTGAGCCATATAAACATTTTCTTTGATAAAACCATGAAGAAAGGCATTGGACACGTCCAACTGCCTGATAAAACTCCTTTATAAATTAATAAAATTAGGTTAGAAAGATTGAATTTTGTGGGCTGACACAACGTCAATCAATTTCTGGTGAATTTTGTGTGTTCATACAAAATCACTAATTATGTTTCATAGAGCAGTGTGTGCTTATGATTGAGTACTTATGTGCACGTCTTAATCCTGACACTTCGGGAAATTCATGATACTCAACTGCGATCGAACATTAATTTTCATGTCATGTCAACATTAAGAGTTCGGCTGGGGAACTGGCATAGAATAAGTACTCGACAGGCCATGCATCAGTATGTAATGCGGGGATGAGATAAAATTTATAGAATATCTGGGATTGTTGATGCACGCGTCATTCTGGATAAATTTTATATATAAATATACTGAATTGCTCAATACAAATGTGAGTAAAGAGGCCTAGGTACTCATCACTTTTAAATGGCTCATTTTCTTTGTAGAAACGATGGCGCATTAATCACAGGGTTTTACAATTTTATCCCTAAACTAAAAACCACCATCAACACCAGGATAGGTTACACCAATTACTAGAACCAGTTACACCAATTACAATGATCTATTACACAACTATTTTGTGATTGGTCGCACCAATTACTAGGATCGGTCACACCAATTACAAATATTGATCATACCATCTCAGTTGATTACTTAGGATCGGTTACACTAACTAATCAAAACTTGTAATACCAAATCATAAGTCAGGCATTGTGATTGGTTATACCAAGATACATAACAAGTTATGATCGGTTCTACCATCTCACACATATTGGTAATCCAAATATATGTAATGAATAGAAATACCAATAAGATTAGCGATTTTTTTCGATTCATAAAACAAGTTCATGAATGTACTTCCTTTAAACAAATGTAAACATTGTTTCCTAGGATGAAATCTTCACCTTTACCCATCACTACACCATATCCTGGATTTAGAAACGCTTCAATATCGACGGTGTGCAACGGATATATACGTTGCACAGTATGCAACGTTTATATACGTTGAGCACCGGAAAATCCGTTGCACAAATTATCCATTATTGATTTTATCAAAATAAATTAGTGGTGCAACGTTTTTAAACTCGTAAAACCGTTGTACATTTTGGCTATGTTTATGGGCTTTTAATATTTCTTTTTTTTAAATTATTTTCTAATTATTTTTTTATTTTTAGGAAAAGAAATATCCCTCAGACACATTTATTTCTATTTCTTCATAGTTGTTCTCTCTCTCCCATTTTTCAAACAAAGAAGAGAAAAATCCTTCTTCATCAAATCTACTTAAACAAACCCATCTTCATCAAATCTGCAATATGAAATCTGATTAAAACCTTCGTTTCAATAAAACCCATCTTCAAGAAATGTCGATCTACAACCTAGAAACTTGAAATCATCCAAACCCTAGAAAATCAAATTTTCCTTGAAATCCAAAATCAAATCATTCAACACTTGATTCAGCAGCATTTTAGTGTATTATCGTCAGGTACAAACGCTCAACCACTGCTACTGTTGGTTAATTTTCATTTTATTTGTATCTGAAATCATCAGTTTGTTGATTGTTTCATTTTGACCTAATTCTGTGAATAGAAAGAGTTAGGGGTTTCGGTTTTCGGTTTTCTTTTTTTGTAACAATCTGTGAATAGTATCCGAAGAGTTGGGGTTTTTTATTTTGGTGTTCTTTTTTCTATTTGATGATTTGTTGAAGTTGGTGTGAATGATTCAGTTGTGTCTATAAGGTTGGGTTTGAGGCTTTAGGGTCGATTTTGAGTCATCTGATTTTTTTTAGATCTATGTTCTTTTTTTGATTTAGTTCCATAGACACCAGTTTTCATATTTTAATTTTGGTATGTGTTTGTTAAGAAAAAAATTTCACTAAGTATAGATTTCATGTTTCAGTTCTGGTATGTTTTAAAGATACAGTGCTATAGTTGTTATTGGTGTCTATGAACCTAACTTTGGTATCCTCTTAGTGAAATTTGTTAATGGAGATGTTGATCTTAGAGATTTAGTTTCCGAAAACTATCCTCGTAGATGGGATTGGATAAAATGGTTTTGCATTCTAGAGAAATTGAAAGACCTAAAGATGTTAGTGCGAGTAATTGGAGGAAAGAATACATAACTGGAGAACATATTATGTATGCATGTGTTGATGCTTATGCTTAGGTTTTTGGACCTTACTTATGCTTGTGTTAGTGCGAGTAATTGGAGGAAGAAATACCTTATTCGAGAACATATTGTGTATGCATGTGGCTTATGCTTTTGGACCTTATATTGATAGACGTAATATTTTGGATTGATGCTTTTGGACCTTATGTGTCCATGTTTTCCTGAAAGAAGCTAGTTGGAAATCAGAAAAAACAAAAATTTGATATCTACCCTAGACCATTAAATTAATGAAAAATGGGGGATGTGGCATTTTGAATTAGGTATATGTAATAAGCTATACCCGATGGTTAAGAAAATTTATGCTTTACTTTTGTATGTTTTAATAATCTATAAATAATTGATTCATGTGATAAGCCTGTAGTCCGCTTTCTCTAAATGGCTTACATATGGATCCTCATGCAGCGTTTTGTATTTTAGAAATTATCGTGGTAGTTGATTTAACGATGTTGTGAAGATATTAAGAAATTAAAATGGTCTGGAACTCCTTCATCGGCATGTATTTCAACCCTAACACAAGTAATCACCTACAGAAACTTAAGGAGATGAATCCAATTAACGTGGATACAGTATGCCTTCTGAAACCTTATCTTCTCCTAATATTCATTTTTGCATTTTGCGATGCTCAGAGTCGGCAATAAGTATATTTGTTTCGTACCTCCTTCAGGTGTTGATATTTATGAGAAACCTATTTATGAATCTATCTAGTCCTAATTTTGAATATCGAGTAAGTGCCATTTCATTTCCCTGATCCTTCTTCTTTCCATTGATCTGGAGGCATGATATGTTGGGACCGTATAGTTAATAGTTTACAGAGGCTTACGTAATTCTTTGAATTTTGTTTGCTTACTCTTGCAGTTCAGCTGGAGGCATTCTGTGTTGGACCGTGTTTACTTGCTTCCAGAATTCCAGTTTGTTCAAATTTTTGTTGCCGGAATCAGGTATCTTTATGTGTTCTGCTTTAATCATGGTGTTGTGTCTTACTACTTATGCTGCCAACTTAATTTATTTTTTTATTTTTCAGTCACCATTCATGGGAAGAAGAAACGGTTGCTGAGCCTGAAGCAGCTTCTACTGGTAGTACTTATTTTTAATCCCGTGTATGAAGGATACATACTGAATAATGCTCTCTTGTATTTTATCTCCCCACTAAGGGTTTGGCTAAATGTGTGGAGTGGAATGTCAATATGATGGAGGAGGATTCTAAGCGGACATTGAAGATTGTTGAACTTAAAGAAATGAATGATCGTTTAATTATAAGAATCTGGACTAACTACATTCCATCAGTTATAAATTCAAAAGAAATTCATGACCATAATTTCACTGGAAAAGTTAATGTTCAACTAATGCTTTCAGGAAGGGTACCACCTGCGAATTATATTATCTCGTACTCTTGTTCCTTGAATCCTTTGGCGTCTGCAGGTGGTAGAAGTTGTGAGCGGAGACTATACCATAGTAGCTGATGATGATATATTATCAGGATAATTGCTACATCTTTATCATGTTCATAATGGTCTTATGAGCTATTGAACCATCTACTTAGTAATATTTACTTCTCCTGAGAAGATAATTTCAATAATGGATACATCTCCAAAAGTACGATATTATGGTCTGAAGGAAGAAATGAGTGGCTGCTTTTGTCATTGATTCCTGAGTTGTTCACAAGAATATTTGCTATTACATGTGAGTTTATGTACCAACTTTGGTTTAAATATGACAGTTGCATTTAAAGATATTTGAATATGTTTATATTCATGTTACAGTAGCGACTTCTAACAATGATGATGAGTTCGCCAAATGGAAGGAGGAGGTTAGAAAAATAGAATTCGAATATGAGGCTTTGAAGCATGGCTCAAATTTAAATGATGTTGGTGGTTCAGATTAGTTGAAAGACTCGAATATGCGTCTGATGTGTCAAGTTAAGTATCACATTGTTTTTGTTGGTCTTTGAATGAAATTCTGTAGCTTGTATGCTTCACTTGTTGTTATGTTGGTGGTGTCATAGCTAGGTTGTCTCAAGAGAGAAATTGAAGCGTGGAAGGTATTTTTTCAGTTCCTTTAGTGGCTCATATTTTTGTACTTTCTCTTAGTTTTCTCATCTTATAATGTTTAATGTTTTCGAATTCTCCGCAGAACACCATCAACATAATAAAAATCATCATAATCATCACCTTTATCATTAGACCTTGTAAGGAATCCTTTCATTCTCTCCTTTTGTGAATTTAATGTACATTCATACATATTCTTCTGTTTTTGACTCATTTTGTCTTCTAATTCATGAAAATATTGTGTTTGTTTTTGAAGTTTTTTCTCAATTTTTTTCTGTGATAGTTTAACCATTGCTGATTTCTTAGTATGAGTTTTTGTTTTCTTGTTTTCATTGTGGCATAGATAGTAGGCAAACATGGGGACCAAATTCAAATCCTTTTTTCTCTTGCTTTTCCTTTTGTTTGTGTTATTTGCTCTAGTTTTTTCTGCAACTAGTGAGTGGTTCATCAGAGTTGGGCTCAATAAGAAGAACTTTGATCAACGCAATAGATTTGATGCAATTGAGAGGTTCTACCCGTAATTATAACTTCCATGGTATCTTGCGGGAGTCAGGGTGCTTGGTATTGAAACATTGAAGAGCTACACAGATGCTCAGTATTTTGGTGAGATTGGTGTTGGTACCCCACCTCAGAAATTCACTGTCATGTTTGACACCGACAGCTCTATTCTGTGGGTTCCATCAGCAAAGTGCTATCTGTCGGCAAGTCTCTAACTAAAAGCAATAAATATGAAAGTATAATTTCTTTTCGGCCTTAATTTGCAATAAATATGGAAGTATCATATACTGCTCCCCCTACAGTATGTCACTAAATAAAATAGAAGGATTATGTTACATCTCTTGCTAATTTGGAAATGTTTCATAGGTGGTAGTTGCTTGTGCCGGTATAAATGATTCTCCTGGTGATTTTTAGGTCATGATTTTTATTTAACATTTGACAGTTTTATTTCATGTTCCATGGGTGGTTGCAGGTTATGTGTCAGTGTAGATGAATAGACATGTGATAAAAATAGGAACAAAGCAGCTGAAGGCAAATCCAAGTTACAAAGACTCTTAGATACACAGGTAAGTTAAATGTAAGTGTAAACTTAATATGTCCACAGTTCCCATGAAAATAAATTTGATATAAATAATTCTTATAGGCCTGCAGATGCTCCTGCATACCTCCCATATTATGGAGATCCATATGGTACTGCACTCGTGGATGTTGCATATGGTGGTGCAACTGATGCATGTGGTGGTGTAACTGTTGCATATGGTCGTGATGTTGTTTCATATGGTAGCGTGGATGCCGATGAAAGAGGTACAACCCTTATTAGTAGCGGTGGAATCTTGTAATAGGTTATGTCCTTGAACAAGAAACCTTCAAAAAAAAAAAACTTGGGAAACAAAGTCATTTGCCTTTTCTTCTATAACTTATCCATATTTTAATTCTCTGTGTATTCATCATTGGTAGTGTTTGGAATTGATTGTGATTATTAATAATTGTTCTTGATCAATTGTGATTCAGGAGCAAAAATTTGCCGGAATTTGTGCCGGTGGTAACCTTTTTTTTAACCTATAAATTATTGTGCAACGGATATAAACGTGGGAACATTATCCGTTGCACAAATCACCTGAAATGAGCAACGGATTTAACTGTCGCCAAATAAATAAAACGTTGACAAAAAAACACAATGGGACCCACAAAAGTGTTATTTTGTAAATAATTTTCGTTGCACAAATTAAATTATACGTTGCACAAATAATAAAAGGTGCAACGGTTGTGCAACGTTTATAAACGTTGTACAAATTAATTTGTGCAACGGAAAACATACGTTGCACACCAATGCGCAACGCCATTTTACCAACGTTTATTTCCATTGCACAAATTATGCGAAACGTTTATAAACGCCACAAAATGGCTATTTTGGTGTAGTGCATACACATAATCACAATAGCATTCATAAGATTATGTTGATGTCATATCTATGAAGTTCAAAAGATAAGCATTATACTTCGTAGTCTAATTCCTTAATACTATGATCATATGATCATGTCTCACTACTAGGGTAAAATATTCATTCACAGCTTCGCAATTATGTTTTCAATACAGCACGACTTGAAAGATACGTTAGGAATGAAATAGTTCAAGTTAATATTACTAAACTCAATAGGAATGATGATGTCGTCGTTGTAGCTCGTTACTTCTTCACGTTCTTCAGGTCTTCGATTAATACTTGTATGTCTCATATTCCTATACTTTCTAGTCTAACTTATACGAAGTTGTCTCTAGTACATAATCAAACGACTCTTAGATGAGTTTTGATTCACTAAAATATGTCAACCAAACTTGACATGCCAACGCTTGGTGGGTTCAACCGAGCTATGCTCTAACAGAAACTCATCTTCAAAGTATCAAAAATTGGGATAAAAGTATTAAATCATGATTATTTGTGACAAATTTCTATGTTTTAATATTAACTTGCAGTCATAGATTGACTTATGTGGGATCTTAAAAATATAGTTTTCATGATATTGTTTGGAAGTTTATTCTTATTTTTGTTTGATGATTACTTTGGTTATGCTAAACCAAATCTTCACTTGAGAAACCTTAAGAAAAAAGTATTGTCAGAAGAGTCCACTATCTCAAATTGCTTCACCTGCTGTGAAGACTTATGATATCTCAACTCATTTGGATTGCAACCCGAAATAATAAATAACTAACATGTTCCAGTAACCACCTCATTGTGTACCTTCCAAACCCGGCAATGGTAAGAGATAAGTTGAATATTAAGGAGCTTCTGTTTATTTAATGTAAATCCTTAAGTCAAAGATCAATACCAAGCCAAAGATTATAAAAATAATATATCTCAGTCGGGAAGCTCTAGTCAAGCAATCCTACGAGGAAATCAACTAACCAATTTGCCTGATATTTACACAAGTTTGGTGTTTATTGAAATAAAATGCTTATTAGATCCCAGATAATCAAGTATGCACGAAGTATCACAAAGATCAGAATATCAAAAAGAAAATCTTTTAGTTTTCAATCTTCAGTCTTCAAAGTATCACCTGCACTAAAATTGATTCTTACTAATGATCAACCACATACATAACAGAGTCTGTTAACTTTGGATGGTCATTAATTCTATCTTTAGATATCGAATAATATAGATCAGAAATAGTCGATCCTCAAACAAACTTGAGTGACCTTATATCATATTAGAAGGATCATGGAATAAACAAGTTTGATCTATTAAGGATTACTACACTGTTGGTCAACCAAATCAATAATCAAAGACTAAAATAATAATACAATAGTTTCCTACCAATGGTGATACTAAAAGCTTCTTGATCCCATAAATACTTTAAACGAATGCCACGCAATAGATTTCACCTGATTAGATTACTCTCCTCTATCAACGAATGGGATTACGACACAAATGGTTAAGTAATGTGTCAAGGAATAAGTTTGTAAGAATACAAGCTCTACTATATATAGGGTTATGACCCTGGATTGTTTATACAACATCCGAAAATCCTTAATACATGCAATAAATGTACACATTTTTTGTTTTAAAATATTCTAACTGTAATTCAACTAATGTACTAAAATCTCTATTAGTTGACAATTAATATTAGCTATCATATATTAACATACTTTATTAATATATCAACTAGAGATATGAAAACCTCATATGTTATAGCACTGCTCGGTCGAACTCACAAGTGTTGTTATCTCAAGCTTGTTTGTTAAGTTTAGGTGATCAAAACTTTGAGTCCTGATTTCTATTCTACTTATAGCTATGTCTCGTATTAGGATAGAATGTGTAGTTGAGCTATAGAATTCACGGAATTCATCGATTGAAGACGAAGATTTACTAAGGAGAGATTGGAGGAACTTCATCAAAAAAAGGTATGTGGAGAGTAAAACTTATCTATCACTCAGAAGTCTATTATATTTTATCTCCTATTGAGACTAAGTTGTATATCTATATAGCATTTTACATTATACACATTTGATACTTCGAGCTGAGTTTAACTCGTTTATATCTTTCTCGAAATATATGTTGGAAGATTTTTGCTTTAGATACGTTCATCATTATTCTTGATGAGTTTAGTTAGAAACAATTTATTTATTGGAAACTAAAGTCAAAAGATAATCATGTGAAAATTTCCTTGAAACATCTTACATAATTTGTGTGATACGGTCATTTGATGTAGACTCAGAATGTTTTGTATTTATCATTCGATCACTTGAAAATTACTTATAAGCTAATAGTTTGTGTGAGACAGCTATTCTCATCATCGAAGGATGTTTCAATGATTGAAATGGGAGTTTTGAACAAATAACCATTGTCTGGATATAAAAAAGTATGCATACCAGTATGCAAACTGTTGTAGTATAATTCAGGTCCGGGAACCAAGTTTGCATACCAGTATGCAAACATTTTTAGCTGTCAAAGTCCGGGAACCAAGTTTACATACCAGTATGCGAACGATTTAACCTGAGTTAGGTCCGGGACGACAGTATGCATAACAGTTTGCGAACTGTCGGACGTGATCAAAGTCCAGAACTTAAATTTGCGTACCTGTTTGCAAACTGAGTTGGTATAAGTTCTAAAATTGGCTAAGTATGATTTCATACTCATGAACAAATACATTCATAAATTAAGGAATGCAATATTTGCAAATCATGGATAAATGTTCATGAATTGATTCTCTTGAATCAAATTCGATTTTGTTTCAATTGTGTCTTATATAGTTCTATGAATATAAACAATTGAACAACACTATGAGTAACACAAATAGATTCATTTTATTCTCATTTGATCTAGAATTATTTGATGAATGTGGTTAATATAAAAGTGTTCATATGGCTAACTTCGGTTAATTGTTATTGAGCCAACTCAATATACACATTTAGGTATATGGCTAAATGAAGGTATATTTCATTTGTGTGTAACAAGCTAAGACCATCGTTACTTTGGTTTTAAGCAAACTTAGCTTGAATCTTAAATCAGGTTTTCATCTAACCATGAATATTGATTGCTTTGTTTCAAAGCTACCAACCCTGATTTGAAGACTATATAAGGGAAAACTCTAGCAACTGGAAAACCTAATCCTCACACCTCATGTGTGATACTAGTTGCGACTAGAGTCAATTCTCCTAATCTAGGTTTTTCCTAAAACCATTATAGATTAACGAATTAAAGACTTCATTGGGATTCTGAAGCCAGACCCAACTATTTTCTCATTAGTTGCGTGTTCTGATCTTACTTGTTCCGTATTGAGTACTATCTTCTCTAAGATTTGCTCGAGATTTATCTCCGATAGGTAAGATATAAAAGTAATCACAAAGCTGTTTGTCTCATTTTTTGGGATTCTACAATAACTTGTTCTACTACCATATAGTTAAGTTATTGTGAGGTGATTGATATTTCTAGCTAGGTTATTCTTCAGGAATATAAGACCAGATTATCAATTGGTTCCTGCTCACCTTGATTTATCAAAAGACGGAACAAAACTTCGTAGGTATTTCTGTGGGAGACAGATTTATCTATCAAAATAGACTTTTATAAAGTCTTCGAATTTGGGTCATAGCAACTCTTAGTTGTGGGTGAGATCGGCTAAGGGAATCAAGTGCGTAGAGTCCTGCTGGGATTCAGAGACATAAGGGACACGGCTATACCTTAATCAGTGTGAGACTTGGTTAGGGCTCAACTACATTCCATTTTGAAGTTAACTTGTAGTAGTCTAGTGTCTGTAGAGGCTTAATACAGTTTAGTGTTCAAATCTGGACTAGGTCCCGGGGGTTTTCTGCATTTGAGGTTTCCTCGTTAACAAAACTTCTGGTGTCTGTGTAATTTCTTTTCCGCATTATATTTGTTTATATAATTGAAATATCACAGGTTGTGCGTAGTTCCATCAATTGGTATATCCAACCTTTGGTTGTTGGTTGAAATTGATTGACACTTGAACATTGGTCTTTGGTACCGTTCAAGTTGTTTCTCATAGTAATCAGCCTCACGAATTTATATTTGTTTGATTTGCTAATTACATTGAGAAACAAAGATATAAATCTTGGATATATTTCCTTGATTGAGTCTGATTGTCTAGTTGATTCTCATGGAATTATATTGGAGTTAGTCCATACAAATTACCTAACGAAATATTGGGTGTGGTTGTTAGACCCCCACTTTTTCAATTGTTATCATAGCAACCAAACACGTTAAAGACCTCATAAGTCCGTGTTTGTAGCAATCTTACTCTATGGACAGAAGCATTATCTCTATTTACGTACCGCCAGTTTTTGACGGCTCGAATTACTTATGCTGGAAAAAAATTGTGCGTCCCTTTTTTCAAGCACCTGATTTTCAATCATGGGTTTATGTTGTTAATGGCTATAATCCTTCAATGGGCCTGACAAGATTCTTGCTGCAAAGCAAAATTCTGACGGCTTAAATGCTATCATACATGCTATTACCCCAGATCTTCAGAACCATGTGACTACGTGCATTCAGCCTAGAGATGTTTGGGATATATTAGAAACCATATTTGAAGATAATACCTCTGAAAAGGAAGCTAGGCTTTAAAACCTAAATTATGATTGGGAAAACCTTCGTATGACTGATGAAGATTAATTTGATGAGTTTAATCACAAAGTTTCTGAAAATTAATGCATCCTTTGCATTAGGTAAGACTATTCCTGAAAAGGACATTGTGATGAAAATTCTCAGTTCGTTTCCAGCTAGATACGATTATAAGAAACATGCCATCGTTGAAGGAAATAACCCTGACACACTTTCCAGAAATACTCTTGTTGGGAAGTTAAATATGTTTGATCATGAGAAGACATCCAAATCTGGAAAGGATATTGCTTTCAAAGCACAAAAGAACACTAAATTGCTTGAAAAAAAAAGTAAAAGTGTTGGCAACTCTGTAGTTGATCCTATTGAGACTGATTCATCATATGAAGATCTTGAGAACTCAGTCTCACTGATCACAAGAAAGTTTAGATATCTTCATTTGAAGAGAAGTAAACGGTTCTTCAGAGATATACCCAGATCATCAGTCAAACCTCATAATCGTTCCCCTCCTAAAAACAGGGACACCGTCGATACTGACGATGAAGATATGCCAGAGTGCTATGAGTGTAAAGGTTTTGGTCATTTTGCTAATGAGTGTTCAAATCGTAGAAAATACACTGGGAACAAAGGACTTACTGCAACTCTTGATGAAATGTCTGATCACTATGATTCAAATGAAGATGAAAAGTCAAGTGTTGCACTCCTTGATGAAAATATTGATTTTGATAATTGTAGCAATACGTACATCAATCTTGATATTATTCCTGTAGAAACTTCTTCAACCACTTTGGAGGATGAAAAAGCGGGGGTCTAACAACCACACCCAATATTTCGATTAGCAATATGTATGGACTAACTCCAATATACTTTTAAGAGAATCAACTAGACATTCAGACTGATGAGTGCAAAATATTGCATATTTCTACACCTTTTTATTGGCATTTAACTCATCTTTTGCGCTTTAAAATCAGATATTATCCCAAATTCTGTATTTTCTCTGTTTTCAAGAATAAATATTTGTATTAATTAACTTTGTGTTTTTAGGTACCAAATAAAGCTTGGATGAATTGAGGGTGGAAATTGACAGAGAACAAGTTTTGGAGGACGAGAAGGCGAAGCCAACGGCGAAAGAACGGAATCATTCGGAGTTCGTATGAAGAAGTTATGGGCGAAGCAAGAACTCAGAAGACTACAAGGGAAAAATTGCCATTTTATAGGCCAAATGCTATTGGAACCCCACAGTATGTTAAGGGGTATCCTTTTCAAAGGAATTACTAAAGGCAACCCAGTCTCTTTACTAAGGGGCTGCCATTATTTTGAATATTGTTAAAGGCACCCGGCCTTTTTATTAAGGGCACCATCATCTTCTCCATTGATTTCAACAGTGAAGTTGGCATGCATGGAGTTCATTGCAGTCTCGGGCATGACAGAGATGGAGATGGAACTCAACATAGAGTTGTAGTCATGGCAGCGATGGAGTCATGTGATGCAGAGAGCTATGAGATGTATTTTGTTGTTGCCGGTGTTTGGTCGGAGATATCATGGAGCTATTGGCAGAAAACAGGGAAGAGCTCGAGCTGCTGGGTGCTGTTGATGAAAAGTTGTTTCTGAGATGGAGCTCGATAAGGAAGGCCAGTTCAGATTAATGGTGATGTTGTGAGCCTTGGCAGTAATGGTGATCGAGTCTGTGATCGCGGTGATGAGAAGAATGGTCGGAGATCGAGGCTGTAATGAGTTAATGATAGTTGCAGCTGTTTTATAACGCTGTTATGATCGAAATATGAAGAATGAAGCAGCGTTGAAAGAGTTGTAACCGGAAAAGAAAAACAGATGTACCCCTGTTTTTATAGGCGCATACAGATGTACCCCCGTTTTTTTGACATTTACAAATGTACTCCCGTTTTGACCGTTTTTTAGAAAAAACGGCTAACGGAAAGTTAACCTCCACATCAGCAGTTAAATCCTCCAACTCACTTTCCAACTCGTCTATTCTTCCACGTAAGCGGTGTACACGTTGTTGGGCCCACATTTGAACGGTCATTTTTTTCTTCTCTTCCATATATACATCATCTTTCACAGGAAACTCCATTATCTCTCTCTCACACATCTACTTTCTCTACTTTTTGGTGACTCTTTCAGATCTAAAATGGGTGGTGGGGTGGATGTTTCAAAAGCCTCAACTTTAAGCAACAACAGTAGCAAACTCATGTGTTTCATGTGTGACATTGAAGATGATCATGAAACCAAAGGTTGTCCTTGGGTTTATTCAAGGTGCAAACATGTACCTTGTAATGGTGTGAGGGCTCTACTGAGATCTAAAACAGCTGAAAGTAGTGGAAGAAAATTCTTCAAGTGTTTGAATCCCACCTACAACTACTTTGAGTGGTTTGATCTTGCATCAAATCCAAAGACTGCACTACCAATTAAGCTTCCATCACCTCAGAGTTGCTCAGCCTGTGGAGAAGACAATCATTATTTTCAAAATTGTTCTCTTAACAATCAACAGTGCTTCAAAGAGAACTGTAATTCCAAACTCATATTGAAATTGTGTAAGAATCAGCATAATCTCAACATTTCTTACCTTGTTTGCAACAACAAACACTGTGAAGCATTCAGATGGGCTTCAGATGCAATAGTTATAGAAACAAAAGAAACACTCTAGGGAAAAGTATATGAAGTATGTAAGGAATTCAAGAAAAATCTGCAAATGTAACTGCAATAGTAATAAAAGCATTCTATTTCAGTAACTCTCCACTGTCTTATCTTAACATAACTTCCATAAATTGTCTTAAACATTGAAATATAAAATAGAGTCATCATAAACACAAACCACATAATGGAGGTACATCTAAAGCTTCATATACTTCTTTGCTTTCTTATTTCCTTTTGGGTTTGGAGCTTCATATGTTATGTTGTTGCAAACAGATCCAACATGGGTGTTCTGCTGACTAAAACTGGGCTGAGAACAAGATGCATCACCTGCTTTTCTCCTGATACCTTTGGGTTTTGCAGGATATGTTGCAGTTGGTTGGGAAGATTGAGCAACACTTGTTATTGTCTTAGATCTGCTAGCACAAGGTTGAGAATTTGCAGCAGATGCACCTCCAGAATTTGCAGCAGCTTTAGCTTTGAACTTTCTCCAGCTGGGTTAGCTTTTTGTTGTCCACCTAACAAACAAACAAATCATACTAGTCAGTACCTTCATCTTAACTTGTTTTGAAATTACAATAACTAACAATAATGGACTGAAACAAATTAAAAAAGCATATCATTACCTTCATCTTCTCCATCAGAACTCACTACATCTCCATAATGGTCCTCTGAAACAACATACAACACAACCATATATTCATTCATTTTTCAGATACTTGAGATACTATAACAAACAAAAAAATAAAACAAAACAAACAATCAATACCCAAGAAAATAAAACATTACCTTCATTGTCATTATCAACCTCCACCTCACCAAAGTTGGGATCATCAGACTTATCTGCCAAGCCACCAGACTCAGCCTTTCTCAAAAATTCCTCATAGTTCTTCTCATGTTGTTCTTCACTCTCATACCCAGAGTTGAATTTGTTTAAATCCTGCTCAGGGTGACACTCATCAGGTTCTTCATTTGGAAGTTGTAGAACATACTGGTCATCCTCAATAACACTAGCAGCCTGTGTTGCTTCAATCCAAAAGTCAGGATTAAATGATTCAAACTGTTCTTCAGGTATGTTACCAGCTACACTAGACTGTGTTTGTTGTGTAAATTGAGGAACATATACTTCTTCTTCATCCAATCCAATGAATAACTTCTTGCTTGCTGACTGGCTTTGGTTCTTCTTCTTAGATACTCTAGGACTTTTTCTTGTAGGAGCTTTCTTGGTTTTGCTCACTGGTTTCTTTGGTGTTGAAGAAGACTTTTTTGGTGTCAAATACTTGTGTGGAGGAGCAACAATGGTTAATTCAGAATGCTCATGGGGAATAATAACTTGCATATGAAGTGTAGTCCAATTCTCATATACTTCTGCATTGTCCCAAAACCTCCATAATTCTTCTTCAGTAAACAATGATTCTGGTAAACATGGGTCACTTAGCCATACCAAGTCCACTTCCTCATTAGGCTGCAATGTAAGTAGGGGCTTGATCTTTTCCTTCAATTGAACAAGACCCATATCTTCTCTAGCCAACCCTTTGAATTCAAAACTCATCACAGTATCCATAACCTTCACCTTTATGTCTCTCTTAGGATATTTGTCTTCAACTTCATGTCTACATCAACACATAATACATAGTATTAGTTCATGTCCACACCAAATGAACAACACTCATACATAGAATTGAGTCAATTGACTACTTAAAATTAACCTACTCATCACACAGTTCAAGCAAAAATGCTAATCATCCAATATCATCTATTTATTCCATCAATTTACAAATCAATCAATTACAGTATCAGAAAATATACAGAACCCTACAAATCAATGAATAAAAACAGACCCAAGCATCAATTTCGTATTACTATGCATTATTTCACAAACCTAAAATCAATCACAATAATACCGAAGAACCCTAAAAACAGAAAACCCTAAAAACAAATATACATAAACCCAATGTTTAGTTACCGAAATCAATCCTATAACAAAATAATCGTACAAATACATCAACAGAAGAAAAAAAAATCAATTGTAACCCTAAAACACAAAACCCAGATAAACTAACCTTTTTATTTCTGGTTTCTTCTTCTTCTCCTTCTTCTTTCCACGTCTTAACTTCACCATCTTCACTTATCTTCGTCTTAAGAAACTGATTTAAGGGTTCCTTTAGATTTGATTTCAAAGAGAACCAGAGAGAACCAGAGAGGAAAAATGGGGAAAGAGGGAAGAAGAAGATAAGGACGAGTTTGTTTCTTCTTTTCCCATGTATAATCCACTTTTCCATCAGATACCGTCTATATTCATTGAGATCCATCCGCACACAGATCTGTGGCCTTGATTCATCCACGGGTTCAAATACGTGGAATCATTATCTCATCTCGAAAATACATACGTGGCATCAATTTCTCATATCGGTCAAGGAGAAATTGACCTTTTGTCCGATAAATTGACTTTTCTAACTTTTTTGGATGTTTTCCATCCAACAGGAGTACATCTGTAAATGGCAAAAAAACGGGGGTACATTTGTCTATCGGGTCTAACAATGGGGGTACATCTGTATATAATCCAAAAGAAAATAGAAGTTGCATGGTCGATGGAAATACCGCTGTCAATATCAGAGATGGAGTAGATCGGGTTGTGGACAAGACATCATGGTTTTCTGTTGGCAGTTCAGAGGAAGGAAGGAGGAATGGTTCATGTGAGTGATCGAGAGCAGTGACAGTGATGATGAAAGATGAAGAAGAAATCGAGTTGGAGTGAAGAACTTGGCAGACAGCACATGAAAACGTGAGAAAGCTTGCTGTTTCGCAGGTGAAGCACGTGATGGAGAAGATGGCATGCATAGGCTGTTGAACCAACAGAACTCGAGTGAAGAGAAAAATAAAAAAATAAAAACAAATAAGAAAGAGCACATGCATCAGATGGGAGTATGCATGGGACGGCTTTTGGAGCTCGCAATGGAGAACGTGAAGGTAAAGCACGGGTTGTCGAAAAATATACCCACCATCACATGCGAAAAGAAATATCCAGCTCATTATCAGATGCATAGGGAAGAAAATTGTTAGCCATTCCCCTATAAATAGGGTCTAACTCTTCTCCCAGAAACACATCCTACACCACGACCCGATTCGAGCTGGATATTTCTTTTCGCATGTGATGGTGGATATTTCTTTACCACGGTGGAGTCAGCCTTATTTGTGATTGCATGAGTATTTTCTTCTCCTAAATTGGTTGTATGAGTGTTATAACATGTTGACGAATGTTCTCATAATGAATGCTTGATAAACTAGCTACCTTGCTGAGTATTATCCAACCTTGCAACAATAATGCATGACCCTATAGTGGCTGAATTGTTATATCATTGTGTACATCCCAATCTCTGCAACAAGCCTAGTGCTAGTTAGAGATCATGTCAGGATTTTGGTCTGCAACTGGGGATGAGAAATCATCGATTAGAGAACTTGCTTACGGGCATGTTGCACGTTATGAACCTCCCATAGACCATGATGTCAATAGTTATAGGGATTATTATGGATATTTTCACAGTCCTGAGCATCAATACATGGACCCTAATAACTATTCACACATGTATCATCCAGCCAATTTAGGGGAAGAAAATACTCATGCAATCACAAACAAGGCTGACTCCACCACAGTAAACCTACTGATTTCTAGCAAACAAAAAGCATGATAGCTCCACTTAGATTTTTTTCTAGACCAGCTTCTAATCCTTCGAAAGGGAATTCATTACAATATGAGCAAACCCCTCTGGAATCAATCCGAGTTTAAGTAAATTAAATAGAAGCGAGGGAAGCTGCTGGAGCTTTGATACCCAAGGCCTCATTGTATTACAAGGCGGCGCAGTCACACATTCAACTCACAGAAACCATCATGAACTTCGAAGTATGCTTAAAGAGTAACCAATATTTTTCGAATGACTTTCCTACAAAGCTCGTTACCCTATAGGTCTCGTTCTATTCCAAATTTTAAAGCTTAGGTTCGCGTTAGGTATCGTTTTCCTAAGGCGGGATAGAAGAGAACGGTGATGAAATCCGAACCCTTATCTTGTATGGCCAGTCCTTGTCCTTTACTAGGAAATTAAAGCAGTTGTATTCAAGTCCTCGACATATATGAAAACGAAGGAATACAGTAACTCGCTAACAGGGGATTCGCGAGTGTTTCGACAAACTTACCTCCCATACCAGACGGGGGATGAACCGTTGTAGTCGACTCGGGCCACGAATCCTATGTCATGTACGAATCCGAGGGGCTGAGGTGATATTGTAATCACCGTCGTTCTCTGCAAATAGTTTAATATTTAATACGACCCTTCCGTAGGGTTTAAAAAAATAAAAGAATGTCCAAGTCCAAAGTTCAAAAAAATAAAGTGCAAAAGAAAAATAAAATTACAAGAATGGAGAAATCCTAATACAATCTAAAAATAAATAAAATAAACTCTCTTTTTTTTCTTTCTTTCTTTTTTATAAAAAAAATCTTCTTTTTTTTAAATAAATCTTCTTCTTTTTCTCTTTTCGCTTCGCCTTTTACTCCAAGTCTTTTAAATATTCACCAAAAGCTTTGGAAAATTTTCTTTCGCTCCAAATTCTAAATTCTGTAAGGAAAAGACAAAAAACAAATACGTAAAGAAGAACAAATAAATTTTCTACAGTGATTTGTGAACAGTAAATTTGACTTTTCTACGCTGGTTTTTTTTTTTTTTTTAACAGTAAAGATAGAAACCTCAACTACACTGCTACCGAGTCCCCGACAACGGCTCCAAAAACTTGGTAGGCTCGGAAAAGTAACCTACTACTATGTATATTGCAAGTGCACAGCGTCTATTGTAGACAGAACAAATACAGGTCGATCTCACAGAGACTTGGTGGGTGTAGAAGTGATTCCAAAATATCACTAAACTGATTCAAATGAGAGTAACACAATATTTCTTTTGGGTGTCGATACGACAAGATATTTTGTAGTAAACGAGTAATAAAGCAAATTGCAATGTAAAGATACAATAAATAGATTGTAAACAACTGATTGAGAAGCACTAGGGTGATTGAATCCACCTCCTAATCCTATACTAAGGTAATACAACTCAAAATTATGTTCTTGTCCTTCCCTTGAAGGCTGCAGGTGGATGAATGATCAACTGACTTCACTAATTCACCCCTAGTATCAACTGTCTTCTTACAATACAATTGATCAGGCTAATTAGCTCACCCCTAGTATCAACTAATTTTACTAGATCACCCCTAGTATTAATTGTCTTCTTACAGTACAGCTAATCACAGGTTAACTTGCTCAATTAACTAACTAATCATTCCTAAAACCATGAAGCACATCAAGAACACAAACATGAAAATGAATTAACTTAACATAGAATTAGGGGTTTCATCTCTTCCCTAGCAGATGAATTAAAACATGCTAGAGATGATTAAAAACAATTATATGAAAATAAATTGACACGGATGGAATTGGATATGGTGTAGGATGTGTTTCTGGGAGAAGAGTTTGACCCTATTTATAGGGGAATGGCTAACAATTTTCTTCCCTATGCATCTGATAATGAGCTGGATATTTCTTTTCGCATGTGATGGTGGGTATATTTTTCGACAACCCGTGCTTTACCTTCGCGTTCTCCATTGCGAGCTCCAAAAGCCGTCCCATACTCCCATCTGATGCAGGTGCTCTTTCTTATTTGTTTTTATTTTTTTATTTTTCTCTTCACTCGAGTTCTGTTGGTTCAACAGCCTATGCATGCCATCTTCTCCATCACGTGCTTCACCTGCGAAACAGCAAGCTTTCTCACGTTTTCATGTGCTGTCTGCCAAGTTCTTCACTCCAACTCGAGTTCTTCTTCATCTTTCATCATCACTGTCACTGCTCTCGATCACTCACAGGAACCATTCCTCCTTCCTTCCTCTGAACTTCCAACAGAAAACCATGATGTCTTGTCCACAACCTGAGCTACTCCATCTCTGATATTGACAGCGGTATTTCCATCGACCATGCAACTTCTATTTTCTTTTCCGGTTATAACTCTTTCAACGCTGCTTCATTCTTCATATTTCGATCATAACAGCGTTATAAAAAAGCTGCAACTATCATTAACTCATTACAGCCTCGATCTCCGACCATTCTTCTCATCACCGCGATCACAGACTCGATCACCATTACTTCTAAGGCTCACAGCATCACCATTAATCTGAACTGGCCTTCCTTATCGAGCTCCATCTCAGAAACAGATTTTCATAAACAGCACCCAGCAGCTCGAGCTCTTCCCTGTTTTCTGCCAATAGCTCCATGATATCTCCGACCAAACACCGGCAACAACAAAATACATCTCATAGCTCTCTGCATCACATGACTCCATCGCTGCCATGACTACAACTCTATGTTGAGTTCCATCTCCATCTCTGTCATGCCCGAGACTTCCATGAACTCCATGCATGCCAACTTCACTGTTGAAATCAATGGAGAAGATGATGGTGCCCTTAATAAAAAGTCAGGGTGCCTTTAACAATATTCAAAATAATGGCAGCCCCTTAGTAAAGAGACTGGGTTGCCTTTAGTAATTCCTTTGAAAAGGATGCCCCTTAACATACAGTGGGATGCCAATAGCATTTGGCCTATAAAATGACAATTTTGCCCTTGTAGTCTTCTGAGTTCTTGCTTCGCACATAACTTCTTCATACGAACTCCGAATGACTCCGTTCTTTCGTCGTTGGCTTCGCCTTCTCGTCCTCCAAAACGTGTTCTCTGTCAATTTCCATCCTCAATTCATCCAAGCTTTATTTGGTACCTAAAAATAAAAAGTTAATTAATACAAATATTTATTCTTGAAAAAGAGAAAATACAGAATTTGGGATAATATCTGATTTTAAAGCGCAAAAGATGAGTTAAATGCCAATAAAAAGGTGTTGAAATATGCAATATTTTTCACTCATCACAGACTCAATCTTAATAAAAGAATATCAAAGAGTTATATCTCTCTTTCTCGATTCATTCTTACTCAAGCAAATAGAAATATGTGAGTCTAATTGAATACAAGAGAAATCACTTGAACAGTACCAAAGACCAATTTTCAAGGATCAATCAATTTCAATCAACAACCAAAGGTCGGATTTCCCAATTGATGGATTCAACGCACAACCTGTAATATTTCAATTATATAACAAAATATAATGCAGAAAAGAAATAAAACAGACACCAGAAGTTTTGTTAACGAGGAAATCGCAAATGCAGAAAAAACCCCGGGACCTGGTCTAGATTGAAAACACATTGTATTAAGCCGCTACAGACACTAGCCTACGACAAACTAACTTCAGTCTGGACTGTAGTTGAAACCCAATCAATATCACACTGATCCAAGGTAAGTTGCACTCCTTACGTCTCTGAACCCAGCAGGATACTACGCACTTGATTACCCTAGCTGATCTCACCCACATCTAAGAGTTGCTATGACCCAAAGTCGAAAACTTTAATAAACAAATCTGTATCACACAGAAAAGTCTACGGTAATAGATAAATCTGTCTCCCATAGAAATACCTACGAGTTTTTGTTCCGTATTTTAATAAATCAAGGTGAACAGGAACCAATTGATAACCCGGACTTATATTCCTAAAGAACATCCTAGAATTATCAACCACCTCATAATAATCTTAATCAACTAGCGAAAGAAGATATTGTGGAATCACAAACGATGAGACGAAGATGTTTGTGATTACTTTTATATCTTGCCTATCGGAGAAATCAATCTCAAGCCAATCTTACGATTGTACTCAAATACAATAGAAATAGCAAGATTAGATCACACAACTATAAGAAAGTAGTATCGGTCCGGCTTTACAGTCCCAATGAAGTCTTCAAGTCGTTAACCTACAAGGTCTCGATAGAAACCTAAGGTTAAAGGAGAATCGAGTCTAGATAATACAACTAATATCACACAGGATGTGTGGGGATTAGGTTTCCTAGTTGCTAAAGTTCTCCCTTATATAGTCTTTCAAATCATGGTTTGCAATCAATGTTAGCTTAGTAACAAAGCATTCAATATTCACCGTTAGATGAAAACCTTATTAGATTCAAGCTAATATCTTTCAACCGTTAGATAGAAACTTAGCTTGTTACACACAAATGAAATGCACGTTTATTTAGATTTTTGAAGAAGTTATCCTCTGCAAATTGGTGAGTTGAGCTCTGCAAATCGGAAGTCTAACTCGGCGAAATTTCTTCATTAATTTTTGCGTCTATTGTGATTACTATCATCAATTCAGGTGAATCTTAATCGAAACTAATGATTGGTGGATCATCTTATGTTGATATTTGTTTTTGTTTTTGGTATTTCTAGTCTTTGATTTAAGAATAAGTTCACGATGGATCCTATTTTTGGATCTGTTAATGTTAGTTCCCCAAATTATTTTGATGATAAATCAGAAAATCATCTCAATGAACCTGAAATCTGTATTTCTGATGAAGATATAGACTATTGTTTGAATGAATGGAAGTTTAGTCTCATTGGTAGATTGGATTTTTTCAAAATTATCTATGGAAGCTGCTGAGAAATCTCTCAAGTACCAGTGGAATCTTAAAGGGAGCTGTCAATGTATCCCTCTTGGTAAGGATTTCTTTGCTATTAAATTAGATAATATGGATGACAAAAACTTAATCTGGTCAGGATACTGGGAAGTTGAAAAACAAAGTGTTAAGCTCAGGAACTAGGAACCCAACTTCAAGCCAGCTGAACAGAAATCATCAACACCGTTTGTATGGTTCCATTTACTTGGATTGAGTATTGAATATTGGAAAGAGAAGATCATTATGGATATTAGTTAGGCACTAGGTAGACCTGTTAAGGTTGATGATATTACCCTGCAAATAAAAATTTGTTACTATGCTAGTGTTTTGGTAGAAGTTGATCTAAACAAACCTATTCCTGATAAAGTATGGGTTTTAAAAAAATGGAGGCTTCTCCCAGCGATTTCAAATTCCAAAGGTCCCTAAATCCTGTGTTCACTGCAAAATCATTGGCCACTATGCTTCAGAATGCAGAGTAAAAAGGAAGTACGATGCAAAACATCAAGACCCAAATATCTCTGGAGCTTCAACTCAAAAATCTGGAGTTCAGGGAGATTCTCAAGGAAATAGATATAGAAAGAAGAAAAAAAATAAAGAGGATACTTCCATCCCTGTGGGATTCAATATTTGTTTTCCTGACACTCAAAATTCAATGACAACAGTAAATTTACTGCCTCCACTTTTAGAGAGTACTTTGGAAGAGGGTGAAATTTATTCAGGTAGATATGATGTTCTTAAGAAGATGCAATCTAACGATGATACTTCCAAGGAAATGGTGACTAATGATGATATAGTTACTGAGCTTGAGGATTCTCTTGATCTTACTAAAGATTTTCCTCCCCTTGAAGTAAGGAAAATGCTAGATATTGCTTCAACATCCAGTAATGCTGAAGTTAAAATTTTACCTGCAGTAAAAGAATTTATTTTAGAAGTAGCTAAGAAGCCAGTTATGCCTAAGGTTACTACCAGGAAGCAAGCTGCAAAAAAAGTTGATTCTGGGATGAAGAGCCCTCATCTTCAAAAACCACCCTCAAAATGAGAGTTCTCTATTGGAACATAAGAGGTTTGAGAAGACCTCAAGAAAAATATAAACTACATAGATTAGTTAAAAAATTTAGTCCTTCTTTGGTTTGGATTGTTGAACCAAAACTCAAAGTTACTTCAAAATATATCATAATGATGAGATTTATGAGAATGCAATGTCAGTTGATTCATAATAGTACAAATGAGAATAAAGGCAATATTTGGCTGTGTTGGTATGCTTCTATAACAGATCCTCAAATTATATCTGTATCTAGAAAAGCAATCACAGTGAATGTTGGTGGAGCTCTTATTACAGGAGTACATGGAGCTAATCTAACAATAGACAGGAAGGAGTTGTGGCTGGAATTAATTATAATTAGTATCTATAATCTCCCTTGGTTGTTAATAGGAGATTTTAATTCTATTCTAAATATGTATGAGAAGAAAGGTGGTAGAAATCCAAGAAGTGAAGCCATGCTAGATTTCAATAATTGTATTCATTCTTGTGAATTGATACCAGCTCCAAGAACAGGCATAAAATTCTCTTGGTGCAATAATAGAGTGGGAAATAAGAGAATATTGTGTAATCTAGACAGATCATTTTATAACTCAAAATGGTTAGATACATATCCAAGATGGGAATATAATGTGGGTGCTAGAGGTACATCTGACCATGGTCCTTTTTCTGGAGCAAATAAATCCTTCCCCAAACCTCAAAATGCTCCTTTTAAGGCTTTCAAGGTATGGTCTACTCATGAAACTTTTATGCAAGTTGTTGTGGATGAATGGAAAAAAGGAATTATTGGTACCCCCATCTTTGTGTTTATGAACAAGTTGAAAAACCTTAAAACAATTCTCAGGAGATGGAACTGGGAAATTTTTGGAGATTTAAACTAAAAACTGAAACAAGATGAAGAAAAAGTTTTAACTGCTTCATTATTATCTGACAATAACCCTGAAGATATCCAATTATTGAATAACTTGGTGACATATAGGGGAAAACAAGAAGTTATATCTGATCAACTAAGATCTCTTCTTCATCAAAAATCTAGGACTAAATGGTTGCAAGAAGGTGCTGCTAACACTAAATTCTTCCATACCAGTATTAAGATTAGAAATGCTCACAATAATATTTCAGAAATTGAAAATGAACAGGGCTCATTAGTAACAACTCAGCAAGAAATTTCTGATATATTAGTTAAACATTTTGAAGATAAGTTTAAACCCTCTGAGGTTCAAATTTCTGATACTCTGCTACAAGTGGTACCCGAAGTTTTAAGCAATGGAGATAGATTTCTTATTGATTCAGTTCCTAGTGCAGCTGAAATTAAAACAACAATTTTTGAACTGGATCCTGATAGCTCACCTGGTCCTGATGGGTTTGGTGGATGGTTTTACAGAAAATGTTGGTCTATTATTGGTGAAGATGTTATAAAAGTAATTCAATACTGCTGGAAAAGAAGCTACATTCCTAATGGTCTTAATTCAAACTTCTTAGTTTAGATATCTAAAGTGCAGAATGCAAAAAAAAACTCATCAATTCAGACCCATTGGTTTATCCAATTTCTTCTTCAAAATTTTTACCAAAATTCTTGCCATGAGAATAAGTAGTATATTGAGTAAAATTATTTCTCCTCAACAGGGGGCCTTTATCAAAGGTAAATCAATAGTTGGAACAAATAGTACTAGCTTCAGAAATGGTGAATGAAATGGAGACTTCAAGAAGAGGTGGAAATGTAGCTATGGTGATTGATATCACTCAAGATTTTGATTTTATTAGCTGGAAATTCTTATATGCAGTACTGGAAAAATTGGGATTCTCATAGAACTTCAACAATTGGCTAAACATTTTATTCTCGTATGCCAGAATCTCAATATTGATCAATGGAGGCCATGTAGGATATTTCTCAATTGGTATAGGGCTCAGGCAAGGAGACCCTCTATCCCCAATTATCTTCATTCTGGATGAAGATGTCTTGAGTAGAGCACTAATTAAAATGGTGAAAGAAAACACTCTTATCCCAATGGTGAACAGAAATGGAATTTGCCCAACTCACATCTTTTTTGCAGATGATATGTTCTTGTTCTGCAATGGAGACAAGAGAAATGTTAAAAGATTAATGAAGAATCTACAAGAATATCAAACAACATCAGTCCAAGTAATAAACTCAATCAAAATCAAATGCTTTATGGGAGGGACTAAATCATCAAGAAAAGAAGCCATATCACAAGAATGTCATATGCAGTTATCTTCATTCCCTGAAAAGTACTTGGGAGTAATGATATTTATAGGCAGAGTTAAAACTTGTTATGTTTGGAGTGTGGTTGAACAAATCCAGCACTATCTTGCAGGGTGGAAGGTCAAAATGTTAGCATTCCAGGAAATACTTACATTAATTAAGACTGTACTCAGCAGCATACTTGTGTATAATAGGTACATATATAAATGGCCCAGTAAGGTGATCAAAGAATGTGAAAGAATCATTAGAAACTTCATATGGTTAGGTGATGCAAATGTGAGGAAAACAGTTACCTTGAAATGGGACAAAGTTTGTTCTCCACTAGAAGAAGGTGGTATGGGAATAAAAAGACTCCAAGTTATCAATAAAGCACTATTAATGAAGCTATCCTGGAAGATGCAACAGAGTGTAGATGAATGGTCCCTATTCTTTCAATCTAAATACAAGAAGAAAAATGGTGAATGGATAAATTATTACAGAAAATCCTCTATTTGGCCAGGTATTAAAAGTGTCATGAATGAAGTTCAGGAGCATACTAGATAGCTGGTGGGTGACGGTCAGAGTATAGATATTTGGGAAGACACTTGGATTAAAGAAAAACCATTGAGCATATTATATCCAGGGGATGCACTCATACAACAAAATAAGAATAAAAAGGTTAGTTCTTTATTAATTAATGGACAATGGCATATTTCATCTCAATTCTTGAACTTCTTTGCCATTAGTGAACTTCCTACTACAAATGGTCAGAAAGATAGAAGAATATGGAGTAAGTCAATATCTGGTAATTTCAGTGTCTCTTCTGCAGTACAATGTATAAGGGTTAAGTATCCTATCAAGAATATCTTCAAGCAGATATGGAATGCATGTGCTCATCCCACAGTCAAAAGCTCAATATGGAAAATTGCAAGACATATCTGTGCAACAGATGAGAAAATGAAAAAAAAAAAAAAAGAGGTTTTAACTATGCTTATAGGTGCTCAATATGTAAAAATGAAGAGGAAACATTGGAACATGTGTTATGGTTCTGTGATTTCATTCTTCATCTATGGATTTGGATTGCTAACATCTTCAAATTCAAGAATCCCACTTCAGTGCAAGATATTCTGGAGCTAGCTAAGCATAAAAGCTCAGTTATACATGAAATTTGGGTCACTGCTGCCTTCATCACCTTGAGGGAGATATGGTTTCATAGAAATAATCTGGTTTTTGATGAAGACACATTAACTCCAATGTAAATCAAACAGAAGATAAAATACCTCACTGGGGAATGTGAATTTAGATTGAAAGGCACATGAAGAATGATGATTATGACCTTCAAATTTTAAGATTTTTTGGAATGAAGTACAGGAAAATATATAATTTCAGTGTGATGGAACTTCATTTCATTCTCCCAAATGAACCTCAACTATTAATTTGTTGTGATGGAGCCTCAAAAGGGAATCCAGGTATGGCAGGGTATGGCTTTGTTGAAAGACATGGAATGAATTTTAAAATAGCAGTAGCAGGAGGTTTGGGCATAGCTACTAATTTTTTTTGCAGAGGTGATGGCTATAATTTGTGCAGGAGAATGGGAAATTCAAAATCAGCATCTTCATGTATGCTTCAGGTCTGACTCAAAAGCTGCAGTACTAGCATTCCAAAACAAATCCTTGCCATGGTTTGCTATAGTCAGGTGGAATAAGATTTGTTCTGCATTAATTGAATATGTTATAGAACACAGTTACAGGGAGATCAATTTCAGTGTTGATTCAATGGCAAAGGAAGGGAGCAGACTTAATCAAAACTGTGTAACAGTATACACTGAAAGTGATAAAATTTCCTTAGAATCCCCTTTTACAACTTACTACAGATTTTATTAAGCTGTGACTTAGCTTTTAATTTTTGTGATGATTAAAATGTAATGCCTATAGGCTCATCCTTGTATTGATTTTGTTCTCATTATAGTAATAAAATCACAATATTGATCGAGCAAAAAACAAAAAAATGCACGTTTATTTAGGTTTGTGTAACCATACCCAAACATGTACATCTAGTTGGTTCAACATTAATTAAATAAATGGTTAGCCATATGAGCACTTTCATATTAACCATATTCTTCTTTACCATAACTAGTTCAAATGACTCAAATGAACTAGTTAGAGAGTTGTTCAATCGCTTAGATCTTATAGAAGTATACAAGACACAATTGAAGCAAAAACGATTTGATTCACTTGAATCAATTCATGAACTTTATATCCACGGTTTGCAAACATGCATTCCTTAGTTAATATAAGTTTAAGTTCACGAATAATCGTTTTTAGAAAATAACCAACTTACGTACGCGGACTTAAGTACCCAGAATAAGTTTGTTTTAAATTTATAAACTCCAGTAGAAATTATCGGGATGAGAACCTCCGACAGTACGCAGACTTGGTACGCGGACTCTAGTTCCGGTTTTCCTAAGCATCAAAGTACGCATACTTTGGTTCAAGGAATAAGGACTTATACATGTATGAGTTACCTCACAATGTTTATATCCAAGCATGGTTATATAATCTAAACTCTCATTTCAATCATTGAAACATTCTTAGAGGACGTTATATGATTGTTATTCACAAACCATTTTTTGTCAAAGCCATTTTCAAGTAATTGAAACATAACATGACTTTTGTCACTAGTAAAGATGAACTTGGCCAAAGCAAAAGCTTACCAACACATATTTCGAGAAACAGATAAGAGAGATAAACTCGGCTCGAAATAGTAAATGTGTATAATCAAAGTCTATATAGCAAAATGACTTTTGTCTCAAGAAATGAGATAGATTAGATAGACTTTTGAGTGACAGATAAGTTCAAGTCTCCACATACCTTTTAGTCGATGAAGTTCCACCAGTTCCTTGAGTAGTTATTCGTCTTCGTATGATGATCGCCATGGAGTCTTGAGCTCAACTACACTTTCTATCCTAGTCCGAGACTTAGCTATAAGTAGACTAGAAATCAAGACTTATAGTTTTGATCACTAACATTGACAAACATGCTTGTGAAAGCAACGTATGCGAGTTCGACCAAGCAGTGCTCTAATAGAGGATACAATGGATTTTTCCTTATCTACTAAAAATTCTATCTCACATGTTTCAGGTACCTCAATTTGTTTAGAAGCATGCTTAGCTATGGTGACTGAAGCATCCTCCACATTGACATGTTCTTATTGTACTTTTAAGGGTCGTGAACTCTCTAAGTGTTTCAGATACAAACATAAAATAATAAATGTCAACAAACTTCAAAGGAGAGAAAATCGATTAACAAATAAGCTCAAACTTGTTCAGAAGTCGAATTCATCTGAGGTATGTAAACTCAACTCATCTACGAAGAACTTAATTTCCAAATAAAAAGATAGACCTCTACAAAAAAGAACAAGGTCTAAAAAATCTATGAAAAAAGGTATTAAGAATTCCGTACAAGGATCATATGTTGGACAAATTATTGTTCACGCCAACAAAGGTTAATTGTGCTGAAGGTGCATCTTGTCTCATGTGCCTGAATTCAAAAGGAGACAAGATTCATGCACAATAGGGTTTTAGGAAAAGAATTATTTTCCTTTTGGTTTCTGAATTCTTTTAATCTTTTCATAATTGATATTAAAAAGGTTTACCATGTTTATTATTATTAAAAGAGAGTTAAAATCGACAATTTTACCTTCTTTAGGGTTAAGAGTTGGTCTTACGTGAATCACTTGAAAATTAATTATAAGCTAATAGTTTGTGTGAGACAACTATTGTCATCTTCTAAGGATGTTTCAATGATTAAAATGGGAGTTTTGAACAAATAAACATTGTCTGGATATAGCAAAGTATGCACACCAGTATGCAAACTGTTGCAGTATGATTTAGGTCTGAGAACCAAGTTTGCATACCAGTATGCGAACGATTTTAACTGTCAAAGTCCGGGAACAAAGTTTGCAAGTATGCGAACGTTTTCACCTGAGTTAGGTCCGGGACGACAGTATGCATACCACTTTGTGAACTGTCGGACGTGACCAAAGTCCAGAACTTAAGTTTGCGTACCCGTTTCCCAACTGAGTTGGTGTAAGTTCTAAAATCGGTTAAATATGATTTCATACTCATGAGCAAATACATTTATAAATTAAAGAATGCAATCTTTTCAAACCGTGGCTAAATGTTCATGAATAAATTCTTTTGAATCGAAATCGATTTTGTTTCAACTTTGTCTTGTATACTTTTGTGATATTATAAACAATTGAACAACTCTATCAGTAACACAAATAGATTTATTAGATTATCATTTGATCTATAATTGTTAGATGAATATGGTTAATATAATAGTGTTCATATGGCTAACTTCAGTTAACTTTTATTGATCCAACTCAATATACATGTTTAGGTACAGTTACCCATATCTAAATGAAGGTATATTTCATTTTTTTGTAACAATCTAATACCATCTAACGGTGGAGAGATATTTCTTTGGTCTTAAGCAAACTTAGCTTGAATCTTAAATCAGGTTTTCATCTAACGGTGAATATTAATTCCTTTGTTTCAAAGCTGTCAAACCCTAATTTGAAGACTATGTAAGGGATAACTCTAGCAACTTGAAAACCTAATCCCCACACCTCCTTGTGATACTAGTTGCGACTAGAGTCGATTCTCCTTTAACATACGTTTTTCCTAAAACCATTGTAGGTTAACGACTTAAAGACTTCAGTGGGATTCTGAAGCCAGGCCTAACTATTTTATCTGTAGTTGCATGTTCTAATCTTACCTTTTCTATCATATTAAGTATTATCTTCTCTAAGATTTGCTAAGATTTATCTCTGATAGGTATGATATAAATAGTAATCACAAAGCTCTTCGTCTCATTCTACTACCATATATTTAAGTTATTGTGAGGTGATTGATATTTCTAAGATGTTCTTTGGGAATATAAAACCAGATTATCAATTAGTTCATATTCACCTTGATTTATCAAAAGATGGAACAAAACTTCGTAGGTATTTCTATGGGAGACAGACTTATCTATCAAAATAGACTTTTTTATGGGAGATCATATTTGTTTATAAAGTCTTCTACTTTGGGTCGTAGGAACTCTTAGTTGTGGGTGAGATCTGCTAAGGGAATCAAGTGTGTAGAGTACTGCTGGGATTCAGAGACATAAGGAACGCGGCTGTACCTTAAACTGTGTGATACTTGGTTAGGGCTCTACTACATTCTAGTCCAAAGTTAACTTGCAGTAGGATAGTATCTGTAGAGGCTTAATATAATGTGGTGTTCAAATTTGGACTAGGTCCCGGGGTTTTTCTATATTTACAGTTTCCTCATTAACAAAACTTCTGGTATCTGTGTTTTTTTTTTTTCTGCATTATATTTGTTTATGTAATTGGAATATAATAGGTTGTGCGTAGTTCAATCAATTGGTAAATCCAACCTTTGGTTGTTGGTTGAAATTTATTGACACTTGAACATTGGTCTTTGGTACCATTCAAGTTGTTTCTCATAATAATCAGGCTCACAGGTTTATATCTGTTTGATTTGCTGATTACATTGAGATACAGAGATATAACTCTTGGATATATTTCCTTGAATGAGTCTGACTGTCTAATTGATTGTCTTGGAATTATACTGAGTTAGTCCATATAAATTTCCTAACGAAATATTGGGCGTGGTTGTTAGACCCCCGCTTTTCAATTATTATCAGAACAGGAAAACACGTTAATAACCCCATAAGTATGTGTTTGTTTCAATCTGAGTCTATGGACAAAAACACAATCTCAATAAACATAATGCCAGTCTTCGATGGCTCGAATTACTTATGGTGGAAATTTTCTATGTGATCATTTCTTCAAGCATGTGATTTTCAATCATGGGTTTATGTTGTTAATGGATATAATCCTCCAATGGTTACAGTATACGATGTAACTGTTTCAAGGGATATTGGTAGGTATGAGCCTGACGAGATTCCTGCTACAAAGCAAAATTCTGACAGCTAAAATGCTATCATACATGCCATTACCCCAGATCTTCAGGACCATGTGACTACGTGCATTCAGTCTAAAGATGCTTGGGATATCTTAGAAACCATATTTAAAGGGAATACCTCTTTAAAAAAAGTTAGGCTTCAAAACCTGAATTCTGATAAGGAAAACCTTTGTATGGCTGATGAAGATTTATTTGATGAGTTTAATCACAAAGTGTCTAATATTGTTAATACATCATTTGCGTTAGGTAAGACTATTTCTGAAAAGGACATTGTGATGAAAATTCTTAGATCGTTGCCAGATGGATACGATTCTAAGAAACATTCTATCGTTGAAGGAAATAACCTTGATAGACTTTCCATAAATACTCTTATTAGGAAGTTAAAGATCTTTGATCATGAGCATACATCCAAATCTGGAAAGGATATTGCTTTCAAAGCACAAAAGAACACTAAATTGCTTGACAAAAGTAAAAGTGTTGGAAACTCTGTAATTGATCCCATTGAGACTGATTCGTCAGATGAAGATCTTGACAACTCAGTATCACTAATCACAAGAAAGTTTATAGATCTTCCTTTGAAGATAAGTAAACGGTTTATCAGAGATAAAAATAGGACATCAGTCAAACCTCATGACCGTGTCCCTCCTAAAAACAGGGACACCGTCGATACTGATGATAAGGATATGACACAGTGCTTTAAGTGTAAAGGTTTTGGTCATTTTTCTAATGAGTGTCCAAATCGTAAAAAATATACTGGGAACAAAGGTCTTGCTGCAACTCTTGATAAAATGTCTGACCACTATGATTCAAATGAAGATGAAAAGTCAAGTGTTGCACTCTTTGGTGAAAATATTGATTTTGATAATTGTAGCAATACGTACATCAATCTTCATATTCTTCCTGGAGAAACTTCTTCAACCACTTTGGAGGATAAAATGGATTTTTCTATGTTTACTGAAAATTCTATCTCACATGTTTCAGGTACCTCAATTTGTTTAGCAGCATGCTCAACTATGATGTCTCAACCATCCTCCACATTGACATTTTTTATTGTACTTTTAAGGGTCATGAACTCTCTAAGTGTTTCAAGTACAAACATAAAATAAGATATGTCAACAAACTTCAATGGAGAGAAAGTGGATTAGCAAACAAGGTCAAACTTGTTCAGAATTTGAATTCATCTGAGGTATGTAAACTCAACTCATCTCGGAAGAAGTTAATTTACAAATAAAAATATAGACCTCTACTAAAACGAACAAGGTCAAAACAATCTATGAAAAAATGTATTAAGAATTCCGTATAAGGATCATATGTTGGAAAATTATTGTTCACCCTAACACAACTTAATTGTGTCGAAGGTGCATCTTGTCTCATGTGACCGAATTCAAAAAGAGACAAGATTCATGCACAATCGGGTTTTAGGAAAAGAAAATTTTTATTTTTTATTTTTGGTTTCTGGAATTCTATTAATATTTTCATAATTGATATTGAAAAGGTTTACCCTGGTTTTTATTATTAAAAGAGGGTTAAAAGCGATAATTTTACCTTCTTTAGGGTTAAGAGTTGGTCTTACGTGAAGCCTACTCTGTATATAGGTTCCGTAACCCTACATTTATTTTTTCCTTCTGGAGTCAGTTTTGTGTGTTTTCTTCACATTTCAATATCTTGATGGAGACTCCAGGCATCATGTTTTCTGAAGGAAAAGATTTTAATATGATTTTTATGCCATCAATCATGAAGGAAAATGGTAAATCTCATCCATCTATAACTTTAAAGAGAAAAATGAAGAATATGAAGAAACCAAGGGCTAACCCCTCAAATCTTCAAAAGTTTTCTGGTGTTCTTGAAGAGTTTAAAGAAACAAGGATGGAAATTCAGCAAATAAAGGCTATCGTTCTAAGAACGCTTGAAATTCAGATGGCCCTGGTTCGGTATCAGTCAAGAAGTTTGTTACAATTGACTTCCTTCTTCAAGAACCTTATGTTCCAATGTCTGTTGACGACAGAGAGTTTGGGGACGATAAAGAAATTTTCAAGAATCTTAATGTCTAGTTAACTTCTTCTAAGAATTTATTCTTGTGTTTTAAGAAGGATAACTCGGGTTTGGAATAGTAAATATTGTGATTACACATATCTTTTGCCAATGATTTTCATCTTGCAATGTTTTAGATTTATTTTAAGTTATTTGGAAGATGATTTTGCAGTATTAATCTTTATGGTTTCATATATTGAAAAAAATATTATGGGATATGTGTGTTTACGTCTGTGAACTATATATGATTATCTCATATGTCAAAAGTTAAGTCTATTATGTCTTTATGCAAATATTGACATTGGATCATGAGAAGCTTCTTGTCGAGTGATGCATGCGGATCTGAGGGTTTTCATTGGAATAATATTGATAACGGTGCCAGCATTGATCAACGTTCTCCCAAATTCATTTCTTTTGAGATTAACTGTGGTATGCAGTCCCCAGTCGTTCATCCCTTTGTTTCTGGATGGAGGCTCAGGAAGTATTTCCGGAATGGACTTCCTGAGAAGATATGATTCAGTACTGTGAACATATATGTCCTTTGTGCCTTAGGAAGATATATCAATTTACATATATGTTTGACCAAGGATTGAACTTCCTTTTTGATAGGTTATTCAGAGAGAGTGGATGTCTTGATTTGGAGAGGGTTTTGTGTACTCCTGCAATCCCCAGTTGAAGCTGTTATGGCTCAACCTTCTCTTTGAAGATGTGCTTCAAAATATTGCAGTCATTTGTTGGATGATTGATGAACCTATGAAGGCGACTATACCTTGATAAAGATAGAATAAAAATTTTAATATTCTGCAGTATTGATCTTTCCCTGATCCACTTCTATGTGAAAGTACTGTATGGCTCCGTTAGTTTTCTTATGTTGAGCGTTTCCGATTAAATTAATCATTAAGTTTCTCTTGTGGTAAATTTATTCGAGTTTTCTGGATACAAATTCATGTTTCATGTGATTTGTTAATGTCGAAAGAAATTCTCCTTTTCTCTTAAAAGTAAGGTCGCTCTTGTTCTTCTTTCTAGAATGACATTTTATGGGGGAGAGTTGTGCTTAATTGCCAAATCTTTATGGGGAGTGTGGCTGTGGAATATTGTAGGAGTTATCTTGTATCTTTATAAACTCCTTGATGAATACACTAATTTTCGACTATGTGAAATCATCGAAACAAAGTTGATATGTTCTCTTTTAGTCATAAATAATCTCTTTGATAACTTCATTATGATCCCGCTAGTTTTCGTACCTTTACCAATTTATATTGACAAAAGGAGGGAAAATTATTTTGTAGTTCACACTACATACATAATGGTTTAAATTATGTAAGGGGGAGTGGTTTTCATTGTGAGATGAAGTATTAACTAATGGGGAGTTATACATATTACCGTAGTATTATTGTCTAAGTTGTGATACAATTCAACTTTGATGATGTGTAATCATACTATGACAGTGTATAACAATAATTGAGAACATCTGTTTTACAAGTAATTAAGTGAAATTATAAAGTGGGTGTAGAAGGTGTGAGTAAAGTGAAATTATAAATAATTGTGGGTGTTGAAGGAGTGATTGAAGTGTACTTATAAGAATTTTATAAGTGTAAAAGGTGAAGAAGGTGTGATTTTGGAGTTGAAATCAACTGAATTTATAGGGAGGGAATTGGTAGCAGTTGGATGAAACTAGACGTTGCCAGCTCAGCTAAGTTCGGCCGTCTCAATCTGGGACAAGCGTCGGCTCTGTTGGAACGTAAACTCGTTTTGATGTGAGCCGATCGACGCAGATGAAACTGGTCGCCTCTGATTGAATCGATCGACTTAATATGAGACACGATAAATCAGAGGGTTTGTCCATCCATTATACTCATTTTCCAGTCCCATTGTAGGTGGTAAACTAACAAATCTGCTTATGCACCAGTCCATTGGGCTTGCTCTAATTATGAAAGATTTGGTCATTTAAATTGTTAATTGGCCAATATCCAAATACCAAATGCTAGAAAGCCCATTTACAAGTGGATCACACTATAAAGTTTGATCGTCTGGATTTATAGAATTCGAAAGAGAAAAACAGGTTTTGATCAGTGGAAAAAAAAACATCCTTGATGGAAAACTGTTTCTAGCTAGGAAAAATGCAAACATCATTCTTTATACTACTCAATGTAGGTCTGTGGTATTGAAAAGGGTGAAACACTCACAATAACTACCAAATGTATTAAAAATAACTATCATCAATTTTTTCCTTTTTTTTTTTTTTTGATACTACCAAATGTATGTGTCTGCCTTTAAATAAAATCGTAGAGTAAGCATATATAGATATGTCCTCGTATAAACAACAGTACTTTCAGGGGTTGTTTGGTAACCATTATTTTAATGGATTATCATCCCATAATCAACTATGCATATTATAATGGATGTATATGTGTTTGGTAACCATTATATAATTGATTATTTTGATCATAATTGAAAAAATCCATAATTTCCATAAACAAAAAAAAGTTGTTTTAAAAATTATTATAATCAATTATTTTTTCTAACACACTCAAATTGAATTTTTTTCTTCTTATTTTCTCTAAACTATCAAGAGATAGACAAAAAAAACAACATAGAACTGAAGAAAAAAAATCTAGATCATTGTTCTTTCCTCTCCTTTTTGAGATCATCATTCTAAGATAATCAATTATTTGAAAAAACGTTTTTGGGAAATTTATTTTGAAAATGATTATATCAAAATCATTTATCAAGTTATGATTATCTATAATCATAAATTTTACCAAACAAGGCCTCTGTCTGTTCAAACTAAATCATCATTGTCAGTAGAATCATCATATGCATGTCTTCACTAAATCATCATCACCAAGCAAATAAGTTGTCACATTAGCATCATGTTTTTCTGTAAAAGTTTTTATTTCATCAGGCAATTAATTGCAAATCTGAAAAGGTGCGAGACTCGTGATAATACAACCCATCTCTACATCTAGATCACCCCCATCAAGAACCAAGCGAGAACCCCATATGGTAGGAATTATGCCATCTCTGATGTAATATCCAAGGGATTTAAACTCCACAGTGCAACTATTGTCCATTGTGAATTTTGATAGTGAGATCACATTGTCAATTGTTGTATCTACAACCTTGACATCAAATAGGTGAAACGTCCGTGATTGTCAACATAGAGGAGGATTCAAGAACAAAGTTATGTGTCCCTATATAGAGAAAAACTGCAACTTCTACCATCAGCGTATAAATCATTCGTTATATGAATAGCGGCGCTCGAGTCTAAAAGCCATAATGAACCACCAGCAGGTGCTAAGACATCCAAAGGAGATCGTAAGTTAAATGTTATAGGCCATAATTGCTATGTGTAATGGTTTTCCTTTCCTCTGACAAATCTGGATGGCTAAGGGATGTGTGATAATATAACCCTAAACCTCTAGCAAGATTCCCTCCCGTAAGAACCAACTCAGCACCCTTAATAGAAAGAAATCTACAATCTCTAATAATATACCCATAAGGATAAAATTCCATGGAACATGAGTTGTGCTTGGTAAATTGTGATATGGAGATTATATTAGCAGTTATTCCATGGAAAATCCGCACATTTAAAATTTTAAACATATGTGATCGAGCACGTAAAAGAGGATGCCCATGGTTGAAGTAATAAAGGTATGCCTCCCCAGATATATCATAATTAAATGTTCTACCATCAACCAAGATCAACCTTCCTGGAGCACATGCTCGGATGTTGCGAAGAAGCGATGTATCACCAGTCATATGATATGAGGCTCCAGTGTCTAGAAGCCAGCGTGTAGGACCATTTAGAGCTACATTCTTCAGAGCAGAAATAAATAAATCAGTTACTTTTGCCATTTGAAGAAATATGGATGGTGTAGTGGGACACAAATGACTTGAGAATGACATATACTTAAGACACCAAATAATAAATGAGAATGGAAATAACTTACATCTCGAGTATCTCCACCAGTCCGAGCAACAATGACATGTTCAATTGGGTATGGTTCTACCTTAAGTCCAAATATAAGTAGGGATCGGTTCTACCTTGATTCCAAACATAAGTTAGGATTGGATCTACCTTGATTCCATATATATGTTAGGATTGGTCCAACCTTAGATCTTTAATGAAAAATGGACCTTCAATCCTATTGATTTCTTTCAAATACGAAACAAGTTCGTAAGTCTACTTCCTTAAACTCATATAATTAAACATAGTTTTCTAGGCATGAAATCAAATATATGTTCACTACATAATCTATGTTGATGTCGTAATTATGAAGTTCAAAAAATAAGCATTATACTTCGTAACACAATACACCAATACAAAGCATTCACAACTATTGATATATTCTTCCTTGACACTTTGATGATAATAGGAGGATCAAGTCTTTAATACTAGAGTTTCATGTCTTTAACTTCGCATATTATGTTTTCAATCAGAAACAACTTGAAAGCTTATGATATATAAATGGAAACAAGTCAAGTCATGTATCATTAACCTCAAGTGGAAGGATAATGTCTTCATTGATGATAATACATCTTTGGATTCTTCAGGTATTCAGAGTAATACTTGTATGTCTCAACATTCCTAAACTTCCTAGTTTAATCTAATGAAGTTAACTCTAGTAGTCTAATCAAGCGATTTATGAGGTTTAATACTAAAATATGATAATCAACTTTGACATACCAACGCTTGGCGGGTTCAACCGAGCAGTGCTGTAACAGATATCTTCATATTTTATCTCTCGAAAGTTTCAACTAATCCATTGTTTTTAGTATAGTCAAATGAAAAAATATTGTAACTTATCAGTGTGGGCGCAAGTGTTCACTTTATCATTGACACATAACTTCTTGATGTTTTTGAATTTTATTTTCAGTTTATTTACCCTTTTTTTTTAGAATGAAGCCTTCTTTACTTTTATTTTAAGAATTTTAAGTACTTTTGTTAAAGTAGCTTTCTGTATTGACGAAAAATTATATTACAAACAAATTGGGAGTGATACCATCACTATCTTCGATATATAGCAATCAAACTACAAAAACACATGAAATTCTCGGAAGAAATGTACATTAATTGGGAGTGATTTCAACACTAGGTTTGTTATATAATAAAACTTCAAACTAGAGAAACACATAAAGCTTATTGGTTTACAAGTTTGAAGATCTTAATGAGGGTTTGATATTGATACCTACGTATTTTATTTCTCTAAAGTGGTTGAGTTATTGATAAATTGAGATGTAGCAACATTGATAACTAGTCAATACGCTTGAAAGTGTTCTCATTAACATTGGTAGTTTGATACATAACTTCATAATGATGTTTTCAAGTTCCACTTGTAATTTATTTACTTATTTTTGTAGTTGTAATGAATCCTTCTCCAATTTTGTTTTAAAATTTTTGTGAAGGCATCTGTGTGTATTGACAAAATTTATGTTCAGTTTGGCATTTCTATAAAAATTGAACCATGTTAATCAGTACATTTCTGATAATAGATATAAGTACCAAATTTTTAACAAGATTTGAAAATCATACAAATTTTTAACAAGATGATTACTAGAGTGACATATCAAATTACCTCATACTTTTTATCAAGATAATTTATTTTAGCTTTCTCCAATTTTATCATAAGTAGTTGTTTCACTTTTGATTATCTCGCTCTTAAATACATATTTTTAAGGTTTGGTAATACATAAGCGCTCCTCTCTCTCTCTCTCTCTCTCTCTCTCTCTTCTCCAACAACACCATCAAGAACAACCCTTCTCTTCTTAGACGATCTAGTCCATTTTTGGACTAGATATGAGAAGATTTCTTCATTATTCCTTGTTTTTAAGGTTAGTTAGTAGTTTAGTGTAGTTTTTATTATGTTTCTTGCTTATCTACACCGTAATGGTGGTTTTATCTACTCTTTTGAGGTTTATCTTCGCTTTAATGGATATTCTTGGTTATTGGGTTGGGTTTTAAGATCAATAGTGATGCTCTCTAACGACGAAATATTCATCTTAGTTGTCTCCGGTGACAGAATCTTCATCGAAATATTTATCATCAACTTATCCAGCGACGGAATCTCCATAGGTGATCTTTTTGATTACGGAAGCTTCATCACTAGTTATAATAGATTTGAGCAAATCACTCCTACTTTGGGAGCACATCTTTCTATAAAAGAAAAACAAACTAAATGGTTGAAAGTCAATTCTGAGAATAACAATCCTTCTTCCGATTTAATCGGATCTCATTCATACTTGTAGTTGTCGTACTCCGGTAATCCTTCTCTTTTTCTTGTCGGATTTCTCGGTATTGAACTTTTACGGTATGTTCTTGTTACTTTGTATTCTCTTATTTTCGATCTTAAACTCATTGTAACCTCGAATTTTCATTAATGAAAAGGTTCCTTATTTATCAAAATAAATAAATAAATACATATGCAGAATATTTGTGGTGTATATCCACTAATGTGATATATGGTTCTTTAAGATATTTATTTTCTCTTTCTCTATTTTTTTCCTATTCAATTTATCACACCCATATTATTGCAACAAAGCAAATATTTTATTTCCTTAACATGTCAAACGTGTAAATAATTTTCTTAATAGTAATAACCTAGGTTAACTGCATGTTGTTTATTAGAGGTAAAATTAAATCTAGCCCAGGTGCTCATGAAACTTGCGATATATTGGTAATACATGATCCTTTATCAAAAACTACATGTTCAAATGCTCACAAAAAATATAAAATTAAATCTCCAGAGATAAATTATCCACCCATCTATGATACATTATATGTATAAAATATACAGTAAAATGTCGTTTGTGAATTCAAAAATGTTATAATTGGTTCGCCTAATGGTAAAATTTGGTTGTATATACCTAAAGGAGATTTACGTGTGACTGTTGGTGTCCTCTTTATACTAAGTGTTACATCTCTACGGAGTATATTTACTTACCAATTCCAACTTAATTTGAGAAAAATATAAAGGTCAGAATGTGTCTGAATCATATAGACATAGATAACATGTGAATGATACCAATTTTCAATAAAATAACATTCTTACTCACCGGGTATGAACGTCGATGGGGTTGTTTATTGGTCCAACCAAGAGAAGTCAAAACTTTGAGTGGTATGAATATGATGGAGTGGTTTTTTGGTTGTACCAATGGACATTAAAAGCTGGAACTTCTCGTTCAAAAATTAACAAAGATAATATTGTTACTTTTGATTTATATAACGAGGTAATTTAGCACTCGAGGTCATCTTATTTCATCTTTTTTTTTCCTAATTCTTTTACTAGCTTTATGTTATGTAGTTATCAAACCAAAAAAGTAACTTCGCTTAGAGATAAGTGAATTATTTTTGTGTAATTTTTTACCCATTCTGATAATAAAAAAAATTGTTTACCTGAAATTTGGCATACCTCTTTCTTGTCGAGTTGCTGATATGTATAATTTTATCTTGTCAAATAACACTTTCGGAGACTGGATTTATTATTGGAAAAATAAAATAAAAATGATAACCACTTACAATTTATTTACTTGTTGTTTGCTTAAAAATGATCTCCCATAGTTTTGTTGTAAATAAAGTTGAATACTTTTGTTAAGGCAGTTTAGTGGATTGCTGAAACTTGTAAAATAAATTACTTCTAGATAACAAATTTATGAAAAATATGAGCTATGTTAATCAGTGCATATCGTGCATCCATGTTAACTAATAAGCACCAAGTCCACTATAAATTTATGAGAATCATACTATTTTTTTTGTATCTTTAATAGGTATAGTATTTCAGATCTTCGAGAAGGTATTAGATTTTTTAACAAACAATTACTTTTTAGTTTCTTTCAGTTTTACCTCTACTAGATTTTCTTTTGATTATATCACTCTTAAATACCTCTCTTTTTAACAAAAGTATATCTATCTTCAGAAAATTTTTTATTTAAAATTTTAAAGGTTTTCCATACTCTATCAGAGTATTCGGGAATCTATCAGCTACAATGACGTATAGGTCTTAAAAAAATCCATTTTTATTTTTTTACAACAAAATTGCATCAAAGAAACTAAGTTTTGTAACTATATGTGCCAAATGAGCAAGATCCTCTCAGTAACAATATCCTAGGTTAATTACCAAATCCTAAAATGCCCACTTCTATATGTAATCATCTCTAGGTTATGTGTTTAAAATCCACTTGAGTGATGCTGATAATATTTTATCCTTCATCAAACAACGTATTATCTAATATTTTTACTAGAGTACAACAAACAATAAATTTCATATGAATTTTAAAGATCAACCATCCACCCACCTAGAGTACATTATATACATATATAAATTGTACATTGAATAAACATTTAGGAACAACGTTTATAATAATTGGGTTGTCTAATGTTTTTATTTGCTTGTATTAACTAGAGATGTTTATATGCGACTATTGATGTTTTCTATGTGAATTGTTTTATACAAATTTGGTATATAGAGTTATGAAGTATAGTTTATGTACAGGCTTCGTGAATCGATGTTACACTAATTGGTAACTTTTTATTATTTAGTGAGTTGAACTTAAGGAATGAATTCAACCCTTGAGATTATATATTAAGGAATATCGCATACATAACCTAAAGAAGTAGACTTGCAAAATTAAGTTTCGTGGTCGAATGAAAGTTCAGCACTGATCCCTTATTTTGTAGGAGCGATCATGTATGAAATTAATCTGTATTTAGATTTTTGATTTGTTTGGTGATCTTCGAGTTTATACAAACATTGATATATATATATATATATATATACGAGTTGAACTTGAAATGTTCACATAAAACATATCAACATAGTAATTTGAACATATGCTAAACTCTTATTATTTAATGTTCAAGTAATTTCCTTGATTCTCAAGTCGAGATCCCGAAACCGAAATACTATGATATCTTTTAAATTTCGAATATGTATGCTTTCTATATACCGGAAGATTGCATATCTCTTGTTGCTATATTAGTAAAGTATATGTATGTATGTATGTATATATATATATATATGTATGTATGTATGCTAAATAATATTAGTTGTCAACTAATAGTGGTTTCGGAATATTAGTAAAGTATATGTATGTATGTTATGTAATGTAATATCTGTATCTTTTAATTTGTGTGTTCTCCATATGTAATAGAGTTTTGTCACTAAAAATTGACAAAGGGGGAGATTATTAGAGCATTGCTTGGTTGAACCCACCAAACGTTCGTATGTCAAGGTTGGTTGTCATATTTTAGTGTCAAAACTCATAAATCGCTCAATTACATTATTAGAGTCATTTCGTTAGGTTATACTAGGAAGTCTAGAAATGTTGAGACATACAAGTATTACTATGAAAACCTAAAGATTTTGAAGACGCATTGACATCAACGATGACATCATCCTTCCACTTGAGGTTAGTAATACATTTTTTTTTATCGATCAATAATAGATTTTATTAAACTCACAAAGAATTACAAAAGCATCCAAAGGAGTTTACCAAAGAAAGGAAACCAAAAAAAAAAAAAAACCGAAAAAGCCCAAAGGAAAAAAAAACAACCTAAAAAAAACAGGAAAACAAAAACAACAGGCCCAAATATTTTGAAGCCCAAAAACTTAATAGATTCTATAATAAGTTTTTTCTGAGTCTTTAAATTCCTTCATAAAATCTGGTTGCCTCAAGAATTTTTGGCAATCTCCCTTATTCATGATCCCTGCTCCTCTCCTAGCCAAATTATTGGTTGTGAAATTTATTTCTTTGTAGCAATGTACTAATACCAATTTCCTTATATTATTCTTTATTTTATTCCATCTTGTCTTAAAGAACCAAGGAGGTTAGTAATACATGACTAGACTTGTTTTCATTTATATATCATAAGTTTTCAAATTGCTTGTGATTGAAAACATAACATGCGAAGTTATATACATGAAACTCTAGTATTAGAGACTTGATCATCATATTATGTAGTAAACATAGGTTTGATTTCATACCTAAAAAACTGTGTTTAATTATAAGAAAGTCGACGTACAAACTTTTTTCTTAGTTGAAAGTAAATGAATAGGATTGAAGATCTGGTTTTCAGTGAAGATCTAAGGTTGGAACGATCCGAATCTATATAGGAAATCAAGGTAGAATCGATCCTAACTTATGTTTGGAATCAAAGGAGAACCGATCCCTACCTAGTCAAGGTAGAACCGATCCTAGCTTGTTTTAGGAGTCAAGGTAGTTACGGTCCCAATAGGCAAAACCGATTTCATTAAGTCACGTACATTATAGGGTTTGTGTGATTTGGAAATTGAGTTTGCAAAATAGGAAAGTTCAAGATGTCGACATAATGAGTAATTTGAACACGCTTCGGTTAAAGACTTCTTGGGACCAAAATTATTGTAATAGTATCGTTGGAGGGATACAACATCGTATTGTTATTTAATTTTCGATTATTGATTTGATTGACCAACGATGTATTGAACCTTTATACATATATAGTTTTTTTTTTATTTTGTGACCCTTCTCTTCTGATAAAAGGTCACTTGAGATAGTTCAAGGATCAGTGATTTTAAATCTGATATTTTGATTCAAGATCTGAAGATATGACTTTTAATCATCTATTATTAACAGACTCCTTTTGATGTAAGATCGATCATTAGTGGAATCTAGTTATTTGTGAATGTACTTTGAAGACTAAAAACTATAAGATTTCTTTTTGGTGTTTAAATCTTTTTGATAACTTCGTGCATACTTGATTGACCGGGATCTGATAATTTTTTTCATCTCGTATAAACCTTTTATATCTTGCTATTTAGATCAATGATTTATCATCGGGTATTTTTCTTTCAGATCTACTTTGATAAATTAAGAACTAAGATTGATTATTTCGGTAATTTTGATCATAGTTGGTCTAACCAAAACAAAAGAGTTTATATTAATTAAATGAAAGAACCTTTGTAACCCAACTTATCTCTGATTCAATTCTTGAGATTGATTAGAGAAGTTACTAAAACAGATTAGTCTTGTATGTTGCAATAATCTTTGTATATGTTAGAGCACTGCTCGGTCGAACTCGCAAGCGTTGCTATATCAAGCTTGTTTTTCAAGTTTAGTTTCCAAAACTATAAGTCTTGATTTCTAGTCTACTTATAGTTAAGTCTCATATTAGGATAGAAAGTATAGTTGAGATTTAGACTTCACATCATTCATCGATTGAAGACGAAAAAATACTAAGGGGAGCTTGTGGAACTTCATAAACAAAATGTATGTGGAGACTTGAACTCATCTATCACTCAAAAGTCTATCTACTTTATTTCTTATTTGAGACAAAATTCGTAGCTATATATACTTCGATGATACACATTTGATATTTCGAGCTGAGTTTAACTCGCTTACATATTTCTCGAAATATGTGTTAGTATGATTTCACTTTAACCAAGTTCATCTTATATTCTTGACGAAAGTCAAAAGATGATCATGTGAAAATCGTCTGGTAACATCTTACATGATTTGGGTGAGACAGTCATTTGATGTAGACTCGGAATATTTCGTATTTATCTATCTATCACTTGAAAATTGCTTTGAAGCTAATAGTTTGTGTGAGACAACTATTGTCGTCTTCTAAGAATGTTTCAATGATTCAACTAGGAGTTTAAAACAATTAACCATGGTTAGATATAACACAGTATGCGTACTTGTATGCTAACTATTGCAAGTTATTCCAAGTCCGGAAACCATAGTATGCATACCCGTAAGGGTGCACATGGTACGGTTCAGCTCGGTTCTTGCCGAGGCCGACTACTTGTACCTCCCTAGTCTCGGTTCTTAGTTTTTGGACCGGTACCTGTACCTTTGTCCTCGGTTCCGGTATCATTCGGGACAAGTACGGTACTAGGGACGGTACCGGTACCAGTCGGTGCTTAAAGTCCAATATGTTTTTGATAAATGCAGCAACACATAATCTGCCAAGATGAATCTCCTTCACCGCCTGTTATCACTGATGCAGATTCTGTCTCAAAAACTAAGCTCCGGTGCACTCTCGATGTTCAACTTGTTTTTAAGCCACAGAAATTTGGGCGTACATCCATTCTTCGTTTATTGATAATCCCACGGACCAAGAATCAGAAGATAAAGGAGCTTTCACCTTAAGTCTAATGTCCAAGATTAGTTCCCCTATTCTAGTTTCATAGCTTATAGCTAAGATACCACCACAAGCAGCTCCAATGGTATGAAATAAATTCAAATCCCATGGGTTTTGAGGAACGCCCGAGATAGTAATCCCAGCATTGAGACTTTACGGTTACCCATTATATCTTTCTCCACTGACCAAGAAGAAATCATGATCTCCACATCTCTCACCTGTAGCGCCCCCTAAGCTAGCAGCTAACTAATCCAATAAATTAACTAAATAAAGAGGCATTAAAATCTAAAACATGCACTTAAGCATTAGATTAAGAAATGCGATACAAAACTTAACCCAAAGCTAACCCCTCTCAGAATATATATATATACAAGATCTTATCTCAAATGATACATATATAATAGTCATTTGGTTTACAAATAGAATATACAACATAATAAATATAACAGAAGATAATCAACTAACGAAGTCAACCCGTGAAGCTTTCGCTGTGCAACTCTAATCTGTCCCAGAAACTGAAGTGGGAATAATTAACATTTAACCTTCTAAGTAATCATAGGCAAGAATTGGAAAACAATACTTGTTTTTCCGAAAACATTAAACAGTGACTAAGTCACTTAAATAATCATACATGTATATGGACAAACTCCTTCTTCAAACAATGTATAATATGGATGTAAATCCCTACCCGGAAATTCATACCTAATAGCTATGGATGCCACCAAGACCATGATGACCAATACTCTAAAAAATAAAAGCTGAATTAAAGTAGGTATAAATGTGAAGGAGCGTATCATATATACCACAAGTGGAAATTTTCATTTCCCATAAAAATTCATATTGACATCAAAACAATACAAGTCATTTCCACATCGTGGAAAGATTCACCGAATCAACAGGATTATCATAATGCATTTTAAAAAAAACATGGAATGCAGAAACAGACAATGCATGAGTTTGTTAAGCATAAAATTTTATAAAAGCAACAATAATGAATACAAAGAGTCAAATGCATTCCCACACCTTTTGATGACAAGCCACGCCTACCTCGAGATCCACGATCCAATGGTTCGTCTTTTGAATCGGTCGTTGTTAATACTAACTGTTAATCACACAAGAAGTCTAAGAAACTAGCCAAAATGGCTCATAAAAGAATTATATAATTTTATCTAATGGTTCTAAGCCCATTATGGTATCTCATTCTCCATATTTAGCATAACTAAGAGTTTACTAATCTAATTAGGTTGATTTTATAGTCCATTAGATATGTCTTATGAATATCTAAAACTTTGTAGAAGAAGTCAAAGTCTAATTCATACCATAAATGGTCCAAAATATGTAACTAAGGATACATGGCACTAAGCCTAAGTCCACTAGACTCAACCCATTACACAAGTGCTGACCCAACTGGGTCAACTAACGGTCATTGATGGTCAAATGGTCCAACTAACAGTCAACATTCAGTCAAAGGTCAAAGTCCGGGGTCAATGATCAAAGTCTAAAGTCTAAATCGGTCACTAAGTCAACTCAGGTCAAGACTGGAACTCGGTCAACTGGTTCAACTCAGTCAACTAGACTGATTCAGAACAGGGTTAACTCAGTCAGGAAAAAGAGTCAGTTATGGTTAACTCAACTGACTGGGATGACAAATAGGCTTAATTCCTATAGAAGTTACATTTATTATATCAATTCCTTAATATTAATTCAAAAGCAATCCAATTATTCATTCTAAACAAATTCAAGATCAATATACATTTACAACTCTAATTTAAGCCTACCTGCAATAACAGTAGCAAGCCTCCACTGGAGCTAATAGCTATTCCCTTCAATCATCAATACATAGTACACATATCAGGCCTGAATCACTCTTCTGTACCCATTACGGTTTACCTCCAGATCAGAACACAATACCCTACATCTTCACATACACAACCACATCATCTCAAACCACCAACACATTTAAACTGCCGATGAAACCCCAATGACCCCTGCATCTGTGAACCTCAACATTTAAAGGAACTTCAGTTCCATAATATTATTCCATTCAGTTCAATCCTACTTTGTAGATCAATCACATTATTAGCTGCACAACCGCAATCACAGCAACACCACCAATCATTCTCAAAGCCTCAGGTCCATTCCACACACACCTGCAATTGCTCTTACAATCGGAACTCCATAGTCGTACTTCATCCATACTACCAAACCATCCTCATAACTAGTTCAAGTCTCCAATATCACTTCACAATTCAATTCACATACCAACACATCACTCTAGAATATAGCCTTAGACAATCCAGGCCACTATTTAGTAAATTCTTAATCCAATCACATTACCTGAAATCACACATTCATCTAAACCATAAAAACTGCAATTATAACACACTTGAACTTCAATAAATCAATCATCATTGTCAGTTAGACAAACTCGACTGCACATCCATACAACTGACCTAATTATAGTTAACTTCAATTCAGGAAAAACCCTTTATCAATCCATACACTTCCTGCACTTTCACATTTACCACCATCCACATTTCCATTCTACACACACCCTGGCTTAATCTCTTTTGCACCTAAAACAGTTCATATACTCATTTTTAGTTCAGAAAGCTCAACCCCTGCATAACTCTAACACATATCATCTTCTTAACAACCAACACAACCTAAACCTTGTCACATCTATAAACAAATTCATACCACAACAAACTTCATCCACAGTTCATGGAAAAACTTATAAATCCTAATATTGGAATTGAACTGATTTTACTATAAGAATAATTACCTAAAAATAGTTCCCCTCAAGCAATTGAACTCAATTTCATCTTCTTACTTTGGCTTGATTCATCAACAGAATTCAAATCATCATCTAATCACTATCACAGATTCTCAGTAAACCCTAGTTCAGTCTCAATTATCTCTATTTCCCAATTCGAGTTCAAAACATAACTCTACTCTTCATATCATTCAAACCCATCTCTAATTAATCTTCAAAACCATCAAATTCACCTTCCCTGACTTTCCTTATAAACCCTAGTTTCATTCACAAATCAATTCTTCTCTAATTCGAGCCCAAAACATCAACCTCCATCTTTGTATTAACAACCCCATCTCAAATATCTTTCTAAGATGTCGATTTCATCTTCTTTTAAGTTCCATTAACATCAACTTAACAACAACCCTCCAATCATGTATCTGTCAACCCCATGCAAGACTAAAATCGAATCCAAAACCCAAATTCCTAAATCTTCCCCAGAACAACTCCGACATCTAATTAACTTCACCCCGTTCTCAATTCGACTAGACCCACTCCTTAATTCGTCTTGTACATCACTAACTCAACTTTGAATCAACTTCCTACAAACCCTAACTGTGATCCTCCGTTTCACCTTTTACTCAAAACCGAATCATTAATTATAAGCAAAACTACCAGCATCAATTATTACTCGATCTGTATCTCCTTCCTTTGATCTCAAAACCACTATTTTGATTCTCAGAATCATCGCAGGAGAAGAACGGAGAAAAAGAAGAAAGACGGGGAAGAAATAAGAAAGAGAGAAAGAAAAGAAGAAGATAACGTGCTCTTCTCGATCGGTTGTGGGGATAATGCCGACGAGAATTGCTAAAGACACCCTAGAAACGATAAGGGCAGCTAAGGCGACTAAACTGAAATATAACTAATCTTAGCTCATACTCATCCGATGATATCTTCTTCGTCTGGTATCCGATCGACACGTTCGAGTAGTCCATTCGCACAACTTTTCAAGACCTATCTAGCGATACTAATTTTGTATCTAAATCGTTGTTAGATTAATTCCTACTAATTAACGTTTGAGTTACACTAATAGAGTAATTAACGGCTAAGACGTCTCTTGACTAGTCTAATAGCGTTGACGAGCTCGAGGATCCTTACATTCTCCCCATCTTATATCATTTTTGTCCTCGAAAATCGAACCATCCTTCTGGTCTTCATATACTCCCCACCTTATTGAATAATCTTATCTCTTGTCTAAGCACGAACAACATAAAACAAAGAACAAACCTATATTGCTCTACAGCTAAAATCTAAAGTTTGTAGCTCTAAGTTCAACTACACTGATTTAGATTCTATCAAATAGGGAAGTCTAAGTTTCTTACATGAATGAATCTCTATAATGGAAACTATGACTTTTAGATTTGAATTCTCTACAGTAATTTATATGTCAATAATTTACTAGTTCTAAGTACTGTGAAGATATTTCATAATAAAGTCTCTCATTAAAATTTGGGATCTATTAGTTCACTAATAGAAGCAAGTCTCCCTTCAATGCCTAGTGATACAAGAATGAAGTTGCCCTGTCTAGGTTCGCGACGCCTGACAATGCCTACTACCTAACAAGTATCACCTGAATATATCAGAATTACCAACCTCACTATTCCCCGGTGCTGGATTAACTATGTGCAATCTTATTACGATTAACCAAGTGTTAATTTTATTTTATCAAAATTATTTAGTCTTTAACTTCTATCTTTACTAGTGTATGTCTGATAATTATTTTGTAAAATATACAAGCAGTTTACATCATTTTAAGAAATTTAGTTATTCGAATTATTTATCTTACCTTTTATTTTATTATTATTTATTTATTTTAATGAAATCAAATTTTAATTCCAAATGAGACTATATTATTATTATAACTAGATAGATTTTAAATTCATGTACTATTAAAGAATAACTTAATGTTATAACCATTATCCAAATATTGCTATTATTTATTGTGACTTGATATAAATAAATAACCGTTAACAATTTTTGTCATAGTTGTTTGGGATTAATATTTTCTTATTATTATAACATTTATTTCTTATTTCTTAAACAGATAAAAGTTAATCGTGATTAATCGTAATGCCAAGTTTAAGTTATTATCAATATTAGATATGATTTAATCAAACTTTATTTCCTCAAATTTATATTATTTTTAATTAATCTTTAGGTTATACTATTAATAAAAATTACATTTTGCTATTACTATCCAATAATTATCATCCAAGTGACATTTACAATAACTCTAAATTTTATAGCAATGAGTAAAATATAATGTTATTAATTACTTATCTTATCAAAAATTATTGTCTTAATTATATTATCATTTTCATTATTCTCATACCAATTTTCCTTATTTGATTACTAGCGTAGCTAAAATACAGTCGAAGTAATTATTTAGTAATGATACTTACTTTAATTTTATTAAGCCTTAATCTTGTAAATATAATTTTGCTTTCACGAAAAGATTAATATAACAGATTTTATTTATTCAGATTGAATCAGTAATATAGTATATCTTGTGACATATTGGCGTTAGCAATTTAATATGATTTAAATTTTGAGTCTGCATAACACACTTTTTAATATGTTTTAATGGTCTTTAGATTTTGGGTATTAATAATAAGTATCTATTTCACATGCAATTTTATTCTCCTTTAATTTTAATTTTAATTTTGTTCTAAGTATTCAAATATTATAATTATCACTTCATGTGTATAATTTAGTAATTTAGTGAATCATTTATTGGACTAAAGATAATCTAGGTATAAGATTGTTTACATGTTAAGTCCTTATTTTATGCACTATATGACCTCACGTTCTTAATCCTACCTAATAAGTCTTATATTAATTATCTGGTTTGAACGCAAAATGCATAATTCTAATTTGCTATTAGTTAACTTTGCAAAATTTAATCATAGATAAGTACTAATAATTTTCCATTGCTATTTAATTCTCATCATTATTTTATCGCTATATTTTCTAATGAGATTTTAATTTAAGTTATGCTTAATATAATATTAATTTAAATTCTAACAATTTAATTTCATCATACTAATTTTTTTCATTTCAAAAGATAATTAAATCTATTTACGAAGAAGGATCCTAACGATATACGAATTTATTTTCTTTTAATTCTAATATTACACTAAATATCTGATTGTTATTATTACTATTTCATGTATGTTTGTTTCATTTTAAAAGATTTACTGGATCATTTATTAGATTAAAGATAATTTGGTACCAAATTACTAACAAATTGAGTCTTTTCATTTTATATATTATATCCTCGTTTTCTTAAGTCAAACATCTAACAAGTATTATATTATTTAATCTAGATTAAGCGCAAAACATATATCTCTAATTTTTAATTAGTTTAATTTACAAAATTTAATCGTAAATAGCGTTACCAACTTTCCATAACTATTTAATTAATTATAGTTATTATTTTTATCGTTATATATCCCCACTAAAATTTCAGATAAGTTTAATACGATACTAATTGATAAATGCTAACATTATTATATTAAAAATCATTATTACTATTATTATCATATATAATCGTTGTTATAATATTTTTGTTATTAACATTGATTATTGAACTATTATTCAAATTATTCTTACAATTATAGGTTGTTTACTCTTCATAAAATGTGTTCAATAAATTCTCATGTGATTTACAAGTTCTATCAATAATACTAATTTCACTATTTTTATAGCATTAATTATTTATGTGTGCACACTTTAAAAATTATTCACAATCCTTATTAGCTAAAGCTATTGGTGTACCCTACAATTTTTTATTTCATTACACAAACAAACAAAACAAGCAACCAAATAAATATTTTAATAATTAATAGCTTTTAGTAATTAAGATTTATCTCACAAGCCCAACCCAGTTCTAAACCAATCAAGTTCACTAACTGGCACTGGCTATTGCTATTGTCTACCATATAAGATCTAATAGTGAGCTCTGATACCAACTTTTGTAGCGCCCCCTAAGCTAGCAGCTAACTAATCCAATAAATTAACTAAATAAAGAGGCATTAAAATCTAAAACATGCACTTAAGCATTCGATTAAGAAATGCGATACAGAACTTAACCCAAAGCTAACCCCGCTCAGAATATATATATATACAAGATCTTCTCTCAAATGATACATATATAATAGTCATTTGGTTTACAAATAGAATATACAACATAATAAATATAACAGAAGATAATCAACTAACGAAGTCAACCCGTGAAGCTTTCGCTGTGCAACTCTGATCTGTCACAGAAACTGAAGTGGGAATAATTAACATTTAACCTTCTAAGTAATCATAGGCAAGATTTGGAAAACAATACTTGTTTTTCCGAAAACATTAAACAGTGACTAAGTCACTGAAATAATCATACATGTATATGGACAAACTCATTCTTCAAACAATGTATAATATGGATGTAAATCCCTACCCGGAAATTCACACCTAATATCTATGGATGCCACCAAGACCATGATGACCAATACTCTAAACAATAAAAGCTGAATTAAAGTATGTATAAATGTGAAGGAGCGTATCCTATATACCACAAGTGGAAATTTTCATTTCCCATAAAAATTCATATTGACATCAAAACAATACAAGTCATTTCCACATCGTGGAAAGATTCACCGAATCAACAGGATTATCATAATGCATTTTTAAAAAAAACATGGAATGCAGAAACAGACAATGCATGAGTTTGTTAAGCATAAAATTTTATAAAAGCAACAATAATGAATACAAAGAGTCAAATGCATTCCCACACCTTTTGATGACAAGCACGCCTACCTCGAGATCCACGATCCACTAGTTCGTCTTTTGAATCGGTCGTTGTTAATACTAACTGTTAATCACACAAGAAGTCTAAGAAACTAGCCAAAATGGCTCATACAAGAATTATATAATTTTCTAACGGTTCTAAGCCCATTATGGTATCTCATTCTCCATATTTAACATAACTAAGAGTTTACTAATCTAATTAGGTTGATTCTATAATCCATTAGATATGTCTTATGAATATCTAAAACTTTGTAGAAGAAGTCAAAGTCTAATTCATACCATAAATGGTCCAAAATATGTAACTAAGGATACATGGCACTAAGCCCAAGTCCACTAGACTCAGCCCATTACACAAGTGCTGACCCAACTGGGTCAACTAACGGTCATTGATGGTCAAATGGTCCAACTAACAATCAACGTTCAGTCAAATATCAAAGTCCAGGGTTAATGATCAAAGTCTAAAGTCTAAATCGGTCACTGAGTCAACTCAGGTCAAGACTGGAACTCGGTCAACTGGTTCAACTCAGTCAACTAGACTGATTCAGAACAGGGTTAACTCAGTCATGCAAAAGAGTCATCTATGGTTAACTCAACTGACTGGGATGACAAATAGGCTTAATTCCTATAAAAGTTACATTTATTATATCAATTCCTTAATATTAATTCAAAAGAAATCCAATTATCCATTCTAAACAAATTCAAGATCAATATACATTTACAACTCTAATTTAAGCCTACCTGCAATAGCAGTAGCAAGCCTCCACTGGAGCTAAAAGCTATTCCCTTCAATCATCAATACATAGTACACATATCAGGCCTGAATCACTCTTCTGTACCCATTACGGTTCACCTCTAGATCAGAACACAATACCCTACATCTTCACATACACAACCACATCATCTCAAACCACCAACACAGTTAAACTGCCGATGCAACCCCAATGACCCCTGCATCTGTGAACCTCAACATTTACAGGAACTTCAGTTCCATAATATTATTCCATTCAGTTCAATCCTACTTTGTAGATCAATCACATTACTAGCTGCACAACCACAATCACAGCAACACCACCAATCATTATTAAAGCCTGAGGTCCATTCCACACACACCTGCAATTGCTCTTACAATCGGAACTCCATAGTCGTACTTCATCCATACTACCATATCATCCTCATAACTAGTTCAAGTCTCCAATATCACTTCACAATTCAATTCACATACCAACACATCACTCTAGAATATAGCCTTAGACAATCCAGGCCACTATTTAGTAAATTCTTAATCCAATCCCATTACCTGAAATCACACATTCATCTAAACCATAAAAACTGCAATTATAACACACTTGAACTTCAATAACTCAATCATCATTGTCATTTAGACAAACTTGACTGCACATCCATACAACTGACCTAATTATAGTTAACTTCAATTCAGGAAAAACCCTTTATCAATCCATACACTTCCTGCACTTTCACATTTACCACCATCCACATTTCCATTCTACACACACCCTGGCTTAATCTCTTTTGCACCTAAAACAGTTCATATACTCATTTTTAGTTCAGAAAGCTCAACCCCTGCATAACTCTAACACATATCATCTTCTTAACAACCAACACAACCTAAACCTTGTCACATCTATAAACAAATTCATACCACAACAAACTTCATCCACAGTTCATGGAAAAACTTATAAATCCTAATATTGGAATTGAACTGATTTTACAATAAGAATAATTACCTAAAAATAGTTCCCCTCAAGCAATTGAACTCAATTTCATATTCTTACTTTGGCTTGATTCATCAACAGAATTCAAATCATCATCTAATCACTATCACAGATTCTCAGTAAACCCTAGTTCAGTCTCAATTATCTCTATTTCCCAATTCGAGTTCAAAACATAACTCTACTCTTCATATCATTCAAACCCATCTCTAATTAATCTTCAAAACCATCAAATTCATCTTCCCTGACTTTCCTTATAAACCCTAGTTTCATTCACAAATCAATTCTTCTCTAATTCGAGCCCAAAACATCAACCTCCATCTTTGTATTAACAACCCCATCTCAAATATCTTTCTAAGATGTCGATTTCATCTTCTTTTAAGTTCCATTAATATCAACTTAACAACAACCCTCCAATCATGTATCTGTCAACCCTATGCAAGACTAAAATCGAATCCAAAACCCAAATTCCTAAATCTTCCCCAGAACAACTCCGACATCTAATTAACTTCACCCCGTTCTCAATTCGACTAGACCCACTCCTTAATTTGTATTATACATCACTAACTCAACTTTGAATCAACTTCCTACAAACCCTAACTGTGATCCTCCGTTTCACCTTTTACTCAAAAACGAATCATTAATTATAAGCAAAACTACCAGCATCAATTATTACTCGATCTGTATCTCCTTCCTTTGATATCAAAACCACTATTTTGATTCTCAGAATCATCGCAGGAGAAGAACGGAGAAAAAGAAGAAAGACGGGGAAGAAATAAGAAAGAGAGAAAGAAAATAAGAAGATAACGTGCTCTTCTCGATCGGTTGTGGGGATAATGCCGACGAGAATTGCTAAAGACACCCGAGAAACGATAAGGGCAGCTAAGGCGGCTAAACTGAAATATAACTAATCTTCCGCTCATACTCATCCGATGATATCTTCTTCGTCCGGTATCCGATCGACACATTCGAGTAGTCCATTCGCACAACTTTTCAAGACCTATCTAGCGATACTAATTTTGTATCTAAATCGTTGTTAGATTAATTCCTACTAATTAACGTTCGAGTTACACTAATCGAGTAATTAACGGCTAAGACGTCTCTTGACTAGTCTAATAGCGTTGACGAGCTCGAGGATCCTTACATCACCATTAGAGAACCAACAACAACGACCATATCTTGGAAGCATCTCAAATCCCTAAACCCCTAAATCTAATGGTTATTATTGCTCGGTACAAACGGGACGGGATTGTATGGGATATGAATATGACCGTGTACCTGTACCCCCTAGAGGCCGGTTCTCAGTTTTTGGACCGGTACATGTACCCCCTTCCCCGGTTCGGTACAAAAACAGCTACGGCTCCACCGGTTTCGGGATGGTCCGGTTTTTCGGCTCGGTTTCTGTGCACCCTTACATACCCGTATGTGTACTGGTTGGTTAGTTGAAAGTCCGGGAACTTACTATGCGTACCAGCATAAGTTCAAGTCAACTGAGTTTGGTGGTATGCGTACCCGCTCGCATACTGGTGAACCGCAACCAAGTTCGGCCACTTAGGTATGCGTACCCGTTTGCATACTTGAGTAGGTTATGTTCTAAAATCGGTTTGTTCATGAACTAATACATTTATAAATTAAGGAATGCAATCTTTTGCAAATCGTGGCTATAATGTTCATGAATTGATTCGAGTGAATCAAAATTGATTTTGCTTCAATTGTGTCTTGTATACTTCTATGAGAATATAAATAATTGAACAACTCCATAACTAGTTTCATTTGAGTCATTTAATCTAGTTGTGTTAAGATGAACAAGGTTGGTATGAAAGTGTACATATGGATAACTTCGGTTAACTATTGTTGATCCAACAAGGTGTACACGTTTAGGTATGGTTACCCATATCTAAATGAAGTCGCTTTTCATTTGTGTGTAACAAGATAAGTTCGATCTAACAGTTAAAATATATTAGCTTGAGTCTAATCAGGTTTTTTATCTAACGTTGAATATTGAATTATTTGTTACTAAGGTAACTGTTTGTACCATGATAAAATTACCATATATTGGGCCAGAATATTATCGGGGCAACCATTTAACTGTCAGCCAATCCTGTCATCCAGCCAACTGACGCAGCTCACCAGCTGGCCCATTGTTACATAAAGTCAATGACTAGTCAACCGACAAAGTCAACGATCAAAATCAACCTTCGGTTAACAATTTCCAACCAAATTTCCAAGTCGTGCTCCCAGACAGTTCTCGGACATGTCCACGGTAATTTTGCCCGGCCATGTCCCTCGGCGATGTTCCCCGACCATGATCCTCGGCCATGTCCCCCGGCGATGCTCCCTGGCCAATTCCCCAGGTCATGTCCCCCGGCCATGCACCCTGTCCATATCCCTCGGCGATGCCCTCCGGCCATGTTTCCCAGCCTTGTGTACATGCGAAGTCCTACATCCAGATTGCCAGCAGAGCTGCCAGCCAGTTTTCATCCAGATCGCCAGCAATGCTGCAAACTAGTTTCCATCCTTGTTGCTAGTCGTGCTGTCATCCAGTCTCCATCCATGTCGCCAACCATCCAGTATCCAACCATGTATCCAGTCCATCCAGTCTTCCAGTGGGTCATATCATTCAAAGCTTGACAGTCGCAGTCAAACGACAGAAAGGAAGCATGCATAATTAATACATGGAGGCATGCATGGAAAGTTAATGCAATTTATGTCAGGAGGCATGCAAGGAAGATTAGTACAATTTATGTCAGGAGTCATGCAAGGGAAGTTAATACCATTATGTTTACCTCACAATGAGGGTAAGACCCTAATTTGCAATTGTATAAATATGGAGAATTATAACCCTAATAGAAAGAAAAAGAGACCAGCAAACACTAATAGGGATCAGAAATGATTGTAATCCATGTATTAATAAAATATCTCTCCCTACGGGGATTCATCCGTGGATGTAGGCAAACCATGCCGAGCCACGTTAAATTCGTGTCTATCATCTTTATGCTTGTTTTGTGTATAACCCTAGTTATGATCATCATCACCAAAATCATCGTGTTTAGTGTCTGGAAATATTTCTGGGTACAAACATTGGCGCCGACTAAGGGGATTACGAGAAAAGGAATCATTTTTTCCCTTTGAGAAAAGTAGTACAGAAAGCTTCTAAATTGTGTCCGTGAAAAACCGGTTTGAACGTCGGTAAAAATTATTGTTGTAGTCCAGTTGATCGTAACTGTTGCATTCCAGTTTCGTAATTTTTACGGTCCAAATGATCGCAGCTGCTTCTATCCAGTTAATCGTCGTTACTATAGTCAAGTTGATCGCAACTACTGCAGTCCAGATTCGCAGTTCGAGATTTGCTGAAACTATTACCTTCGGAAACCACCCAAATTGTACCACTACAAGGATTGTTGAAACTATTGTCATGACATTGGTCCGTGACAAAAGATTGAGAGGAAACATCACCAAGATTGTTGCCAGGATGTTCAATCCGCAGCATGTTCAAGTCCAAAGTTTGAAAAAAAAAATTCCCAAATAACGCAGTGTCTAAATGTTTGAGTTTGTAGTATGTCAAAATCATTACTGCCAAGTTCGTAGGGTTGTCATGCCTACATCTCTAGGCGCTTGAAAACCCTAGAGAAGACCTCTAGAAAAGCATCTCAAAAACTTCCAGAAAAGGCCAAAAAAGTGTAGCAAAACGGTGGTGGAAAGTCCATGAGAAACGGCAACAGTCTTTGGAACCGTTGCTAAAAGTCCAAGGAAAGAGAAGAAAACAGTCTCTAGAACCTACCCCGGCGGCCTAACCCTGCGGCCATAACCGACGACCTACCCCGGCGGCCTAACCTGGCGACCTACCCCGGCGGCCATAGCCGGCGACCTACCCTGGCGGCCTTTTCCTGCGACGCACCCCGGCGGCCATAGCCGACGACCAACCCCGACGGCCGATTACTTTCACCCACTACAGCGGTTCTGATCACCCACATCAGGTTGTTGTCACCCACGTCAGCTTTTCGTTCACCCACGTCAGTATTTTGTTCACCCTTATTAAGTTTCAGTCACCCACGTTCATTTTGCAGTAGCAGTTGTCGGCGACCATACCCGGCGGCGTAGTCCGACGTCTCAACCCGGTAGCTCGACCTGGCGAACTAGTACGGAGGTCGGCCATCTCCGTCCGGAAATATAGATCCAGTAAATCCCGACATAGCTTTCTTCAGTGGCCTTGGGTTATTCCCGCCCTACTATTATACACTGAGGGATATTCACGCCCATCTTGTCAAACCGAGTCGGCTCAGTTAAACCGAGTTTCCAGCCGAGCCGAGCCTTTGACTCGCAGGATATTTCCTCCCACGTTGATATGCCTTACAGATTTATATGCCCCAATATGGGCTTGAGCACCCTATTCTTCTTGGGCTTGGTCTTCACTTTTGTTTCTTTGATATCTCCTTCATACGACATATGAATTGGATGATTTTTGGCTCAATGCGATAGTATTTTCAATGCCCTACATCATGGAGGTAAAATTTCTACATTTGGAGAAGAATATTTTTGAAGCAATCACATCATCAACATTTTTGGAGCAAGGTGCTCACCGAGCAAAGCCATTAAAAACAGATTACGCTATCAACATGTTAATTCCACGTCGTCAACCGGGTGCCAAGTCAGCTAGCACCTAACCATATCAGTTGTCACATTAGCAATTTTATACCATGTGATGTTCCATGTCAGTATATGTTGCGCCACTCCTACCCCGTCAGCGATCAACATGCTGCTACATCAAAAAAGGTCATCAACCACTGCCAACATCTTTGAAATTGCAGTTCGTTGTGATTTTTTCCTTAAAAGTTCATCAGCAGCAAGATCGATCTCGAGCAACTCTATTGATTTTACAGTTCAGAGTAGTTGTTTCCCGAAACGTTTTTGGAAACACATTGTTCGAAAGTCATCACCATCGGGAAATATCAACATAGACAGTGGACATCCTAATCATCATGTAAACAAGGTCACAATATCACTTCTCATAAGGTATAAGTACAATTTAAATATTTTCGCATCATTTCATTGAATCATATATTCTTTTGTTCAGTGAGACGTACACAATGTGGCGAGTATTTTCGCATGACAAGTCATGTGGGGATGCACACATCTCAATTCTGCGCGCATCTGGAATAGTGGGATTGGCCCCCTGCGCATATTCCAGATAGCAGACACCTTCAACTTTTCATGCGTGAGCAAGATGCAGCAAGGAAGTGCACCCTTGTGCGAGCATTGAGCAGCATGACAATTACTATCTTTTGGGGGCGAGTTGCATATCACTTCAATGTGATTGACCATCACTTGGGGGAGAGATATGTACCACCTCACGGTCTAAAGTAACTCTTTAGGGGAGAGCTGCGTAACACTTCACACGCTTGGGGGCGAGTTACATAGCACCTTCATGTAATGTGAAATTCAGCTGGAAATCAAAACAAAGGGAAAACCGAACTTCTTAATCTTACAACGAGTTAAAATATTAATAGGGGGCGATTATACACCTTAATATTTTGATATGATTATCGCAAACTAACAATATTAATAAATGATGTAGTACAACTGATCGCAGCTGTTGTAGTCTAGTTTCTGAGAAAATTATGAGCAACTGCTGTATTCATTTGGACCCAACTGATGCATCCCAGTTTTGCTCATAACTGTTGTACTTCACTGATCGAAGCTACTACAGTGCATTTTCACTCACAGCTCCTGCAATCCCGCTGATCACAACTGCTGCAATGCAGATTTGTTGATCGCTGCTGCAGTCCAGCTAATCGTAGCTGCTGCAGTCCAGCTTCCCTCGCATCTCCTACAGTGCAGATTTGCTCATCACTGCTGCAATCTAGATAATCACAGATGTTGCAGTCTAGCTTCCCTCGTATCACCTGTAGTCCAGCTAATCTCAGCTACTGCAGTCCATCTTCGTTTGCATCTCATGTAGTCCAGATGATCGTAGATGATGTAGTACAGTTTTGCTCAAACCCTTCAGTCCATATGGTCGCAGCTGCTTCATTACATATTTGCTCACATTTGATACAGTCCAGTTTTCCTAGAAGATTCAGTTTCATTCTTAACTGTGCGATCTAGTTAAAAAGTAGTCACAAACATCTTCGTCTCATCGTTTGTGATTTCGTAATATCTTATTTCGCTACCATACGATTAAGATTATTGTGAGGTGATTGATATTACTAGGTTATTCTTCGGTAATATAAGTTCGGTGTATCAATTGGTTCCTGTTCACCTTGATTTATCAAAATACGGAACAAAACTCATAGTTATTTCCGTTGGAGACAGATTTATCTATTGAATAGACTTTTATGTGTGAAACAAATTGGTTTATCAAGTCTTCGACTTTGGGTTGTAGCAACTCTTAGTTGTGGGTGAGATAAACTAAGGGAATCAAGTGCGTAGAGTCCTGCTGGGATTCAGCGGCGTAAGGAACGCGACTGTACCTTAATCAGTGTGAGATTGGTTAGGGCTCAACTACATTCCAGTCCGAAGTTAACTTGGAGTAGGCTAGTGTCTGTAGAAACTTAATACAATGTAGTTTTCAAATATGGACTAGGTCCCGGGGTTTTTCTGCATTTGTGGTTTCCTTGTTAACGAAATTTCTGGTGTTTGTGTTATTTCTTTTCCGCATTATATTTTCCATATAATTGAAATATCGCAGGTTGTGCGTAGTTCAATCAATTAGATAATCCAACCTTTGATTGTTAATATAAATCGATCGACACTTGAACATTGGTATTTGGTGTCGTTCAAGTTATTTCACATAATAATCAGGCTCGCGTATTTCTATCTGTTTGATTTGATGATTACGTTGTGAAACAGAGATACAACTCTTGGATATATTTCCATTGATTGAGTCTGGTTGTCTAGTTGATTCTCTTGGAATTATATTGGAGTTTGTCCATACAGATTTCCTAAACGAAATATTGGGTGAGGTTCTTAGACCCACGCTTTTTCAGTGTAACAACCTAATTCTTAGAATATTCAAAACTAAACTAAGTCTCGTGGTTTTCCTGAATTTGCGGTTTCCTCATCACAAACTTGTTGTGTTCCTTTACTTTTCTTTTCTTTTCGTATTATAATTATTGTAATAGTTATAATTAAAGTAATAGCACTGTACTTTAATCAAACACTTAGTTCCCATAGTTTTGTTCAATTTCGAACTTACGATATTACCTAGTGTGGGCGATTCAAGCCAATATCCTTCTATTTTTAAGAGTAAAAAGAAAAAAATTGGTAGATGTTATCCATGTAATCAAAACACTTCGTTTAAATCATGTTTTTTATTCAATATAACATAAAAAATGTATACTGAATTTTCAATGTCGAACTCATATATATCTCTAAAACGAATTATACACGTATCGAACTACTATTGGATTCCGTACCATTGGCTGAATTTTTAACCGAATCCGTATAATACTCATATGTATGCCATCCCAAACTTCTCCCCACACCCCTAATTGCTAATTGGGAACTGGTGCTTCAGTGGGACTTCGTAAAATATCATACAAATATTATTCTAATCATGTCATCGGATCCTGCCCTATAATAAATACATTGGATTGGAAAATATCACTACTTTCATAACGTGTCCGCGTCCTAACTTTTTGAGAATTTCTTCGTATCCGCATCCTCGTCTCGTCTTGTCTGTGTCATCGTGTCCGCGTCCTAACTTTTTGAGAATTTCTTCGTATCCGCATCCGCGTCTCGTCTTGTCTGTGTCATCGTGTCCGCATCAGTGCAACCTAGATGGTGACCACCTAGACACCTTGTCATTTGGACCTGCCAACTAAACAAACTCGTTATTGTTGTTCCCAATAAGTTATCCTCATTGGTTGCAATTTCTTTTTCTTTTTATTTTTAGGTAAGGGAAATACTCCCTCCGTCCTAGTTTACTTACCTAAATTAGATTTTGCAAAAACTTGAAAGAAATTCAAATTACTTCCAGATACACCATCGATCTTCCAAATTGTTTGTTTAATATAGTAATTTTCATATCCTAGTTTTTATTTTTTTTCTTGATAATTAGAAAATTTTAATGGGAAATATACCAATTTTTTGGTACAATTTTGTTAAAAAAAATACAATTTAGACAAGTAAAGCTGGACGGAGGAAGTATATTAAACTTAAACTAAGCGGACTTTACAAAACGAGGAAAAGCCCTCCCCTTACATTATCCCCCAGAACTGGAATCAAAAAATCTAGAGGAGTATATACCCATTCATTACAAAAACCATCATTTGCTGGTTTCTTCGATAAAATACCTGCAGCTCCACTACTTTACAAAAGTAACAGACCTCATCTGACTTACCAAAACATAAATATCAAGGATTAATTGGGGCCTGAATAGTTGGTCTCCCAATAGCACTTTGGTACTACCCCTTATCCTAATTTTTCAAAATGCCTAAACTACCCCCTAAAATAATTAATGTTAATTGAGTAGATTAAGTTAGATTAGTTGTTAATCTTTTAAGTTAGATTAAATCAGATTTTGGGTAAAATTTGAGTTTATTGAAGAAAAAAAATTGGTTGAATAGAGAGGAAAAGAGTGAGTTTTTTTGGAAATTTTAGGTTATTTGAAATGAGTGATTGTAGTGGAGGAAATGAGTTAAGTGAAGATTCAACCAACATACATGATTGTGTTGATGGTGAGATTGTCTCATCTAATCCTATGGATTGGATGTTTGATGAAGAGATGTTAATAGAGGAAGCCATGAATATTGGTGCAAATGAATATCCCACTACTCAAAGTGAAGGAACCAACCCTCAAAATGAGGAACCCCAAGCTCAAAACAATCAGGTAAACTTCATATGCTCTTCAAATCGCATGAATGGTGCTCCAAGTGGTCGATTGATGGTCACTATGGAACTACTCAGTGTGAGAGTCGTTTGGTCGGGAATATAAGAAACTAACGACCCTTAATAGTCGTTAGGTCATTAGCATATTCCATTGTCATTGGAGTATACTTTCTTGTTTTTGGTAGACCCATTTTCTTGTTTTTGGTAGACCCATCTGTAAAGAAAAGAAAATGAAGAATCCAAACAATGATTAACGACCCTATAAGAAATGTTAACGACCCCAAACAATGATTTTAACGACCCTATGTTCAAATGAAGAAATGTTAACGACCCTAATAAAACATTAACGACCCCAAACAATGATTTTAACGATTCAAGCATATTTCCCCTATTATGTGGACGACTCATTCATTTATTTGAACAGAGTGGTGTCGCAAACTTAATGACGACCATAATAAAACATTAACGACCCTAGTTTTAACAACTCCACTAATGGTTGACGATTTCTCCATAGTCCAACATGCAGTTCAAATATCGTTAACCAAAGATGAAAAATCGTTAGACATTCAAACGGGATGATTAACGACTCCCATTCTGAGAAATCAATTTCTACGATTCAAATCCTAATTTATTTTATTTTTTTAATAAGTGGTCGTTAACGAAAGAACTGATAGAGGGAGGGGGAGAGGAGAAGAAGAAGGGGGTCTAGGTTTAGTCTTAATAGGATTTTAGGGTTTATTTTTGGGGAAGAGTAAAACAGTACTTTCAATTTCATTTTGGAAGCCCCCTAAAATTTTGGGTGTGGGTATAAATTTTTCCAGACCCCCAATTAATACTTCCAGCCCCCAATTAATCCTTGATAAATATCAACTAAAATATGAACAAAATACCAGGGAACATAGGAAAATGCTACACCTACCGAATTATCATCCCGCAGAATCTCCCGAGAGGGAAATGGATTAAAGTGGGGGCCGCCATATATTAGAGTCGGGAAGAAAAATCCGTCATCTTAACATTGTCGAGGCCCGAGGGAACATACACATTACCCCTGACATAAGTTGACTATGTATGAGGAGTCTTTCGTAATGAGACAGGTGGTTCTATTGCAGCCTATGCACAACATATCTATTACAATGGATGGAAACAACGTGGCTGAACTTAAGGCAATCAAAGAAGGTCGTAGTTGAAAGTACGACCTTCTTTGATTGCCTTAAGTTCAGCCACGTTGTTTCCATCCATTGTGATAGATATGTTGTGCATAGGCTGCAATAGAACCACCTGTCTCATTACGAAAGACTCCTCCAATACCTGCAGAACCGAGACGGTTAAAAGCGCCATCAATGTTTAAGTTTAACATAGTTGATAGGTGGACATTCCCATCTCACAGTGACCATCTCCCTTCTAAGAGCCTGCCGGGAAGAGTTGAAGGGTGCAGTATGAAATTATGTTGCCTTGGTGATAGCACCACGGATGACTTTCCGAGTGATTATTGCGATAGTCAGAAAAACAAGCGAGTTTCAGAATTAGGGAACTCTTTTGATTTCTAGCTTAAGGATTATATTCATGAGGTTTCTAATACTGAATCCCCATTGTCTCGTCTCGTGAGAGAGCAATTATCACCCAGAAATTTGGTACACATTGCTCTATTGGGTCATTTTTTATCCACCAAAAATCCTTCCGGTGTTTTATCAAATGTCACACACCTTCAGTAAACTGAAGCTGGACATGTTATACGCTGGGTAAGCAGTGGTGGTTGCCTTTTTTTTTTTTGAAAGTTAGTTTCCATCTCTGTTGGAATCGAGTGCAGTTTTGCAATGTTTATTATCAACACTCCATACATTTGAAAATTGATGGCCTGTCCTGAAGGTTCATTCTCCTAAAATTCAAGGCTTTCAAATTTGGATATTTATATTTAAGCAGAGATTCCATTGAAAAGGAAATAAAATAGTGCTCCAGAAGAAGAATTCTTCCTTCTTCTTCTGGAAGAATTCTTCCTTCTTATGGTTAAAACAAACAAACAAAAGAAGAATTCTTCCTTTCCCAACTAATCTTGACTCAACAAGTAAAAAGAAGTGCATGTGCAGATCCGGGGATGATGAACCACCATCGTTCTGCACAATGGGTTCACAACTTAAAAGCCAGAAATACGACACAGCACATTGGGTTCACAACTTAAAAACCAGAAATACGGTACAACAAATCCGAGCTTAAATCTGGGGAAAAAACACAAAACACAACATGGAGATAAGATGTAGGTTGCTACAAAGTTGCACAGTTTGCAAAAAGTGGAGAGGATAGGGGAAGTTCTTTGTAACACTTGATGTTCACACATATATTACATCATTAAAATGAAACTGAGTTGGCATACAGCCAACGAGAAGTGGGCTCACCAAGTACATTAGAATGTGATCACATAATCTGCTATACTGCAGATCGGATGTGGAAGGCACCAAATCCATAGGATACCTACCTACCTACCTACTCAACCTAGTAACACACTTACAATACTGGCAAACTGAGTTGGCATACAGCCAACGAGAAGTGGGCTCACCAAGTACATTAGAATGTGATCACATAATCTGCTATACTGCAGATCGGATGTGGAAGGCACCAAATCCATAGGATACCTACCTACCTACCTACTCAACCTAGTAACACACTTACAATACTGGCAAACCAGGTTTACCAACTTGTAGCATGCCTGTAACTGAAAAATGCCAGATTTATAAGTTGTACATAGAGATACTAAGAGAAGTTAGTTTAGCATCTCTAATCACCTTGCGCATCAGACTTCTCCATCAATGTATAAGCGAGTGGACCCACTGTTAGTTTTGCTATCCAAAGAGCCACTAGGAAAGAGGCCAAAAGTCTGAGGTCTTGAACCCACTCCGGTGTCAATGTCTCCTAGCCTTGTCAGGGATTTCTGCTTCTCCTCCCCTCTCTGCTCCAATCTCCGACCTTCATTTGAGCAACAAACTATCAACCCAGCAGTATAATCAAATCAAAGAAACTATTGACAGACCTGCTTTGTATCGAGTTGAAGATCACAAAAGGCAACCAAAACCACATACATCCTAAGGGGGAACTCAAAACACCAAACAAAAGAATATGCATCATGGAGTCTACGTCAATTTCTAAAAGGACGGGAGATCAGAAGCCCACAATTTTGTTTCATTCTGGCATACACAATCAACTCTGAACAATCAAATCACTGGTTACAAAAATGTAGATGCAGGTAATAAAATCACTGAGCCTTAGGTCCTTAACCATTGCTAGTTGCTACCATATTCTTTTATCAGGAAGGGTGAACAACTCATAAATCAACAGGAAGGCCTAGAATTAATGAAATCAATTTCTATACTAACTAGAATTTAACGTGACAACCACTAAGCAGTGCTAACACATACAGTATGCAAAACACAAAAAAGAAGCAAGCCCTAGAATTGGGCATCCAAGTACTTGCAAATTGCAATCAATACAACAGACAGAAAAACAATAATTCAAAGTGATGGAAATATTACCAGGAAAATGTCTTGCTACTCCAATTCTGTTACCACCAGATCTAGGTATATCGCCGTTCCTAGGAATTTGTCGATAGTAAGCGCCCGTAAAAGCCCATTTCTTGAGAACATTTCATCGTCGCTCTTCTCCAACACAAGAAGCCAGTAAGACTGATTAGGTTGTATTTCCATGACCAAAAACAAGAAAAGAGCAAGAAAAAGCAATCGATTGTTCAATTTCAATTGGATAGAAGGAGAATTTTAGAAATTTACCAGCTAGGGTTTCTGCGTATCGTTCATCAACAGCGAGATCCTCAAATTTAAATATTTTTTTTCTTAGCCAGGATTCTAGCTAGTACACCAGTGACATCAAGACAAACATCCCTGCCATCTTCCCAATTATACGCCATAATATCCGCAGGCCGAAATTCCTTGTCGTTGATAATACCCAAAGAAATCTCTTTTCTGGCAACCACTCCAGCTCTATAACACATATCATCCAGGATGTCTTTGACTAAATCATGTCAGAACTTAAGCCCAACCTCACTAGCGTAATGAATGGCATGATCACCAAAGATATCCATGGGCTTCCCACAACAAGAACATTTGCTACCTTCTTCAAAAAGTGGTATAGCGAGACGGTACTGCAATACTGAAAGGTGGAGGAAAAGGAATTTGTTTTGTTATATTCAAATATTATTATTATTATGAAAAGGGGTCATAAAGGCTTTTATTAAGAAGAGAAAACAAATAAAAGTTTACGAGAATTTGTTTTGCCTTTTGAATCATTTCAAATTATTATTATTATTATTATTATTATTCAAATATGTATGTTAAATGCTTATTCTTATGATATTTGTTTTGTTATATTCGTGTTTAGTCATTTGCAAGTAAGGTGGAGGCAAATGAATGTCTTATAAACAAGGCAAAATATAACATGTGCGTTGTAGTTCAAAACAATCATGTGGATGAAACTCGATTTGAAATGATTTGCGAGCGTGGTGGGAAGCGAAAGAGTCATGAGGGAAAGAATAGTAAGTACGTAAGGAAAACGCAGAGGAAATCTCAAGCAATACAAAGAAAATCGGATGTCCTTTCAAGATTGTCTTCCATAATCCCGACGGTGCGGAAGGTTTAGAGTGGAAAATGTCTAAAGTTGATAATGGTTGTCATAACCACGATGATCCGGATACTCTACTTGGACATGTAATGGTTTCCAAGCTAAAATCAAGAGAAATGGATACGGTGAAGTCTATGAGGATCCAAAAAGCGAGTGTGATCTTAAGTAAAATAAAGGCGGACGACCCCAACAACTTGTCTTCCTTGTCAACAATTAAGTCAGCCCTAGCTACGATCAAAAAAACGGAATGGGATGGTAGAACGGTCATGCAACAATCGGAGTGGTTAGCGGAGTTACACGACTACACGTTGAGAAGGGAAGAAAAGGATGGTAAAGTTGTTCGTATTTTCTTGGCACATCCCGAAATGATCCAATTGGCCCAATGCTTTCATCAAATTTTGTTGATAGATGCCACTTATAAGACAAACAAATATAACATGTCGTTGTTAAATATTGCCTGCCACACTTCGGACAAAAACACATTTACGGTTGCATGGGGTTTAATGGATCATGAGAACAATGTGAGTTTCATTTGGATGTTGGAGACGTTGAGGTCCATTTATAATGGTGATGATTTTCCAAGTGTTATTGTAATGGATAACGATCAAGCCTTAATGCATGCAATAGCGGTAGTGTTTCCGGAAGCCAGAAACTTGCAATGTACTTGGCACATTCAACAAAACCTCAAATCCAATTGCCATCATCATTTCCAAGATAAAAAACCAAGGAAGGGTACGAAGAGGTCGAAGGAAGAGGATGAACGCATTGATGAGTGCGCATTAGTAAATTAATCCCAAATTCTCAGTGGAAGAATGAGAGGAAGAGAAAAACTACCCATAATCCAAAACCCATGATCGGTTATTTGATGGAAAATGGACATGTTTTGTTGAGAGGATGGAATGATTTGGAGAATGTTTTTGAAAGCATGGGACAAGATTGTTTGGTCAATTTGTCAACATCTTGACCATGATCCAGGAAATTTGATTATGCTACTGAAGCTAATTTGAAGAAATTTGAGGATGAATATGGCACGAACTATCCAAAACCCGTTGAGTATTGTAAAACACAATGGTTACCCATTAAGGAGAGGTTTGTCTTTGCATGGACATATGAAGTTCATAACTTCAAGAACTATTCACTGAAAACAACGAGACAAGCATTGCGGAGGGTCTCATGGCCGATTAAAGATTATACTACTTGCCTGAGTAGCTGTTGTAGTCAAAATGGAGTTGTGTCGATCCAAGAAGCAATCCATGAATACACCAACCGTGATCTCATAAAGATTATAACCGTTGGATGCAATTTAACCTAAGCTTTAAAATTTTGAATAGAACAAGACCTATAAGGTAATGTTACATTTGAAAAATATTGGTTACTCTTTAAGCATTCCCAACCTTGGGTATCAAGCTCTGAACATGCTAAAGAAAGATTGCTTCTAAGGGGCATTGTTCATAAAGTCTCAAGTGTCTTTTAGAGACCATACTGCAGCGAATTAGAATTCAAGAAGAGTTAATTGAAATACATAGTTAAGGGAGCCAGACAGTCCAAACCCATCAGAAACAATGGAGAACCAGAAACCCAGTCCGTAGTCTAAAGGACTACATTTGGAGGACCCCCTCGTGCATTGTCTTAGATGGACAATTTGAGCTAAAGGCAAGTATCCTCAATATGTTGCCTAAATTTAAAGCCCTACGCATTAGTAAATTAACCGGAAGAACGAGAGGAAGAGAAACGGTTATTTGATGAAATGGACTGAGGATGGAATGATTTGGAGAATGTTTTTGAAAGCATGGGACAAGATTGTTTGGTCAATGACCCAAATTCTGGAAATTTACGAAGCTAATTTGAAGAAATTTGAGGATGAATATGGCAAAAACCCAAGACCAAATAACTATCCAAAACCCGTTGAGTATTGTAAAACACAATGGTTACCCATTAAGGAGAGGTTTGTCTTTGCATGGACATATGAAGTTCATAACTTCAAGAACGAAGAGACAAGCATTGCGGAGGGGTCTCATGGCCGATTAAAGATTATACTACTTGGCAGTCAAAATGGAGTTGTGTCGATCCAAGAATCAATCCATGAATACACCAACCGTGATCTCATAAAGATTATAACCAGTATGCAATTTAGTGTACACCAATTCCCAACAGAACATGCTAAGGAAAGATTGCTTCTAAGGGGCATTGTTCATAAAGTCTCAAGATGGGCAATAAATCACATGATGAAACAACTCCATTTTTATAAAGCTTACGATGACGAGAATACGGTTTGTGTTTGCAAGGATATGATGGGTATTGGACTCCCGTGTCGTCATAAGTTGGGTAGGTATATTGAAGTGATTGACATCAATTATATTCATCCATTTTGGAAGCAATTAAATTTTACTCCAAGCACCCCGGTAGTTGATGGTCCGTCTTTCTTTGAGTCTGAATTGTGTGCACGAATAGCCCAGCGCTACGCTACATCAAATGGCACCAAAAAGAAAATATTGATGCACAATTTGGAGGAAGCCCTTCACCCTTGTTTACGGGAAGTTGATGAACCTATTAAACAAAAGGGGGCCAGTAGGCCCAACACCGAAGTGTCGAGGACCATCCAAAGAAAAGAGTTGAAGTTTTATTTGTCTAATAAAAGAATATTGTGTAGGGCCGAGCGTTTGGAAGTCGATTACGAAGATGAGCCGGAACCTAAGAAAAGAGGTCGTCCAAGAAAGGATCAAAGTGGACCAACCGCACGAAAAGTGAAGCCAAAGGTCCCTACGGAGCCTTCTCAAGCAAGTCAATCCGAGGTGGTGGAAGAAGTTGTGTTAGTGGAGAGCCAGGATAGCTCTATTGTTGTTGATAAAATGAGCGACTCACCACAAACACCACTAACAGAAATGGTTACTCTAAAAGAGAAGTATGGTAGTCTTTGTTGCCCTAGGGATATTAATGGAAAACCAAATCGAACCACGTATACAATTATCGAAGAGTATTTGGAACAACTCCCTCCACTGATTGTTCCATTTGTTTTGTCCACTGACGAGGTTGATGGGGATGGCAATTGTGGATTTCATGTCGCTACGGAACAAATGGGTTACTTTAGAGAGGCGGTTATCGAAGATGTCACCCAATGCCAATATTTAAGAAATAAGATGGTGGTACAACTAATGAAGGACAAGGATTTCTATATGGAGATGATGAGGCGAGGAGATAGACACGACAAAGAAGTTTAGTTCAAAGATTTAGTTGCGCGTATAAAGTTCCGAAAGGGATTGAAGACAATCGAATACAAGTATTGGATGACTATGCCTAAATGTGGATATCTCCTAGCGGAGGTTTTGAATTGCGTGGTACATTTTTTTGTTCCTCCGAAGTATGGACCTAGTATGACGTTTGCACCCACAAGAACGGTTTGCGACGAGTCCGTTAAAGATAGAAGAATCATTATGGCGTTTGTGAATGAAATGCATTTTGTCGGATTAAGGGTAAAGAAAGATTGTCCGTTACCACCGTTGAGTAAGTGGCACAATTACTTTCCAATGAACCATTGCAAGGATTGGGTGAAACAATATGAGTCCAACATGGTTGATTGGGATCATGTCGTGAAGAACAACTTTCCCGATGGGTTACTCGAATTGATTGAAGATGATGATGAGGATTAGTCTGTCCATTATGTTTAGAAGAAGTATTGAACCGTTGATACCAGTTTCTCAAGCTTTTTTGTAAAATCCATTGAAGATATGTGATAGATTCGGTAGATAATATTAGACACTTTTTGCCCGAATGTTTGATTCGGAGGGTTTTGTATTTCACCAAATTACCGATTTTAATCATTTTGAACTCAGAACTTGAAGAAATTGGAACACACTTGTATTCGGTAGATTAAAAAATATAAAAACTTACGATTGTAACTATGACACTGGAACTTTGGAAATATTATCAGAATTGGTAGATTAAATAACATAATAACTACCGATTATAACACAATCGGTAGGTTAAATAACAGACTAACTACCGAATATAACATATTTCAGGCAATAATTTAGGGAAATTGTGCCAAACTCTATACCATGGCCACGGCCTTCAAGAATTCATAAATTCCATCATATGTGAATTCTTCTCCTTTTTCCTCTAAGTAGTGCCTTTTTGCGAGTGTCTCCTACATAAACCAAAACAAATTATAATAGAATGCATAGTTGGTTTAAACTATAAAGACGATATGCTAAGTTCGTATAGTTTCGTATGAAAATACTTACAAATTGTTGGATCGACAAGCTTAAGTGGCTACTATTAAAGATCTGCTTTTGTATCGTTATGTAATCGTTCACCCATTTTTGGATAAGTCGGAACCGATCATGAACTTGTTGGACGGATCTTTGCTTTGGATTTCCATATTCTCGCACAAACTGACTATACACTATCCCCCAAAATATTTCGGTCGTTAACCTTCCAGCAATGACATCTTCAAGTCTAGTTTCTTGGTACCATGTTTTCACAATGGCCAAATCTTCAGCTGCGTCAAATTTTGACATGATTGTAATATGAAAAAGAGTGGTACAACAAAATACTAGACAATGGAAAATAGATGTGTGTAGTTTGGTGCCTCAATGAGAAGAGGTTACCCTCCTTATATAGATTAAAGTTCGAACGACTCTTTTTTTTTGTTGAAAATATGGTCGTTAGGTGTGGCACGAAAAGAGTGAACGGGTACAACGTACAACGTGCCAACAATAATTCAGTATAATTGGGAATAAATGTTACACATTTGACCGCCGAATATCATAATCGGGCAGAACTGATTTTTTCAAACCACCGATTATATGAATTTTGAACTCGGGAACCTGTTGTTTTATTTTACTGAATATTCGGTAGGACAATTAAATTTTTTTTACCGATTATGTGTGCATTTCGAGGCACGGATCTTTTTAAAAAAAATAAGTATCCGTTGTAGTATAATCGGTAGGTTAAATAACAGACTAACTACCGATTTCTTAAAAAAAAATGAATATCATAATATGATGTAACGAATATAATGCAACAATTCTATTACAATGACTTGTGCTTAGCTTCGTGGACGTCTTTCACGTGCCCTAAACGGATTAAATCTGTCCATCGCCTTAAGGATTCTGAAATGAGCTTCGAAACGGAAGTTTGATCTTTTCCATCTCCGCCATTCCTCGAGAGATCGTTCTATCACCTCATCATTAGTTTCACCCCTCAATCGATATTGATTCACAAGATAAGTTAAATGGACGAATTCTTGGACGTTTCCATTTATTGAACCAATTCGGCAGAAAAGATCAGCCGAGTGATGGTTATATGGGTTTCCGGTGTCGACGCAAAAAAATTCGTGAATTATAAACAAATAACTCATACTCATTACACCGCCTTGCCTACGTTCTTGTCCCCGTCTCGGATAGAATTGAACATAGCGCATACATAAAGATAAATCTTCTTCAATCGTGAACTCCGTAGGATTAATGAATGGTTGGGCCATTATGTTGAAGATGTTTTATTTGATGTTGGTGAGAGTTAAAATGAAGTTTTGTTACATACAAGGGAAGAGATACCCTCCTTATATAGTTTATGTGTTCCAACGGCTATTTTTTTTGAAAATATGGCCTTTTATGATGGGTGTAACATGGGTGTACGCAGCATGTGAATCATCAGCACATTAGAAATTCCATAATCGGAAGTCAAAAATGTCACATAAACCTCCAAACATGATACATTCAGAGGATATGTTATTTATTTTAACTACCGAATATATGTTGGCCCAAAATTCCGAATTTTGGAAAAAATGAAGATTTCTTTCGTTTGAAAGTGGTCATAATCGGACATAAAAAATAAAACAAGACCTCCGAATTCATTGGATCACCATCCTTACATGGCCTTTGGAACCACCTAGAGCCATGGAGTGAGTGGTTACGAATATGATACATTTGGAGGATATTTTATTTATTTTAACTACCGAATATATGTTGGCCCAAAATTCCGAATTTTGGAAAAATGAAGATTTCTAACGTTTGGAAGTGGTCATAATCGGACGTAAAAAATAAAACAAGACCTCCGAATGCATTGGCTCACCATCCTTACATGGCCTTTGGAACCACCTAGAGCCATGGCGTGAGTGGTTACGAACATGATACATTCGTAGGATATTTTATTTATTTTAACTACCGAATATATGTTGGCCCAAAATTCCGAATTTTGGAAAAATGAAGATTTATGTCGTTTGGAAGTGGTCATAATCGGACGTAAAAAATAAAAAAAGACCTCCGAATGCATTGGCTCATCCGAATTTCAAAATGCACCATTCATAATCCATAAAACTAACCATTCATAATCCATCAAACCAACCATTCACAATCCATCAAACAAACCATTCACAATCCATCAAACTAACCATAACGTGATTTAAGACTTCAAATCTGATCCTAACCTTAAAAACGAAATAAACCAACACAAACTATGAATACTATAAAACGGAAGTTTGTCATTCATTTATTCTTTGCTTTTACTTTACGACGTCGACTACCTCCAAGTCCAGCATGACCACGAGTTTGAGGACCTTCAGCTTCAGCACATTCATCTTCAGCACCTTCCATTGGACGACTCGTAGAAGATCGAGTTCTTTTACCCAACTTTGATACTGCCATCTTATCCGTATGCCTCTTCGTGGATTTCTCCCCAAATTCTGCTGCATATTCTTCATTGTCGATATTGTCAATTAGGTCTCTAGCCTTTTGTATCTTCTCAACTGGCACGGGATCTCCCTTCCTAATGCAGGCAATTAACATTTTGGAAACACTCTTGAACCTATTCACCTATTTTTAAACATAATGACATAACATCAAACGGTTATTACATAAGATTTTTAGCAATAACATCAAGAAAGTTTGAAGAATACGCACTAGTCTATCGTAACCAGTTGGTTTGTATTTGATGATATAATTATAACTAGACCCCGCCGAAGTAGACTTGGATTTAAATTCACGGATAACCAAAGGATGTGATACGTTCCTATACCAAATCATATAGCCTAGAGAGTTTTCATCACCTCGGGTGGCTGGTCTACCAGTGTTTATAATGAACTCAGTCCTCTTATCCCAGTTATAAGGAACATTAGGTGGGCCTTTGTGAACTATCGTCAGAGTGTCACCACTAGAAGAGCACAACTCCACCTCCAATTTATAGTAATCCTTGAATTCCTCCATTGGTTGATGTTGTATATACTCGTGTTGTCGCATCACCCTAGAGGGGTTGTACATCACATATCCCGTGGGGTGCCACAACGGTCCAAAATAAAGGGACAAGTCCGACCGAACTTTTATATGGCCAACAACTCGATCTTCCTTGTATGGATCAAAGCATACTTATGAGACCTTCAATTGGTCCAAAATCTCCCTCATGCGGATCAACTCCTGATCTTTTGTCCTAGAACGGTTGTCTTTGAAGATATACTTTGTTCCTCTAGGAGTACCTTTGCGCCACTTCGGGTTCTCTCCGGCCAAATTCAGGATTGGGAAGTGGTCATAGATCCATGCCTATATGGATAACAAACCAAGTATTAGTAAATAGATTAACAACAATCGGAACCAAATGTACATTAATTGCACACGAATATATACATTCAGAGGAATGTGATTTCCGAATAAAAAACATTCGAAAGTAAAAATAGTATAAGTCCGTCCGAATATGCATCATTTGGAGTTCAGTAGACTATATTTTTTTCACCTACAGATTCGGTTGTATTTTATTCACAATAATACCCGATTCAATATAATCGGAATACAAACTAAATTACATGCTTCCGAATACTAAACATTCGGACGCAAAAAAAATGTAAGTCCTACCGAATATCATTCATTTGGAGTTCAGTAACCTACGGTTTTTTTTCTTATATATTCGAAAGTTATTTCCCAACATAATGTTCCGATTCAATATAATCGAGAGTCAATTTTAGTTAAGTCTCTCCGAATAAAACACATTCGGACATAATAAAATGGATCATTTCCTTACGAATATGCATCATTTGGAGTTCAGTAAAACACAATATTATGGCATATATATTCGGTAGTAACTTTCCAAGACTAAATCCCGAATCCAAACAATCGGAAGTACGGCTATGTAATTGGTTTCCGAATACTCTACATTCGAAGGTTAAAAATTTATGTATCCTACCGAATAGTAATCATTTGGAGTTCAGAATATGCATCGTATGTATTGTCTACCGAATAACTATAGATTGACTTATAGAGTAAAAAAATAACCTGCAATAGAGCCACGTTCCCGGCAACTTAGCTAGTTCCTCGCCTCGACGCCTTTCTCAACTCTTCCATCAAGAATGCTAGGCATGCCGTGCCCCAAGAGTAGTCACCGACTTCATGGAGAGGATCCAAAAGTTGTAGAAGGTTGGCGTCGATCCGGTTGCCAGAAGTATTGGGGAAAATTACACATCCCAATACACAAAGGAGATACGATGTGGCCGCGTGATTCACTTTCTCATCAGTTAACGTTCCCTTTTTTTTCTTTATCCAAGGTGCCTCGGAACATATTCATTAAAACGGTAATGTTAATCTGTCTTGTTCTGTAACTTGCATGCCTCCTAAACTCTTATGTTGTTGTCTCTTCATCCCAACCTAAGCACTTTTTAGTTAGAACATAAAGTTGTGCCCAACTTAACTGCTTTGTGTAGTTGAACTTCACAAATTATGTGCCTTGATCAGGAAGGTTAATAATTTGCACAACATCATCCGGTGTAATCGTCATCTCCCCAAACGGCATATGGAAGGTATCGGTCTCAAGATACATTATCTCCACGAACTCCGATATAGAAACACGATCATGTTCCAAATATGAATTCTCCGCAGCATTAGATAACCCCGAGTTGGTTACAATTCTCTTGAACCTTTCACATTCACCGGATAAAGGCCAGTCAAGCATTTTTGTTGGTGCAGCGGTGGGTTTGAGTAGACGAACCGCATCTTGATGATATTATTAAACACATGATTTTTTTTTAAAGTACACACAAAAACCCTTAATACAACTATTATGATAAAACACATAGACAGTAAATTAATAAAAAATATACGATTATTATTACCTCGGTTTCGTATATTTCTTTGGCCCAGGAGTCTTTGTATCCAAAAAGAAATTTTCCTCCACCCGCCGGTAGCCCAAGGATTTCTCCGGGTTGAATATTCTTCACCTTCAAGTGATGAGGGACAAGATGCGATGCTTTCTTAGCAATGTCCTTATTTCCACCTTCTACTCCTTTGTTAGCTTTTTTAGCTTTTTGGGTAACACTTGGTTGTCCTTCTTCTTGAACTCTTGGCACTGGATCAATTGGTTCAATTTCAGGGTGGGAGGTAAGTTGTGGAGCACTTGGTTCTACACCTTGTTCACTTCCTGTGGACCAGTTGGTTCTACACCTTCTTGAGTGGGTTGTTGAGCACTTGCTTGCACACCTGGTTGACTGCCTTGTGGTTCCACACTTTTTTGAGCACTTGAATTAGCATTGGCACTCCTTTCTCTCCTAGAACTAGTTGTCACTTTCTTACTCCCTGCTCGACGAGGCCCTAAGTCGCCTGTCTTTGTGGCTTGCTTAGCTCGACTTTGTCTAAACAACAACAAAAGAATCAATGTTTACAAACCACACAATCGGAAGCCAAAGTATACCAATACAACCCGAATGTAAACATTAGAAGTAAAAATACAATGTTTGTTCCCGATTATACAACAACCGGAAGAAAGTTAAATGAATTTCAAACCGAATATGCATCAATTGGAGTTCAGAAACTCTAAAGTTTTCATCCTGTAAAATCGGAGGTATAAAACATTATCTTCTCTTCCGAATATATCCTGGCCCCAAAATGGGATTTTTCATAAATCGCTAATTTTTTATTTGTTTTCATCATATTGACATATTCGGTAGTAAGTTTCCTACCGATTATTATGTATCCACTTAAACATATTCGGAAGAAATTAATTCATTTACTACCGATTATTTCCATTTTGGTACACAGGAACATATGGCCATACATATTCGGAAGAAAATCAACAATTATAACTTCTGAATTCTGTCGATGTTCTTGAGAAATGAAGAACATGACTACATTCGGAAGTAAATGTAGAGGTTTAACTACCGAATCTAGGTAAATTGCAGAAAACCCTAGATATTTTTTTTTTCAATTCGTCCAATTAAAGCGAAATAAACCCTAAAATTGATAGAGTCTTACCTAATTGGGGCCATTTGAAGTTTCCGGAGTGTTAGACTATCAGAATCTCCACCGCCAACTACATCCGTGGATTTGTCTTCGTCGCGTTCTTCATCATTTTCACCAACAATCTCTTTGTTTCTTGCTAAAATCCCTATATTTGGAACAAAACCGCGAGGAACGTTTTTCGTTTTAGGTCTGTGGGATTCATTACCCGTATCCATTGTTTTATAAACGAATCGACGATGTTTTTATTTAACAATTCGCGACGGCGATGCAATGAATTGAAGAATAAGGAAAAAAAAAATTCCTCCACAATCGGAAGGCGGCAGGAAGAGAGGAAGAAGAAGAGTTGAAATGGAAATAGGGAGAAACAGTTTTGATTTGGGTTTTAAATTTATTTTTACTACAAGGGCATTTAGGTAACTTCAATGAAAAAATATTTTCCCCTTAACCAATACCTTGGGATGTGTATAACATGTTGGCCCCTAAATCCTTTTCCTGGCCCATAAAAACGCTAGGATAATTAGGGGCCTCACCAAATTTATACCAACTCTATTTATTTTAGTGTTAATTCAATTGTTAGGGGAAGAAGATTGATTTGATTGAGTCGATGTGAATTTTTGGTATATTTAGATATGGTTTGTTTGTTTCTGTAATTTCATAGTTGTTCTTTCTTGTTTTATCGCCCAAATCAATATTTGGTTTGTTTCTTTCTTTATGGAATAAAATCAGATATTTTTTTTCATTTATCTTTCAAGAAATTGAACTTTATTTTACCTCCTTCCTATTCCTTATTCACATATATTATTATCGTTGTTTTGATGTTTTTGAAATCCAATCAAATTCGATTGGTGGGAGATCGTGTGTGTGATATTGATTGCTAAATCTGATTTCTTTAAGTGAAGATGGTGGGAGATCGTTGTTTTGATGTTGGGATTTCTTTAATTCTTTAGATGGAATTTATTGATTTTCGGAATTGAATTGATCTTTAATTGATTTTTCGTTTCTTCGTTCTGGTGCTGCTGTGTTCCAGTCTACTGTAGCTTGTTGTATTTCCAATTTTGGAAAAAGAGTTTTTTTTTTTTCCGTGGTGGAATTTTTAAGTATGTTTGTTTAAGGCGCAATGCCTAGAACTAGCAAACCTTCTTCCGGCAATGCTACCCCTTCTTCCCAGGCGCTATCAGGCTCTTCTCAACACACGAACGTAACTGCTCCAAATGAACTTTGCCACTGCCCGTTCAAACATATTCATGGTTGTCAAGATGGGATTAATGGTAGAGGTCTTGCCAAGGGTTATTTAGCGAAGCATTTGTACGACAAACATCTCTCTTCTGACATTAACAAAGCCTTCTGCAGAGATTTAATTTCCAACAACTTGGACGTTTATTTGACATGGGAGAAGGTTTAGAGATGCTTGAGAATGTGGTTGTGTTGTCGATGTATGCATCTACATGGTTGGAAGAAGGCGTGTAGAGGCCGTGAAGGAGCGGTTCATGGAGATGTTGTGGCTGGACCTTCCAACGGTGCCGGGGTTGAATTTCTTTTACATGGTTTAGATAAACCTGTTGGAGATACTGTTGAGCGCTCGGGTTTTGTGGATACCGTTACTGGCGGCGTTACTTCAGAGATTAGGGCTTTGATTGTTTCGGAAGGTGATTCAGATAATGGGCCTATGATTGTTTCGGAAGATGATGATGTTATGGCTCTTTCTACAGACCTTCTCAACTCTGTTTTTCAAAGACAATTCACGACTATCACCAGCATCCCCTATAAATGCAGGTTAGTATTTTCGAGGATGATGAAAACTTGTCTTGACAGGGTTATTGCTTGCCCTAGGAACTTGTCAGCTTGGTTGCAGCTCGTTCTTCTCCCAATCTACACTCTTGATGTGATATCAAAGTTGTTGTAGTAATAAGGTTCTTGAGACTTGTGAAAGCAAAAGAATTTAGACTTAATGAGACTTAAAAATAAACAAAACTTAATTTAAAAAGTGATTTCAAGATTTAAAAATAGACCAAGGCTCCGGATTCCACTATTCCTCCTAATTGATTGGTTTATAATGATATTTCAAGAATTATTATTAAGCTCTTTTTCTCATTAATTCACTATTAATATATATGGTGTCCAAACATTAAATTGTAATCCCTAAGCATGAATTATCAAAGAATTGATTCTAAGCATAACACATCGAATTGATTCACAACTAATTAAGAAAACCAATTTTATCTTTATGTTGATCCTAGTGAATTAAATTAAATAAATAATAAAAGAAATTACTAATCAAGCATGAGTGAATAGTTTCCTCCGTTGCCTCAGTCACTGGGTATTTTAGCCGCTCATCATGTTGAAAACCCGCTCAAAGAATTTATTTATGCTCAAAAATGGTTTACAAATGATGAATTTGGAGAAAAAAAATGATGAAACCAGATTTGTAACACTTAGCGCTGTTAAAAATCGAACTGTAGCAAGAACGATACAGGTAAAATGTCACTGTGACTGTAGAACTACGACGCTAAACTATCTGTCGTTGTCACTGTTGGTAAACGTCGACGGTCTTCAGATGTGGAATGTTCTTCGTGTTCTTCCTTCACAGCAGCAGCAGCAGAATTCTCCAAATCGATTTCTATTGCTCTGTTCTTCTTCCAATCACTTCGTAGTCGTCCTCTGACTTCCAACCACTTCTTTTATACTCGACAGGGGTAATAAATCACGACCATAACCCCGGAATAATTCCCATTACTCTTCCATATACGGGAAGATATTCTTTCCATTTTCTTCTCCTGCACGCGTCTTCCAGCTGAAAAATCTCCTTATTTATCTATTGCACGCTCCAAACTGTTGCTCGCATCAATAATCATGCACATAACACGTTCTAAAACTCCAAAACTCATGCAAACCCGTGAAGAACGTGTCCCGTGTATGTGTTGGCTATGCTTGCTTTAATCTCACGATACAGCCAATTCCAACCAATTCTAAATCCCATACCATCCCTGTCTAGCTGAATTGAGTCGACCCAACGCAAATCAACCATTGAATCTCCTTCTAGCATGCCCAAAAGTCCAACCCTAATCTTCTAGCTCCTTTTCCCTCCAAAATCGAATTTTGAATGGAGAAGATGGTGTCCCCCTAACCAAACCGGGGGTGCGAATAGCAGATGCCTTGAGGGGTGCCTGGGGGTGCCCTTATCCAAAATGAGGGTGCCTTTATCAATTTTCTCTGGGGGTCCAAAAAGCACTTTTCGAGCAACGTTTTTCCACACAAGTGTATTCCTCCAAAAACACCTAAACAAACATAAAAACACCAAAATTAGTACAAAAATCGAGACTAACAATAGAGACATTGAGGACAATTCAGACACAAAAATGTGTCTATCAACTCTTACCTTGTTTCAACCGAGAAATTCAGCCGAGAAGAAGTCTGGCAACAGAAAGCGTCTTCAAGTCATGGCTATCAACCAAGCCCTTGCAGTTTGGAAGGAACCTAATGTCTGCTCCATCCTGGTGAATAAACTTCTTGATCAGCCTATTCGTTTTGGTTACAAAAAGGCAGATAAGAAATCAGGTGCTGCTACTTTATTGGCTTGTCAGAAGAAGTTGAGTTGTGGTCATTTCGCGACTGCCATACGTGTATTGTCTTCTACTGGGGTAGCACCGTGTGATGAGTATACGCTGCAAGATTTACATGACAAACAACCTTCTGCGCCTCTTCCTGATATCCCCGGTGATGTTGATTTGGGGGATTCCATCACAATAGACTCACGGGATGCTTTGGGAGCTATTAAGAGCTTCCCAAAAGGAATATATTGTGTTCGTGACGGTTTACGGGCACAACACTTGGTTTACGTGATGAATGGGGCTGCAACTGCTGTTATGGATGGGTTACTCTCTTCGATTACGGGGGTTGTCAATCTTTAGTTGGCTGGTACATGCCCCGTGCTTTTGGGAGAGTTTATTGCTAGTACGCCCTTAACCCCATTACTTAAACCTGGGGGTGGTATTAGACCTATTGATGTTGGTATGGTCTGGCGTTGGTTGGTTTCGAAAGTGGCTGATTTTTCTGTTGGAAAGGACATGTCGTCTTATTTAGGCGATTACCAATTAGGGATTGGTATGCTTGTGGGAGGAGAAAGTATTTTACATGATGTAAATATCCTACTTGAGAAGCATGGTCACTCGGACAAAATGTCAATGTTGCTCATCGACTTTTCTAATGCTTTCAACATGGTGAGCAGATCTCAGCTCATCAAGGAAGTTCGTCTTCATTGTCCAGGTATTTCCCGCTGGGTAGAATTTTGTTATTTGAGGCCTGCTAAACTTTATTACGACCAATACATTTTGTCTTCTGCGCTTGGAGTTCAACAAGGTGACCCTCTCGGTTCATTATTATTCGCGTTGACACTTCACCCTTTAGTGAAGATTATTGCTTCTCAATGCAAACTTGATTTTCATGCTTGGTACCTGGATGATAGTACAATAATTGGAGATACTCTGGAGGTAGCCAAAGCCTTGAGCATTATCGAAGCAGAAGGACCATGCATGGGTTTACATCTCAAGATAAAGAAAACATAGGTCTTTTGTCCCTCTATTGATCCCAGGAGCACAGTCGAAGGTGTTTTCCCGGCAGATATTGGTAGACCTTCTAATGGTGTCAAACTTTTGGGTGGACCGGTGATTTTAGATCTAAATTTTATTAGTAACATGATGTTGAACAGGGTGCATAAAATTGTTCAATTAATATCGGAAATCAAGAAACTTAAGGACCCCCAAAGTGAGATGTTATTACTTCACAATTACACTGGTGTATCAAAATTATATTTTGCAATGCGTACTACCAATCCTGCAGCTTTTCAATCAGCCACTGTCCATTTTGATGATCATTTACTTAAGTACTCGAGACTTCAAATCACGGGCGATGGTGCGGGGTTTGGTCCTTTGCAGAAGCGATTAGCCACCTTGCCTATCAAAGATGGTGGACTTGGCATTTACACCATGGCTGACACTAGCACCTACTGTTACCTTTCTTCTCAGAGTCAAACTACCTCGGTGCAGAAGGTGATCCTTGGAGACTCATTCTCAACAGAAAAAGGTTTTGCTTATCAGTTTGCACTTCAGAGATTTATCCAGGTATGTGGATTACCTGCTACTTACTGTGTCAATGACACTTCCCTCCCTTCCATGCACTCTCTGGCAGTCACTTATTTTGATATGGTTAAGAAGCAAATCACAGACCAATTTACTATGTCTACAAGAGATTCCATCTTGTGTCAGTGCAATCGTATTAAGCATGCTCAAGACTATTTAATGGCGGTACCCATTAGTGGGCTCAATCAGTGTCTTGGACCTAGGAAGTTCAGATCTGTGATTTGCTATCGTCTTGGTATTCCTCTATTTGCTGAGAATATTTTGTGCTTAAGTTGTAACAAACCTATGGACATGTTTGGGGATCACGCGATTCATTGTGCCAAAGATATAGGCCCTAAATTTCGTCATGATATTGTTCGCGATGTAGTTGCTGACATTTGTTACAAAGCTGGTGTGCATGCGCGTAAGGAAATCTCTCTCAGTTTTCTGACGGATGATGACAAAGAGCTACAACCTGCTGATATTCTTGTGCTCAGTTGGGAAAATGGACAAGATGTTTGTATGGATGTCACAGGTGTCTCGCCCTTCACCGATGAAGGAACTCTCTCATTCGTCCTGGGAAAAGCTATAGCTGGTGCGGTTTCACGTAAACACACTAAATATTTGGACAAATTTATTTCACATGGTCATGGTCTGGGGGTCTTATCCTTCTCTACCTTAGGGGAACTTGGTGAGGATACTTTATGTTTTTTAAAGCGTCTGAAGAATTGTTTAACTAGTAACGACGCTAGTAGTGGTTTTGGTAGCTTTATTTTTCATAGACTAGGTATTGCCATTCAAAGGGGTATTGGTGTCCAGCTTTTTGCTAGGCTGCCAACAAAAAAGCTTTGTTTGAATCGTAAAATAAATTGGCTCCTTATTCTAAAATGTAATGAAATTTTTTTTTTGCCCTTAACTAATAATAACTATTCATCCTTAACCCTAAACCTCCATTTCATTTCCATCTCTTAACAAGAAAATCGGAGTCTTTTCTCCTCCCCTCTCCCTCTCTCTCAACTATCTTCTCTTCCATTAATGACACGAAAAAAAGAAAAAAATCAGTTACAGTTAAAGGGTCGTCAACCCGAAAATTCTAAAACCTAACGATTTTTCATATGTATGTAGAGACTATGAAAACTTGTTAGGGTATATGAGGAGGGAAATAACAACCCTAATTATGTTTGTCTTCTTCTTATTTTTCTCTAAATTAGAGTGGTTACCGTGGTATAAAAACATTGGACGACCCCTTTCTAAAAGTTGATTATTCATCCTTTACGAACGACCCCAAAAGCAATACAAGACATCTTCTCAGATTGTTTTTTAGTAAATCTTTTTGTTGTTTTTGTGAGAAGATGATAAAATCTAGAGAGAGAAGAGTGTTTAAAGATAAAATGAGTTGGTGCTTGAAAAGCTGTGATAAGCACTTAAGCAGCAGTGTTCATATAAACACGAATGAGTGAATAGAATACTAACAAACTGTGGACAGGAGATGGTTCTAGTAAAGGATTATTATCAAATATTGTTGGTGTTATCAAATTCATCTAAATCCAATGATTTCCTCCACCGACACTATAAATAGAGAAAGTTTTTCATAGAGTCGTCAAATTAAGTTTTAGAGAGTCGTCATATGCAATTTAAGGGTTGTTATTAATTAACATAGATTCGTCATTTGGAATTTAAGAGTCGTTTACATGTAAATTTTTTGGGTGATGACCCTTGTTAGAGTCGTCAGGGTTTATCACAGTACCATGGCGATTTTTCATAACCTCAAAAAGTTGCAGGTTTGAGTCGTCAATGGCGGTGTCAATTAATTGACGACTTTCCGGAGTCGTTGGGTTATACGCCCCTCGACCCTAACGACTCTTTCTCTGAGTTCTGTCATAGTATCTATGGATCGACCACTTAGAACACTTAATCGAACTACACTAATTAACTTAACTAATTATTAACACTAATCATTTAAGGGAAGTTTAGCCATTATTATTATTTTGGATAAGGGATAACCCCCAATCACTATTTTATGACCTTTTTTGTCATGTAGCTAGAGGCCCCAAATTATTTTCCAGGGCCCTCAATTAACCGATGCTTATAAACCGGTGCGGCTACATACTTCCATCTTTATATATACATTTATTTTTTTTATTTTTTTTGAAGCATGCATATATTAGAAAGGAATTAAATAGAGATTACACATGGGAAAGTAATTCCCATAGAGTCACTTAAGAGAATTTGATTAAGAAAAGACGGGTTTACTTGATCTCATACCGTTGTCGAATAGTTTCCTCTTCGCTTCTATCTGCTGCAAAGCTTGTTATACCATCAGCTGCTTGGTTGCCTTCTCTATAATTGTGTTGAATGTGGCAGGAAGGTATGCGGTGCATTCTTTGTTTGATTTCTGCAATCATTTGTGATATATATCAAGGATCTTCCGCTGATGTTCTGATAAAGCGCTTGAGATTCTCAGAGTCCGTTTTAATTATCACTCTTGGCCATTGTCTTTCCATCGCTATTCTGGTTGCTATTACGGTAGCCCATGTCTCTGCCGTCAGCGCAGTAGTTAAACCTAGAGGTTGTGCAAGAGCCATAATGGTTTATGCATTCGATTCCTTGTAAACAAATCCCACTCCTGCCATACCTAGATGGCCTCTAGCAGCCCCATCTGTGTTTATTTTTATCTAACCCGAATCTGGAATAGACTATCCAACTTGAATGATTGTAGTTGTTCTTGTGATGGTTATTGTAATCCTTGGAGTTGGACCTCCAGGTAGCACCGGTGGGGAGATTTTTCTTGGCCATTCAAATTCTTGTTGTTGTGCTAGAGATGTCCTCAGGATGTTTTCTTAGTTAGATTGGGATTGGTTGAACACAAGTTCATTTCTGGTTGTTCATAGCCCCCAGAAAAGAAAACAGAAAGATGTGATGGTGGTTATATCGGTAAAAGCTTGTAGAAGATGCAATATGGTTGTTTGAGGATTTAATGTGATTGGTTGGTTGTTATGTTGAAGATGGTTTGTTGGTATGCGGTTTAAGAGGTTGGTCCACGCCGTTGTTGCCACAGGACATTGAATAAGCATGTGTGTCACCTTTTCTGGGTTGGAGTTGCATCTGGGGCACATGTTTGAATTGGTGAGGTTGATGTGGTGTAATAAAGAGAAGGTTGGTAATTTAGTGGGTTATCTTGTTGGGATAAACAGTTGTATCCAAAAGCAGTGGTATATTTTCCGGATTTCGATTGTGGCCAGATTTATTTATCTGGGTTATTTTCCAGGGGAAGGTGGATATTGAAAATATGTTGTATTGCATCAGGTGGAAGGTTGTGTAGCTGATCATGTCTCCAATTATGAGTAAGAGGGTCAATTAGATCAGCCACAGTTTGGATAGGATAGCAATGGGTAAAATCAAGGTTAGGAAAATGAGGTATCCAATTAGCTTGGATGGGGGTGTCTAAACCATTTCTTATGCGATGAAATAATTGTTGTTTTACAAAAGGTATAAGGGATGCCATTTGCTTCCATTGTGGGCTGGCAGTAGAAGGAAAAGTCATCGTGCCTTGAAAAATTGGTTGATGTTTGAGGTACTTCTCTTTGTAGGAACCGGTGTAGATGGAATGTGGTCCATAGTATTTTCATGAGCAAATCTTCATTGTGATGGATACTCTTCCTGATGCCGAGTCCTCCTTTTGCTATCGGTGTGTGGAGTTTTTTCCATCCCAAAGGGTGAAGTTTTCTAACAGAGGAATCACGCCCCCAGAAAAAATTCCTGCTAATCCGGTCGATTTTTTTGTGGACATGAGTGGAGAAAATTTGTGTTTGCATAAGGTGGTTGGAGGTTGGAGTTTGTTTGTGAGAACTAACCTGAGTGGAGAAATTTTGTCATCCATCCTTGTGTTTGATCTATCCTTTGACACTTTTGGTGGTTGGAGGTTGGACTCTAGCGAAGTTCAAAGTTTTAATGAGACTCCCTTCTAGAGAGTTTGTGTTTAAGAGGATTTTGTCATTCCATCCTTGTTGCTTTGCCTTCTATCCTCATGAATCTGTTTCAATATTATTTTATTTTGATCTATCCTTTGAAGCAAAGGCAAATCATCTACACTTCCATCTTTATATGATGATGACACGTTTTATAAAGAAATTTTTTTCTCCAATTATTTGTCTTAATTTCCTACTTTTTATCTTCCAATTAATTAGTCATATATGGATTTTCGTGCCCTATACGAGTTTTGTTGTCCTCCCTAGTTGATATTATTGTCGCTAATGGTTCACAACTTTTTAAGTAAGCACCAAAATGGATATAAAACAAATTTGTTGAACACACAAGTTTTGCTATCTCAAGTTTGTTGTCAATGTTAGGTGATCAAAACTATATCTTGATTTCTAGTCTATTAAGTCAAGTGTCGGATAGGTTAGAATTGTGGTTGAGTATCAGAGATCACCCTTGAAGACTGGAGATCGACGAAAACATTTTGGAGAACTTCTGTATAGGTATGTGAAGACTGAACCATTCTATTTTACTCAATATACCATCATTCTACCTATTGAGACTATATCGTATGACTTATAGTAGATTAACCAAGAAGATGTTTCGAGTCAAGCTTGTCTTATGAAAAATCTCGAAATATGATTTAGCAATTGGATGTTCAAAGGTCCTTACCAATATTAGTTCTATGAATTAATTTGTGGATCAATTGAAAATTTCCCATGCAAATGATTATATCACTTGGGAATGTTTTAATCATTAAAAATATAACTTACTGAATTTCTACTCGATGTAGGTTGGTGAACTCAGTTTGCAAACCATAGTGTTAGAGCACTGCTCGGTCGAACTCGCAAGTATTGCTATCTCAAGCTTGTTTGTCAAGTTTAGTTGATCAAAACTATATACTTGATTTCTAGACTTCTTAGGATAGAAGTGTGTAGTTGAGTTTTAAACTTCACGACGTTCACCAATTGAAGAAGATCTACTGAAGAGTTTGGAGGAACTTCATCAACAAAAGGTATGTGGAGACTAAAACTTATCTATCACTCAGAAGTCTATTATATTCTATCTTCTAAAGAGATTAAGTCGTATAGCTGTATAGACTTTTACATTATACACCTTTGAAATTTCAAGCCGAGTTTATCTCATTTATATATTTCTCGAAATATATGTCGGAGAAATGGTGAAAGCACACGTGTCAGTTGCAGTTGAGATATTTATGTTCTGTACCTTTCTTACTAAATTATCACCGTAAACATTAAAAGGAGGTTAAAGTGAAATTTAGTTGATGGGGTTGTCACATCAAAAAATCAGAACCACCTCTGACTTGACGGTAGTTTTTGTCTGGGGCCTTTGCTGACCGGATGGCCATTTTAGGAAACTAAGTCAGCCGTGTGAAGAAATCGGCAGCAAAACAACTTGAACGGCTAAATTCTATTGCTGTAGTGACTGTATGGGATAGATGCAGATTGCCTACATCCAAATGACTTCTAAAGAAAAACATGACCCCAAATGTAACTCGAATTAAGAGGATGAAACGAGTCGGAAATTGAACCTTTTTATTTTTTATAGAGTGGGCGCCATTCTAAGATAATACAGAGTCCCACCAACAAATGGAGAAAAATTTAGTACCCAACTAATGAAAGAACAATCAGAGTTGGTCATCGGAAAGAAAAACAGCTACCAAGCAACCCATTGTCTTAAGAATACAGACCAAAACAAGATCAACTTGAAACAAATATTTTATTCACAAAAAATAGAAAATAAAATGCAGCAATAAAGCGTTCGAAGTCCCAGATTCTGTAGCTTAGGCTATCATATGATACAGTACACTGTTCTTTCCCTTCTCTTTGACAATTTCTCGTATAAACCACACCAAACCAAAATCCTGCTATTATGCTAATGCCATGACTACGTCTAATTCTATAGTTAATATGCCATGACTAATGTTATAGTCATTTCAACTCATAAAGACGAGATGGCCAACGAACTAACTCAAATTATTTTACTGACATACGTGTCTGAATCATGATGAGGGAGACACTACAATAACCTTCTTCTTTGGCGGTGGGTTTCCTCCTGAGATCATCACATATGAATAAAAACAAAGCATCGCCGCGCTGCCAGACAAAACAAGATTTAAGTGAACACAAGTCCAGAGCGAAAATCCTGAGAAGACAAAATAATGAAACCAAATCTAGTTGTACCTCATAATGGCATAGAACCCTGCTGGGAAAATTTTCTTTGTCTGTAAACAAAATACCAATTATTATTAACGCAGAGCTGTAGTTTTTTATAAGAGTTCAAAAACTAGTATGGGAATATAATGTACCAAAGAATAGTTATGAAAATGCTTCCAGAGAAGTGCCGCGGAAAGTGCTGCAAGATCAGAAAGCCAATCAATGTGTTTAGCCCAAGGGAGAGGAAACCCAATAAGGGTGGCACTGAATTAACGATTTTGGTTCAATATTATCCACACTACAAAGATACCAACAACAAAAACAAAACATAGCCAGAAGGTCAAAAAAACGAAGACAAGTAACATCGTGCTTTTGTTCTACTGTTTTCACCCCTTGTGGCTCATCCAAATTATGTAAACATAATATTCACTTTCCAGGTTACTGAATCTAATTTATTGCCAGCATCATGAACATATCTACATCTATGAATAAGCACAAAAACAAAATACCTGCTTGACCCAATATTAATGGTAAGCTGGATTTCCCTTGTCTCCAGACCTTTAAGCTTAACATGCTCAGAGCTAGCAAAGCACCTCCGTAAAGAATCCCTGTGGCTAGAGTCACGGGATTCCTTGAAAATAGAAACCCCACAAATCCTCCACTTAAAACAAGGCCACCTGCAACCAGAAGCAGTTCATCATTAAAATAGAGAACTGATATATGTATAGATTACAGCACTGTATAGATTATAACAGTGGTCTAGCCAGAAATATGCCATTCATCAAAGTAGAAGGCTGAATTAGCGTCTTCACGTAACAGGATTCAGATATCGCAACGATCAACTCAATGGCTTTTGAACATAAGAATATAAAATAGTTTCGAACTTCTCGGATTAGTATCTGGCCATTGGAAAATTACAGCTGTATGGTTTAGAAATTGCTAAAATGCATATATTGAGAATTTAGGCGGAGGAGCATAATGAGTGCACAGGTGCAACTTAAAACTGACTAGACTGTGAGAGATGCTACAGTCTGTTATTAGATAGTATTCAATATTCACCATACGAGCTTAAGAATGACAATCTCTGCAAGATGATGATAAGCATGAGAATTTGTTGACCAAAATGAGCAGAAACATATCCGACAGTATAATCGAGTTTCACTTTCATTAAATTTAAAGATGTTTAAACATGAATAATGATTATCTCCATACATATTAGAGAATCATTCAGGACATATATGACACACCTATTACATATATCGTGTTTAAGAAAAACCACATGCTTATTCTACCGTAGATTATATTTTTGATTTGCGGCAGAAATACACTTACCGAAAGGAATCCCAAAGCAGAAATCATGAATCTTTGCTGCCTTTATGGGCTCCTTGATTTCTTCTTCTTGTAACTCCACATCCTTTCCTAACTGTCCATCTACCGGCTCTTCATTAGTAGGATGTGATCTAACTGACCCATCTGCCTGCAACTTTGAATCACCAGCCGGAGAAGTCATTGTGGTTTTCATATCCAAACTAGAAGGTTCTACACTTCCCCGTTCAAGTTGCATAACAACTGAAGACTGAAAAAAAAAAAAACTTCTTTACAAACCAAAATGCTATAAGAGTACACATTCAGTTGAAAGAAAAATGAACTACTATCCTCCAAGAGAAAAGGGAAATATTATGTAAGAAAGAAAAATAAATACAAAATTGTGCCCCATAGCTGTAACTACAGATCAACCCTTAAACTAAACAACAACATAACGATCTATCGTCAATAGACTCCCAGTTCCTACTCACCTCCAACAACAATTGACATAACGCCATTGAAAATCAAACTAAAATGCTCAAGAGAATTGCTGATAAGCATTAGTTCATCGTAACTGATAACAATCTGTAATTTGACAACAGATGTATTTTCCTTTACCTTATTAGTGCACTTGGGAAACAAATCCTAATTCCAAAGGCCCCATATATAATCACAAGGGCATAACATAAATGTTTGATTGTGATCAGCTAAGTCGCTAGGTTTGCAAAATATCCAAATTTCAGAATCTAAAGTAACCAGAACTGGTCAAACATATGAAATTCATTGGACACCAACTATCCTAATTAGAGAAAATGATAGATGGGTCATACAATCAGGGATTGGGTAGGTTTTCACATCAATCTTAAAACCCTAGCAATTAAAAATAAAATAAAAATTTCTCCTTTCATTTTGACCAGAAAAATAAAAATTAATCTCCCCTGTCAATTTGAACTTACTTTAGATGGACGAACAGGTAAGGTGACCATGAATCGATTACGTTGATGAAGATTGAGTTTCCGATTCATTGAAGAAAAACATGATATCTGAGATAGATTTGTGGTGGTTGCCATCTTTGGGAAGAAAGAAAATCTTCAACAACTCCTCTTCTCTCCTCTAGAGTTTGAGCCAGTCTTCTCTTCTCTCCAATAAGTTTTTGGAAGACTAAAAATTGTAGAAGTGGAAGGTGAATGTCTCTGTCTGGATGGACAGTTTAAAATCATTTCGCTGAACCACCAAGCTGCAGGCATTAAAAAAAAAAAAAAAAAAAAAAAGAGGTCCTACCGGGAGTCGAACCCAGGTCGCAGGATTCAAAGTCCTGAGTGCTAACCACTACACCATAGAACCGATTGGTTGGCATTGTTGACACTTTTAATATAATATAAAAAGAGTGGTTTGATGATGTAACATCCTCTGTTGGCCTTAACATGGTTATATCAGGAGATTCAGGACTGAATTCAGCTAATATGACACAAGTTGTTATGCAATTTCTGAAAGTCAAGACTCCAGGTTCATCCATATCCTGTGTATTGTAAAACAATTTATCTTCAATGGGGTAACTCTAGTCATATATGCACAAATTACTAAGATAAATTGCTCTACAGAGTTCACTGAAAATGGTTGAAACATATAAAACCAACATTTTCAGATGAATATCCCACTGCGCTTTACATTTTCAATAGTACTGATGGACAGAAACGGATAATGTAAGATCCTCAATAGAAGTCAGGGTGTAAATCTTCTTCCACCTTTTGATCATTAAATTGCATCTCCAAGCGATTTTCTCTCCAATTCTGGAAAGGATTTTCAGTTGACTTTACATCCCTGCCTTTAAACAAGTAGTCATTGTCTTCTTCGTCTTCCTCGGTTAAGTATTCATCCCATTTTGATGCTCCTTTGGCTGTTTCTGCCTGAAATGCTATCTCTGGCTTATTCTTTTGGAAAACTTCATTGCAAGTGACTTTGTTGCTACACAGATTGGTTGTTTCTGTCTGAAATGTCATCTTTGGCTTACTAACATTCTTTTCGAAAATATCCTTATAAGTGATTTCATTGCTGCGTAGCCTCGTTGAACCTGAATGTTTGACAAATGAACTATGAGATGTTGTTAGCTATGGTCTGAACTGAATGAAAGTATCGAGGACCTTAGTATGGGTAATAAAGGAGAAATGAATTAATAACATAACAACGGAAAAGGTAAAAGATCAATGTCTTGACAACTTGCCAATTTGATCTCACAGAACAATCAACAAAATTGGGTTTAGTGGGCATACCATTAAAATTGGATTAATCAGTCATAACTGCTGAACTAATAAGATTTAGTGAAAGCAGCTGAGTAAGAAAAAGAAATCTGTTATAATTGGTTCACCTTTGGTGCTGGTAAGAATGCCTGTCTTTTCCGATGATGAAACAGGATTGGAAGACTTGACTGCTCCAGATCTTCTTAATCCAAGTGAGTGGTTCTTAAGTTTAGGCCTCTTAAAGATTTCTTTCGGCAACTCTGTCACAAACTCAGGCTCTAACTCACATCCTACATAATAAGTAAAGGAAAAATTATTAAGAACACAAAAATGTATATCCAAAATTGGGGTTGCACTATTCCGAAGAAGTAAATCAAACTCAATTATCGGACTAACCATGAAATAGATGAAAACAGTTCAAAGCAAGTGTTTGCATTTCTCATAGGCTACAGGATTACGTGCAACTGAGATACTACATAGATATGCTTTCCTTAAGGTGCTGCTTCTGTTGGTGCCTTAGAATTGAAACAAAAAATAGACTGTCTGGAGCAATATAGTACTGAGAGATGTATTTACATGCAATTAGGGTACTCCCCATAATAACCTTATTAACCAACTACATACAGGAAGTCAGGAAGAGCTACAAAAGAAGATCAATTTAACATTCATTTCGCGATTGGTTTCAGAATTTATCGCTAACCTGCAACATTCTCATTTGACTAATTCAAAACACTAGTCTTGCAGCTTTTGCCTTTTTCTAGCTACACGTACACTGGAAAACTCATACAAGTGCATACAGCTAGAGTTTTAAGACTAGTGAGAGACATCAAACTCAACACAAGCCAATAGGAAAAGATGCCTTTTTTCTGAAAACATTCTAAAGAATGAAAACTGCCACCTCCTAAGTTCCCATCTTGTTGAACAAGCAAATAGGGTTTCACCACCTGCCTTGGTTAATCTTTCCAATTCAATTAACCCAGCCAATTCTTCTTTTCTTGTTCACTCAAAAACCATTACAAATTTTTGATAGAAAAAACAACTAGTTACTAAAAATGAGATGGTCATAAGATAACATGAAAGGCTCAAAGAGCATGAGGTATGAAGGGTCATATTTTCATTTCTCTAAACCTCGGTACACCAGCATTGATGTAAACTACTAACTCGCTTCAATTCCCATTTCCACCCACAGTGATAATTATCTCTAACATCTCAGCTGGAAGCTATTGGAAGTCTCTTTGTTAATTAACATAAAACAAACACCATGCACTCAAGTGGTTTTTTTTTTTTAATGATAGAACACTCAAATGGTTCTTATTTGGGTCTTCTACTGGAAAGGAGTAAAGTAGTACACACATAAATCCCATCTCCACTAGAGTACTAGACCACTTACAGTGTACAGAACATTGTTCTGCAGTGCAATTTTTAAAGTAATAATCCCACTGCGTTTACCCATACAAAGTGCATACAGCTAGAGCTTTATAATTAGTGATAGAAATCAGACACAATGCAAAACCAATAGGAAAGTATGCCTTTGTCCTGAAAACATTCAAAAGAATGAAAACTACCGCCTCCCAGTCACTACTTTGAACAAGCAAATAATAAGAGTCTCAGTACTTCCCTTGGTTAATCTTTCACATTTTGTTGACCCTAAAGGCAGGCGATCCTTCTTCTCTTATTCACTCAAAAGTCAAAACCATACAAGTTATGATAGAAAGAACAAATAGTTACCACAAATACATTCATAACAAGATGGTCATAAGATGACATGAAAGGTTGAAAGAGAAAGAGGTATGAAAGGTCACATTAGGATTTCTCTAAACCTCAGTATACCAACATTGATGTTAACTACTAACTCGCTTCACTTGTCATTTCCACCCGAAGTGATAATTATCCCTAACATCTCAGATTAACTACTAACTCGTTTCACTTGTCATTTCCACCTGAAGTGATAATTATCCCTAACATCTCAGGAAAAGGCTATTTGTTAACTCAAAACAAGCACCATGCACTCAAATAGTTCTTACTAGGGGCTTCTGCTGGAAATGGAGTAAACTAGTACACATCTAAATGCTAAATCCCATCTCCACCAAACCTCTTACAGTGGACATAACATTCTTCTGAAGGGCAATTTATTTCAGTATTATAAATTCTTTAATAGCAAAATGAAAATCATAAAGCAGATGTTCTAACTAAACTTAAAGTTCAAAATGAAAATTTACAATCAATTCCGTAAACATTAACATAAAACAGGGATTAGGGTTTAAGATCGAAAACCCTAAGTTCAATATTACTGACCTTTTCCTTGACCATCTTCACTAGTTTCAATTTCAGGATCCAAATACTCACTCCAGTCATTCCTTCTCTTCGCCAAGCATCCATTACCATTACCCTGAGAACTCTCATCCTCATAATTACCAATAGAGGCTTCAATTAGGGTTTGTTTATTGCTCTGATCATTAAATTGCCTCGACATATTGAAATCCTGAACAAATAATCTAACATCTTTAGCAACAAATGCTTCATAAAAAACCTTGCGAACTGATTGTTTCTCATTGCAAACAACACAATTCCATTTATTACTACTCTTCTTCTTCTGCTTCACTTGCATCGTTGAACACTCGTAACATTGTAGGGCGATGAAGGAGATCGTCGACATTTTGATTCCTGATTTTCAATTTTTTAGGGCAGCGATTTTAAGTATAAAAAACTGAAAATGAACAACAAAAATCCCAAAAATATGTTTGATTTTTCGTTGCATCACCTTTAGGGAGTAGTAGTCAACTAGTCATCCCTAAGGTATGAACCGTTGAAATTCATAGAGATTCACACTGTAACCTATTCTAATACTCCCGAAGACATCATCCCGAGTTAATACCAAGGATTTTAGCGCCAAATCTCCATTCAGGGTTTCGGGCTTTAAAAGCTTGTGGACTTGCCAAAAGTAACGCGTGTTGGCACGATACGCGTCCGATACGGCACATCTGTGTCCCGTATTTGGGACACCCTAAAAATGATTTAATAATGGAAACATTATTTAAATATCCCTCAAAATCCACCTCTTAAAATATACCCTTATTCAATTTTTAAAAATAACCTTATCTTCTGAAAAGTGGAAGCAACTAACACAAGTTCCTTTCAGAAGTGGACGCAACTAGCACGAGTTGCTTCCAGAAGTGGACACAACTAGCATAAGTTGCTTCCAAAAAGTGGAAGCAACTTTCTCAAGTTGACTCCAGAAAAATTATTTTTTACCCCTCGGGGGTATTTGTGCAAGGTCAGCAAAAATGGAGGGTATTTTTAACATTCCCACTTTAATAAATTCGCAACTAATGGCCAGAGAGGGGAAAAAATTTTGAACTCGCAATGCGAGTTCAAAATTGAATTCGCACATTGTTAGCCGTCAGATGATGAAGATATGAGATCATCAAACCATGAACTTAACCACGATTATACACCCAAGTTTTTGAGACAGACGCTGAATCTTTCTTGAGCGTTTCATGTATCTCATACAGTATTTCGCACCCAATTCTTCATTTCGGCGCTAGAGGGATATTACATAATCTCGTATAGATTTCTCTAGATCTACCACGATAGAGCGAGCTATTGCTAAACACTAAAACTTGTAACACCTGTATAGTGCAGTATTGGAGTGTATGAATTTTTTTCGCATATTTGTTGAAGTAATGGAAGGGGTGGATAAGATAGGTAGAAGTAGGGTCATCGTCAAACATAGGGACCGGCTTATAGCAGATCTCCTATCAGACTGATCCACAGCATTACTTTCCGAAGAGGACAGTTGCCAAATCCACAATTGCCACTGTAAAACTCCATGGAAGCACTAAACCATGACTGAAAAATGTTGCATATTCAAACGCAACCACAAATTCTTTTCAACTGGACCACGGCTGAAAATTTTTGTTTCGATATTGAACTTAGCCTCATGTGATGTTTCCTTGTTTCTATTTTTACGACTAGGACAAGTTTCAGAAGTTGATAATCATACAAGTATTTTCAAGTGAGCAATTGAATTATAAACGTTATATTTAGATTCTTCTTCTTTTTTTCGATCGAAGAAATAATGAATTAACATCAAGACAAAACATGTAAATAAATAAATAAGACACGAATCTTGTAAATTGAGGTAGATGATCTTCATCAAAGAAAATTTTTGTATAGCTGGAGAATTCAACACCAAAAGACATGAACAACAAAGTAGAAGTACAGAAAAGCCATTCATGTAACCATAATCATAATCATCCCAGAGTCAAGCTTGCACTCGTTTCCAGTGACCTTAGATAAGTAGGTAACACTCATCCATGGTGCTGTGATCGCCTCTAAGAAAAGCTATTCCGGCATATATTTCATAAACTTGGGTGTATAACCGTGGTTAAGTTTACGGTTTGATGATGTCATATCTTGATCATCTGACGGCTATTAATGCACGAATTCAATTTTGAACTCGCACTGCGAGTTCAAAATCTTTTCCCTAGAGAGGGGTTGTTGACTTGTTGTTGTCGAGCATATACACAAAAATTTGATAAAGATTACTTTGATTATCTGATTACTCTCAAATTACAACCAAACACAATAATTAACATAAGCATACAAACATTACTTAGCCATGCAATTATAAAAGTACAGAGCCTACGTACATAGTTTTTATATGTCTTTTCATTTGATCTCCATTTCTTCACTTAATTAAAGTACCTAAACCCAACACGAGAGTCTCTCTTAGGAGTAACAAGATTTCCTTCAGAATCATAAACAATGACCCCTGAAAATACAGGTAATCGACATTTCCCACCCATAAGTATGTTTCGCTGCCACAGTGAAACTTCTCCTGATGCTTGTTCATGACGGGCGCCATCGCTTTCATAGCTTTCATCGACATCCTCCATCGGTTGAACTTGATTAGCATGTTGGATTTCGATTATGGGTTCGGAATAATGACCGATATAACAACAAAACCATCGTCGACTCCATGATGTCCGCATGTTTTATGATGGTGAGTAAGAGGAATGATCCGATGAGGACTATGAGTGTGGTTATGGAAGTGTGCTAGAGATGTCGACGATGCTTTTGCTTGATGAGTTTAAAGAATGAAATCGTGATGATGAGCAATTGCAAGTACTTAAAGGGTTTCCACATATAGAGTGGTTAAAAATTTTGTGCAAGGGATTTGGTAGGAGATATTTGTTTGCGAACTTGGAAGGTTTGGTGCCACTGACTTTTCTTTAGAAAGGGGTGAGGTTTAGGTGATCCAAACCTTACAGTCTTCTCGAAACAAAAGTAAACAATTAAATAATCTGTAACTGTACAGGTGTAAACTTTCTTTTTCTTTAGCAGACAATGACATGGTCATTGGGCGTTCACTGATTTTGTTCTCGGACATGAGTGTAGCATTTGATTTGAATGAGAAATTGCAAGGATGCTAATAGGGGTATCATTTTGTTCGGGGTGTACCAACTTAAAAGCAATTACTTTTTTGTCTTATATGTATATTGGTACATCCCCAAACAAAACGGTACCCCATTAGCAGTCTTGGAAAATTGTAGGTCGGTCAAAATGAATTGTCCATAATATATAGTATAAATTTTACTTTATGCTAAAAAAAAACAGATTTTATTATTAGTGTCATGGGCGACACCATGGTTGACTAATAATGGCTCTAGCCCTCCAAATTAAAAGAAAAACCATCTAAAAACTTTTGCATTTATTATATTCCCTCTGTTTCTGAAAGACCGTCCTCTATTCCTTTTTCGTCAGTTTCAAAATTGTGTCCAGCTTCTGTTTATAGTCATACTTTTTCAATGAACTCTCTAATATACCCTTGAATTCCTTATATTCATAAATCTATTTTTAACGTGACCCAATCTAAAATATTAAATAAATTAGTATAATTAAGGAAACAAATATATCCTTCATTCCTTTTAAGAAAATATACATTTAACTCTAAAAATTAAATTCCATATAAAGTTTATACTTCATGAATTCGATATTTTTTAAATTTTCCTTTATATTTCGTATTTATAATTCTCACAACAATTTTGGATAGTCTTTATTACTAGCATTTTTATTAGAATAAAATAGATAAGTAACTAAGGGTAGTCAAGTAAAATAGTATGGTCTCCTTAATATTTTGACAAAGTCAAAACGGACTGTTTTTGTGAAACGGAGGGAGTATATTTTATATTTGGCGCACACCTAATATTTTGGATTTAATCCACAAAAATTCACACAATTATATAAAGTTTTTTTTAGCTTTCTAATTAATTTTGTTTCTGGGATTCCGCCATTAGTATTCCCAGAACCGATTATACCACCGTCTATACAAACTTAGGAACATCATGCATGCATGAAGAAAAGAAGTAAGATTACTGCTAATCTTATTTAAGTTAAACAGAACAGTCATTAACTTAATTTAATCAAGATTTGATGCTAAACAATAGAAAAGCTAACATATCAAATAGAAGCGGGTGATTTAATATAAACAGGTCGTCAAGGTTGAAGAAAATAACAACCCATCTAATAATGGCAAATCTCTTTGAAACTCTTTTCTTGAGATCATTAGATACAATCTTGTGAGGTACAAGTATCGACACCTTCAACTCATCTTCATCGCCATCTCCTTCCACAACTTTTTTTCTTCTTCTTTTTGCTCGATAATGACTAAATTGAAGAAAAAAATCGTTTGATAAATGACCTCATAAGGTGAGACTCTTTTTAAAACAGGGGTATTGCTTTAATAACTAGTTCAGGAAACCCATAATCGAATACTTGTAAGCTGTGTAACGTCGCTCTCGAGAACACAACTCATTTGCTCATCACTTGTCCTTTTGCAGTTAGTGTATGAAAATACTTTTTTGTTAGAGCAAATTATGATATTGGAAACTTGGGTACCAAAGGATGAAAACAAAGAACATTAACGAATTTTGTTATCACTGACTTCAAGTCCTTGCGATTATTTTCTGTAATTACTTCAACCATTCCCAAAACAAATTGGTGAGTATAATTGGTCAATGAAATATTGCTTTCAGGATACAATGAAGCCATAACAACGTGTTGGATTCAAGAGTTGTACTTGTTAGAGCACTGCTCGGTCGAACTCGCAAGGGTTGCTATCTCAAGCTTGTTGTCAAGTTTAGTTGCCAAAACTATAAGTCTTGATTTCTAGTCTACTTATAGATAAGTCTCGGATTAGGATAGAAAGTGTAGTCAAGCATTATACATCACGCCAATCATCGATTAAAGACGAAGAACTACTAAGGGGAGCTTGTGGAACTTCATCAACAAAAGGTATGTGGAGACTTAAACTCATCTATCACTCAAAAGTCTATCTACTCTATCTCCTATTTGAGACTAAAGTCGTATTGCTATATAAACTTCAATTATACACATTTGATATTTTGAGCTGAATTTAACTCGCTTACATATTTATCGAAATATGTGTTGGTAAGCTTTCACTTTAACCAAGTTCATATTATATTCTTGACAAAAGTCAAAAGATGATCATGTGAAAATCTCCTTGTAACATCTTACATGATTTGTGTGAGACAGTCATTTGATGTAGACTCGGAATGTTTCGTATTGATCGTTCGATCACATGAAAATTGCTTTGAAGCTAATAGTTTGTGTGAGACATCTATTCCCGTCTTCCGAGAATGTTTCAATGATTGAAATAGGAGTTTAAAACAAATAACCATGATTGGATATAGCACAGTATGCGTATTTCTATGCTAACTGTTGCAAGTTATTCCAAGTTTGAGAACCATAGTATGCATACCCGTATGCGTACTAGTTGGTTAATGAAAGTCCGAGAACTTAGTATGCATACCATTATGCGTACTGGTGTGAGTTTCAAGTTACGGGACTTAACTGAGTTTGGTGGTACGTGTACCCGTTCGCATACTGGCAAACCCAGACTTAGTCTGACCACTTAGGTATGCGTACATGTTACCATACTTGAGTAGGTTAAGTTATAAAATCGGTTTGTTCATGAACTAATACATAAGGAATGCAATCTTTTGCAAACCGTGGCTATAATGTTCATGAATTGATTCGAGTGAATCAAAATTAATTTTGCTTCAATTGTGTCTTGTATACTTCTATGAGAATATAAATAATTGAACAACTCCAGAACTAGTTTCATTTAAGTCATTTGAACTAGTTATGGTTAAGATGAATAAGGTTGATATGAAACTGTTCATATGGCTAACTTCGGTTAAATTTTGTTGAGCCAACAAGGTGTACACGTTTATGTATGATTACTCATATCTAAATGAAGTCACTTTTCATTTGTGTGTAACAAGCTAAGTTCGATCTATGGTTGAAATATATCATCTTGAGTATAATCAGGTTTTCATCTAACGGTGGATATTGAATGCTTTGTTACACTACACCATATCCTGGTTTTTGCAACGCCAGAAAATTTTGATGTGCAACGGATATAATTGTTGCAGACAGAGCAACGGGAGTGTACGTTGCAAAATAAGATATCTGTTTCTTCATTTATAAATTAATTGTAATAATTGACCGTAATTTGTTCACCGTTGATACAGTTTTTGATCCTACGGTTGTCCTAAATTGTGTAATTTTCAAGGATTTTTATATATTTATCTTTTCTTTTTTGTTTTCAGATTGTTTGCAAACTCTTTTTTCTGTTTCTTATCCTCTTCCTAAACTCACTTCTGAAAATCTCACAGATCCAATCTCAAAATCAAAAACTAATCCTAACACCATCTCAAAATCAAACCCATGTGTCAGATCTAAAAGAAAACCCATGTTTTATAACCTTGGATTTAATGAAAAATAAATCCCTATCTCATTTCAGCTCCCTCGTGTTTTTTTTTTTGTATGAGAGGGAGATTGATATCCTGCATACCCATACTACTCTCATCACCGAATCAAGCCTGATTTCAAAACCTAATCCTTACCGCATCTTCGAATCAAAACCCATCTCAGAAAGAATTTCATATCCCCTAATTTTATAACCCTAGATTTAGTTAAATTTTTTTCCTGAAATCAAATCAAACCCTCTTCTCATATTCGACAGAGCTGGGAGTACAAAATTTCACCAGGTATAAACCCTAATCTTTTACTTATTTTTGTTATCATTGCTTGATTTTTTAAATAAATTCTTCTCTTAGGTTGTAAATATTTTGCAATTTTTCTTTTCGTTTACTATTTGATGGAGTTTTAAAGATGGATTTCTTTTGATTCCACTTTTGTGGTGTTTTAATTGTTTGTTTGTGGTGTTGATGGTTTTGTTAGGGAAGGTGGTAATGGTGTGGGTGATTTTGTTGGTGGTAGCAGGTATTGGTGATTTTGATAATGTCAGGTATTGGTGATTGCAATCTTCTATTGATTAATACAATTTTTCTTTCTTCATTAATATGTTTTTTGTTGATAAATGTCAGTTTTGATAATTTCTTCTCTTGTACTTTGCTGTTTTTCTTTTGTTATGCCTAGATCTTGAATGTAAGGTTTGTGGATTTTTATCTAATTGATGTATTTGGTTTTGACATGCCTCTTTTGTGAAATGATATTACTTATTCTTGAATTAATTTCTATCAAGTATCATCTTGGCCCTTTGTGTTTATTATACTGCTACTAACCTTCAGAAATCAGATTGAAGCTTATATTTTTATTTGTATGTCTTGTTTTTCTTTTTGAATTAGGTTTTGGACAATTGTATAATGTGAATATGATACATGTACTCTAGTTTGTTGTAAAAATATTGTTAAGTATTTGTAGGTGCTTTGTAATTCAGTTTGTAAGTTGAGAAGATTGTAGATGCGGTAACTAGACTTAGTTCAGTTGAGGGTTTGATTTTGAAGCTTGGATAAATGAACATAATAAGTTAATAAAGTTATCTGCTTGCCGTCTTTTAGTCTTCATGAATGTTTGGGCCGCTAGGGTTTTATATAACTAACCTGACATATTTTTGTTTATTTTATATCTAGAATATTCTGTTTGTAGTAATGTTTGAAGAGGGTTTTGAAACTATAAATACACTGATTTTGTAAAAAAAAAAAATTAAATTCTCATTATTTATTTTGCAACAAATATTGATGTTGCTATATTAACCAAAGCGTTGCTTTATGTAAATTCAGCAACGAATGTAGACGTTGCTAAAAATTTGTGATGCCGTGTGGGCAACGTACATAAGCGTTACTGAAAATGTTAGCAACGAAAATAAACGTGGAAAATTAGGGTTTTGGTGTAGTGTTACTAAGGTAACGTTGATTGCAAACCCTGATTTGAAGACTATATAAAGGAGAACTCTAGCAACTGGGAAACCTAATCCCCACACCTCCTGTGTGATACTAGTTGCGACTAGAGTCGATTCTCCTTTAACCTTAGGTTTTTCTAAAAGCTTGTAAGTTAACGACCTAAAGACTTCATTGGGATTGTGTAAACCCAAATATTTTCTCTGTAGTTGCGTGTTCTGATCTTGTTGTTTTCTATCGTGATTGAGTACTATTTTCTCTAAGATTTGCTTAAGATTTAATCTCCGATATGCAAGATAAAAAGCGGTCACAAAGATCTTCGTCTAATCATTTGTGATTCCACAATATCTAGTTTCTCCATCATATGATTTAGATTATTGTGAGGTGATTGATAATTCTAGGATGTTCTTCGGGAATATAAATCCGAGTTATCGATTGGTTCCTGCTCACCTTGATTTATCAAAAGACAGAACAAAACTCGTAGGTATTTCTATGGGAGACAGATTTATCTATTCTTGTAGACTTTTCTGTGTGAGATGGATTTGTTTATTAAAGTCTTCGACTTTGGTTCGTAGAAACTCTTAGTTGTGGGTGAGATCATCTAAGGGAATCAAGTACGTAGTATCCTGCTGGGATCATAGACGTAAGGAGTGCAACTGTACCTTGGATCAGTGTGAGATTGATTGGGGTTTAACTACAATCCAGACCGAAGTTATTTTGTAGTAGGCTAGTGTATGTAGCGGCTTAATAATATGTGTGTTCAATCTAGACTAGGTCCCAGGGTTTTTCTGCATTTTCTATTTCCTCGTTAACAAAAATTCTGGTGTCTGTGTTATTTCTTTTTTTCATTATATTTTGTTATATAATTGAAAAAATAACAGGTTGTGCTGAATCAATCAATTGGGTAATCCGAACTTTGGTTGTTGATTGAAATTGATTGATACTTGAACATTGGTCTTTGGTATCGATCAAGTTAATTTCTCTTGTATTCAATTAGACTCGTAGATATCTATTTGCTTGAGTAAGGATTGAATCGAGAAATTGAGATATAACTCTTTGATATACTTTTTATTAAGATTGAGTCTCACTGTCTAGTTGATTCTCTTAAAAGTATATTGGAGTTAGTCCATACAGATTGCTAAGCGAATTATTGGGTGAAGTTATTATACCCCTACTTTTTCAATTGGTATCAGAGCTGGCAAACACGTTTAAGACCTTATAAGTATGTGTTTGTAGCGATCTGACTTTATGGACGGCAGTAATATCTCTGATAAACGCGTCACCAGAAATAAAAGTTATGTTTCAACAATATCTATTAAAGAGAAAGATTCATCAATATCAAACATAGATGAACCTAGTATTCTGACGAAACAGACTGACACTGACATGTGTTATCCCGATTACCCTTCAAAAGAGTCTATCTTCGTTAATAAAAGGGAATCAGCTGAAGAGAGTAAACTGATTCTAAATCTCGTTAGAATCCAAGTTGATAGATTTAATCGGTTGAAAAACAATGTCAAAGTTCTTCTCGGTATAGTATGAGACTGTGACTTTAAAGAAAAATCTCCTTGTATAGAAAATACTGAAGTTCAGTCTTCACGTATCTTACTCGAGGCGAGCCTCAAAAAGGATGCTTTGGAAATTGAACATCTCTTGAGTAAACTCTCGATTCAAGGATGTCCCAAAAAGTCCATTATACCATCCACTTCTATTGCAACTGAGATAGTTCCAGTTTCAGAAGTAAAACCGGAGTTCCCTTCTTTTGGAAAAGATGTGCATATAGACTCTTTTAATCAAGGATGTTGCACATCACATAGAATGAAGAAATCTCCAAACGATGATGTTAAGACGATATCTTCTAACCACTCTCATGATTACAAAGTATGTCTTTTTTGTGATTCGAAAAGGGCATGTTAAGCAAAATAGAAACTCTAGGTTGAATAACAATTCCATTGTTCGACTTCAACATACCTTAGAATTAATACTCAAAGGTGTGACTGACATTCGTATGTCTAAACCAATTGGTTTCAGTACTCACCCCGTGTATTCTACCAGGAAAGTTAGTTCTATGAGTTCCTTAAATACTCAGAAGCATAACAGACGTCTCAACAAAAATCGTCTAAGAAGAGGTCAAGTTTTTTCTTCTATCAAAAAGGGAGATAATGTTACCTTTGATGTGAATAAAGTATCAGTAGAAGGAAGCAAAAATGATGATATGGAAAATAACCTAAAAGTGATAATTGAAGGTTATAAAGAAATCGTCAACAGGATGTCAACCACTTCTAGTCAAAATTATTATGGTATGATCTCAAACTTTGTCTCGTATTTTGATGATAGTAAGTTCTATGATAAATTTTCACATCAAAAGAGATTCTTTCCGAGACTTGAAAGGAAAAACAGACTCAACCATGCACATCGTTCATTTAATGAGCTTAAAGCTCATTCTTGTGCTAATTAATCACAAGGGTTGAGAACTTACTCATAAAAATCTTGTTGAGTAAGTTTTGTTAATAATCAGGTATACTTTAGTCAAAAAAAATTCTGTTTAGTTGAGCTATTTTCTTATCGTTTATAGGTAAACTAGCCATTAACTCGTGCCATAACGGCACGGGCCATGATGTTGGTTCATTTTTAATATATCGTATAATTTGTGTCCCGAATACTTATCAACTCCTTATGATTTAATACATGTTTGTCATAAAAATAGTTGGGATTTCCTCTCTTTTTTTATTTGTTTTTTCATTTAATATTTTACCGCCGGAGATTTGCTCAAATGAAAGAAATATAATCTTAACTTCCATACACTTTTTTATTTAGGTTCATTGCTTGTAATGAGATAATGCTCTACATGAACATGGAAGTTTAAATATTTTTTGGAAATATGTCGTCAGCAGCGCTCATCTTAGTGAAATCAACTAATAAATATCGTCCATAAAAGTCTCCACATGCTCCTATTTCACTCCAGCTGACTCATCTATCATGGTCATGTTGTTGATCCTCCAAATATGCAGAGAATAGTATTTTTTTGCATCGAACGAATGATACAAACTATCCAATGTGACATGATTTTCCTGTAATTTTTCAACACCCATTAGATGATATGTTTAAAATGTGTACCCATTACCTTTTTGAATGGATTGTATATACGCGAACCTCTGCCATTAAATCTTCAACAAAGTATTGTGCCCAGCAATTCGTCTTAACGAAGGCTTTGGTAACTTCAAAAGTCTTGGACATTTTGTCACTTCCGTATGTTCCTACCTTCAATTGGAATACAATCTGGCGACACATTACCTCATAAAGAACCTTGAACACATATTGTACTCCCTGATCCTATTTAAAATTAATAGCTTGTCAATAGATCCTTTACCAAAAGTTGACATATTCTACGTTGAATATTTATTAAAAAAAAATGGTATTGTGGATCGTTGCTTTCTAAGATTGTAGTTTTCAAAATTGGCCTCTTCAAGTCCCACAGTTTTCTAAGTTTATATATCTTGTTTGTTTTTAACATTTTAGTTAGACATATTATGTTTGTTACTAACTTTAAACTTGATGTCATCTTCTACTATGAACTTTATATGATTTCAGAATCGAAATAGTTATACCTCTTTCATTCGTATCAAGTAATCCGTTGTATATCCCAACAATTATTCTACAACAATTACTTTCTTTTGCCGTTTCTGGACCATAGTAGCCATTATTGTCAAACACAATATGTCTAATTTTTGTTTATGTTATGTATTTGCAATGCTCATTTTTCTTAAATAAATAGATTGTGGAAAAACTAAAATAAAAAAGAACATAAGTATTACATCGGGTCTAAGTTACTAAATCCAAAATACTCCGGACACTGCTTCTGGTGCCTTGTTTCCTCAAATTCATCGTTGTATTCTAGACAGTACATGCAACACCAATCATTTGCGAAGTGAGCTATTTGTGCAAGCATGGTCAATGTATCCCTTGCCTGTAATAATAATAACAACACGTCAATTCTTTTCAAGGCATCCAGTTGTAAATGGTATGAATCTAATAGATTTGAATTATACCTCAATCTTAGATATCACCTTCTTTTCACATAACATAGCAATTGAGGAAGGACAAATCTTGACCACTCTTTACATAGGCAGAGTTAGCCAAACTATGTTTTGCAATTGTCTTACATAAAAATTATTATTAATCCATATTTTAGTTAGCTCCTATCGAAGCCAATCTAATTAGTCCTATAGAAAGTTAATCTTAAATTTTTGACCTTATCTCTTGACAAAATTATTGAAGTATTCTCAGTCATGTTCGGCTTTGTGTGATCTACCCATCTGTGTCTATTCTACCTTCTAACCCAGTGAATGTAACCTATACATAAGATTATTTTTTTACTTGGTCAATATAACTCACTAAAAAGCAAAAACTATTATTACCAACACCCACCACCATAAAAACCATCCACCGCCACTATTTCTTCCACCAATAGTAATGTTACCGCCTCCACCATTCACAAACACCCGCCACCGCTTATACTAACCCAACTTCCACTACCACCATTAGAATTAATATAGTTTTTAGTAAAATTATGCATTTATGTTAGATTATTAAAGGGACATTTATAATAGAAATTTAATTAATCATTATGAACAATCAATGAAACACTAATTAATAAAACGTTTAAAAATGGTTAAGTTGAACAAACCCCAGCGGTAAATTTATCTTTGCCAAGGACAAATCCTGACCACTCTTTACATAAACAAATTGATAATAAATAATTTCATATGTTCTGATCTTGATTCGTGTCGTTTGTTTAGTTATTACATAACATGGCAATTGATTGCACCAATTTTTTAAAATGGACATGTGTTTTATCGAGTTTATTTTAACATTAGAATGATCAACCACATTTTATACTTTATAATATAACGTTACACATTTTGTGGCGTTACGAAATTAGCATAATATGTTTTTGTTCACCAATACCCGCTGCCACCATAAAACCATATGAATCCACTTTTTTTATCCACCACCACCTAGTGGCGGAGCCAAGGGTTGACTAACCTGGCTCTAACTCCTTAAATTTTTAACAACCACATAATTTTTTAGTTTATAAATATTACTTTGTCCATATATATTTATGGTTTAGTCCACCAAAATTTACATGTTTCTTTAAAAAAAATAGACCTCCTCAATGTCAATTTTTGGCTCCACCACTGCCGCCCATCCCATGTAGGTTGTTAGACGCAGTTCTAATTTTCAATCACAAATGCCATGTATGAGGTTTAGATTGAACAAAATTTTGTCAATTGATTAGTTTCATCATTTTTTTTCCGTGTATATATTCCTTTTTGTATTGCAATCAATTTTATTTTAACATTAAAAAATCACGATTTATACGATATAGTACCAAAGATAACAGGGGTACCATTTGGGTGATCCAACTACGATCATGAAAATATTGTCTTGTATGATATCATTCCTGAAATATATGGTACCTTCCTTTATCAAAAGTGTTAAAAATAACCAACCACATCTTCCACACTACGATGTTATCGATGTTGTTACAGCAACACAAAATTAATATTTCCCATCACTACTCACCAGCATTCACCAACACTACTTCTTCCACCACAAACCAAGGGCGGAGCCAGGATTTTGAGGAGAGAGAGAGAGAAAAAAAAATTATTGGCAAGTTGGATACATGTGAAAAATGGACTTTGTATCCCATTTTACGATAAAAGAACAAAAATAAGTATAATTGTGCTTGGCTCTGCCCTTAACCACCACTAATCTTTCGGCCTCCGCGTCTTCTACTACTCATTGTCGCAAAAAATATCTATTGATATTATTTATCAAAATTACTTATTAATAGAAATAAATATTATAATTAATTAAGAAAACATTTATAATCAAAAAATGATTAGTCATTTATTATGAGCAATTAGTGAAACACTAATTAATAAAACACTTTATAATGAATAGATTATTTATTATGTGCAATTAGTGAAACACTAATTAATAAAGCAATTATGGTATTTAAGTTGAACAAATCACCACTGTTGATTTATATTTTCTATCAATTCCAACCAAGGTGGAACACTGGTTAGAGGCCACTCTTATGACACAATAGGTCATGAGTTCGAACCTCCCCGTTATAATTTTTGAAATTCCATATCTTGACTTGATTATTCATTTTTCATTCATAATATTGGAATTAATGCCACGCGTGCGAGTTGTAGGGGTGGTCAGGAGAACCACAACCCTTGATTTATCTTCTCTCTAGACAAATCTGGACCACCACTTACATAGGCAAACTTAGCCTAGCTTTGTTTTGTATCTTAGATTATTGTATGCAGATAACTTTGCTTAAGTATTTGATGTGTCTGAAGATGTTGTTTGTTTTGCCTTCTTTTTTTCCTTGCTTTCAAATAATTTTTCGTAGCAACTATGTTGCTTGCTACTCTTGTGCTCTAAATTGTTTCTCCATAGAGATATAGGATTTATTGATCCAAAATTTTGTGAAGGTACTCACGTAGCAAAATTTATGTTCTGTCGTAAAATACGACTCTTTGTGTTTTTATTTTATGGGTACAATTGTGTTCGTACGGGTACCCATGTATTGGTTTCCCTAAGAATCAATTTTTGGAAACCTTAAAAATTACTTTCCCTAAGAAACCATTTAAATACCCAACCCATTGAGCCACGAATACTCTGGGTTATTCTGTGTTATGTCAAGAATGTCTTCATCTTCACACTCTGGTGATTTTCCAAGAGTTTTTTTTTTTTATAAAGGTATTGGTTTCGAGTCCAAATGGAGGAAAAAAAGAACCCTAGTAGAAGATGATCATCCTAATGCCTCATGTTACTATGCCTATACACATCAGGATATTGAGAATGAGGATATGGTTTCTGCTGAAGTGGTTCATGATTTTCTCAAATATTTTGAGGAAGCAAAACTGCAGCTCGTTGATACTTTGAAGACTCTTGATGTGTTAAGAACTGAGTTGAAAAGGGTTACTTCTGACCTTGGTCTCATAAAGACACATGTTAAATATCTTCTCAATGAGGATATCTTCACTGAAGAAGTAGTAGGTGATGTCAATCACAAGCTCAAAGACCTCAACGCTCATGAGGATTCTGAAACGTCTATGTGATTTCAGTTCATGTTCGGCTTTGGTGGTTTAGGAATCTGTCTTTGTTCATTAGCTTGTTGATTTTATTTTGTTTAGGAAATATTCTTATGAGAATTTTATTCTTGTGTTTTTAAGAAGAATAACTATAGTTTGGAATAGCCATTATTATAATTACACATAGCTATGTCCAACATTTTCATCTTCAATGTTTTTAGATTTATTTGTTTGAATTCAAAATTATTTTTATTTGAAAGATGATTTTTGCAGTATTAATCTTTATGGTTTTATATATTGCAATTTTTTATGGGATATGTGTGTTTGCGTCTGCGAACTATGATTGTCCCATACATTGTCAAAAGTTAAGTCCTTCGTATGTCGATATGCAAGCATTGATAAAAGAATGAATGAACTTTTGACAAAAACAAAAGTTAAGCCTTTTATGTCATTATGCAAATATTGATGGAAGAAAGTGAAAAAGCGTGGGTCTAACAACCACACCCAATATTTTGATTAGCAATCTGTATGGCTAACTCCAATATACTTTTAAGAGAATCAACTAGACTCAATCTTAATAAAGTATGTCAACGAGTTTTATCTGTCTTTCTCGATTCAATTCTCACTCAAGCAAATAGAAATCTGCGAGTCTAATTGAACACAAGAGAAATCACTTGAACGGTACCAAAGACGAATATTCAAGGAACAATCAATTTCAATCAACAACCAAAGGTTGGATTTTCCAATTGATTGATTCAAACGCACAACCTGTGATATTTCAATTATATAACAAAATATAATGCGATATAGAAATAACACAGACACCAGAAGTTTTGTTAACGAGGAAACCGCAAATGCATAAAAACCCCGGGACCTAGTCCAGATTGAACAAACACTGTATTAAGCCGCTACAGACACTAGCCTACTACAAACTAACTTCGGTTTGGACTGTAGTTGAACCCAATCAATATCACACTGATCCAAGGTGCAGTTACACTCCTTACATCTCTGATCCCATCAGGATAGTACGCACTTGATTCCCTTAGCTGATCTCACCCACAACTAAGAGTTGCTACGACCCAAAGTCGAAGACTTTAATAAACAAATTTGTCTCACATAGAAAAGTCTACAAGAATAGATAAATCTGTCTCCCACAGAAATAGATACGAATTTTGTTATGTTTTTTTATAAATCAAGGTGAACATGAACCAATTGATAACCCAGACTTATATTCCTGAAGAACGGTCTAGTATTATCCATCACCTCACAATAATATTAATCGACGCGGCGAAAGAAGATATTGTGGAATCACAAATGATGAGATGAAGATGTTTGTGATTACTTTTATATATTGCCTATTGGAGATATCAATCTCAAGCCAATTTTTACGATTGTACTCAATCCGATAGAAGCAACAAGATCATATCACACAACTACAAGAAAGTAATATCGGTCTGGCTTCACAATCCCAATGAAGTCTTTAAGTAGTTAACCTACAGGGTATCGGTAGGAACCTAAGGTTAAAGGAGAATCGACTCTATCTAATACAACTAGTATCATACATGAGGTGTGGGATTAGGTTTCCTAGTTCCTATAGTATTTCAAATCAGGGTTTGCAATCAATGTTAGCTTAGTAACAAAGCATTCAATATTCACCGTTAGATGAAAACCTGATTAGATACAAGCTAATATCTTTCAACTGTTAGATAGAAAACTTAGCTTGTTACACACAAATGAAATGCACATTTTATGTTTGTGTAGTCATACCCAAACATGTACATTCGTTGGTTCAACAGTAGTTAACCAAAAGGTTATCCATATGATCACTTTCATATTAACCATATTCTTCTTTACCTTAACTAGTTCAAATGACTCAAATGAACTAGTTAGAGAGTTATTCAATTTCTTAGATCTTATAGAAGTATACAAGCCACAATAGAAGAAAAAACTATTTGATCCACTCGAATTGATTCGTGAACTTTATAGCCACAGTTTGCAAACTTGAATTCCTTTGTTAATATAAGTATAAGTTCACGAATAAACATTTTTAGAAAATAACCAACCTAAGTACGCGTACTTAAGTACCCGAAATAAGTTTGTACAAGTTTACAAACTCCGTCAGATTTTCTCTGTGAGAGAACCTCTGACAGTATGCGGACTCTATTCCGGTTTTCCTAAGCAACAAAGTACGCATACTTTGGTTCAAGGAATAAGGACTTATACATGTATGTGTTTCGACACAATGCTTATATCTCACAATGGTTATATAATCTAAACTCTCATTTCAATCATTGAAACATTCTTAGAGGACGTTATATAGTTCTTATTCACAAACCATTTTTCGTCAAAGCTATTTTCAAGTAATTGAAACATAACATGACTTTCGTCACTAGGTAAAGATGAACTTGGCCAAAGAGAAAGCTTACCACACATATTTCGAGAAATAGATAAGCGAGATAAACTCGGCTTGAAATAACAAATGTGCATAATCAAAGTCTATATAGAAAACCGACTTTTGTCTCAAGATAGGAGTTAGAGTAGATAGACTTTTGAGTGTTTGGTAAGTTCAAGTCTCCACATACCTTTTTCTCGATGAAAATCCACCAGTTACTTGAGTAGTCCTTCGTCTTGTATGATGATCTCCATAGATTTCTTGAGCTCAACTACACTTTATATCCTAGTCTGAGACTTGGATATAATAGACTAAAAATAAATACTTATAGTTTTGATCACTAACATTGACAAACATGCTTGAGATAGTAACGCATGCGATTTTGACCGAGCAGTGCTCTAACAATCTTTCCCTTTTGTCAATTTTAGTGACAAAACTATCAATACATATGGAATACAAAAATAGATAAATAAACTTTTGTAGCTCTTCTTCCACATGCCTAATCTTCAACATTACCATCTTCGTCACTTCCAAGTACTCCAATGATTCCAAAGGTTGTAAGTTTAGTATCATCGTTGTTGAAAATCCGTAGTTATAACAATGAGAAAACAAGAATTCTCAATCATTGTTATACAGTATCATAGTATTATTATACAACATCAAAGTTCAATTGTATCACAACTTCGACAACAATACTATGGTGATATGTATCACTCCCCCTTAGTCAATACTTTATCTCACATGGAAACCACTCCCCCTTACATAATGATCCGAAAACCATATGTATTTGTAGTGTGAACTACACATTAACACTACACCAAATTCTAGATTTAGCAACTCAGATTAGCAACAGCTCTAGAGATGTTGCGAATTTGCAACTGAAAAATACAGTTGCCAAGTTTTAGCAACGGCTTATTTCTGTTGCGAAACTCGCAACAGTCCACGTTTAGTTGCGAATAGCAACATCCAGGAGTATAAGCATGCGATTCACATGCTTACAAGGTAACACTTTTGACCCTAATTCCACCCATATTTTGGATACGAGTTTTAATCTTTAAGTTATTTTCCCTCACTGACTCATTGACTTCTTGACTTAAAAAAAGCAGGATTTATCCCACGAAAAATCGGGTACACAGCCCACCTACTTTATTTCTATCCACAAACTCGTTAATCTCCTTATCTTTTATTCTCCATTACATCTTCATCTAGATCTGTAAAAATAGCTCATCTTCCATTAAAACTCATCTTCCATTAAAACTCGTCTGCTGATGATACACTACCAAGTACATCTTCAGTTGTGTAAGTTACTTTGTGTGCATCTGTTTCTTTCATCTTCTCAGTTGTGTAAGTTAGATCGATATTTAGGCTTAGGTTTCTTTTTAATGGATTTCGTATTTTTTACTGCAGCTCGAAGCACCATTATGAGAGATTTTTCTAAGCGTAATCAACTTAGGTATGGTTTTATCTTTTTATTTCATTTTTATTTTAGGTCAATAGGTTGTATCTGAGATTTGGGTGTTTTTTTATTTCGATTTTTTATGATTTGGGTGTTTATTATGTTTGATTTTGAATGGTTTTTTGGTTGGATTTGATATTGGGTGTAACCAATAACTTAAATCTAAACTCAGTTCGTGGTGGTGTTAAATCAGATTTTAAGATTTATGTAAACTGAATACAAAGGTGATTCCAATAATGTAAACTGTAAGTGTATTTCCTTTCTAGGGTTTTGATTTTTAATTTTGTGAGTTTTGAGCCTGATTTTGGGGATTAATGATATTGATTTTACTTTATCTGATATGAATTTCCTCCGACTTTTAATTAGATTGTAAACTGGAGAAGAAGAAGCTTTTGGATGGAGAGTTACACTACTATCTCAGGCTTTTGGCATCAAAGGTGAGATTCTTATTAATTTATAGTTTAGTCTCTTTCTTATTGGTTGAATCTGTTGAATTTTGTTGGTTGATTATAATTTGGGAAAAAATGATTTACCACTAATTCATGCCCTAATTCTACTCTTTCATTATTGTGCTGTCATGTAAATCCGCTTGCAGTTGCAGTAATGGAGTATTTCGACGTTCTCCCTGTGGAGATTTCATTGCACATTTTCAGTGTTTTGACGACTGAATCAGTTTCAAATATTGCATTGGTGAACAAATCATGGAAGAATCTCATTCACACTCCATCATTTTACAAAATGCATTCACTTCGTGTTCTTCATTTTGGTAAGTTCTGACTTTTCTTTTTCTTTTTCCCTTATCAATTATCTGAAAATTTCTTACATGCTAAATTGCTAATTCTTCTTCATTTTCAAATCTTAACACATCCATTGAAACTGCATATGAGATTATTCAGGAGCGGAAGAAAATTAAGGAATGTTGTGGACCTTCTAGGAAAATACTTGAGACTTGTCAGTCCATTGAGCAATTTCAACAGATTGAAAAACTTGTCAAATACGGTGGAAACCTTGTGGAGAAGCTTGCTATCTTGGGTAGGAACAAACAATATTTTTAAAATCTATCTCTTCTCTTGTGTGAGTGCAATAACATTCCTATCTTGAAATTCTACTCAATCGTCATTTATCTCTTGCTTTACCTTGGTGCAGATAAAATGGCGAATAACTCCATAAGATTAGAAAAACAATGCAGTGAGATATGTCTAGAATACAATGGTAGGTGCAAATCTGGCATATAAACTGAAATTGCATTTGGTTACTTCTTTGCATTATAATCATACAACGGTAGGTTGTCGTTACAATCATACTTTTGTTGTCTGTTTGTTTATATGCATGTCCTCTAGTACTTGGAAAATCTCCTTTCAAAGCTGGTGGAATAAATAAATCAACTGCTAAGACATGTGGTACCAGACCATGCCTTTTTTTACACCATAAAACATGTGGTGGAATGAGACCTTCAGTTTCATATCATATTTATACAAAGGAATTCCATAGCATAGCAAAAGTACTTCATAAGGATAATTACATTCTGTTGTCCCTGCCGGATTGGTTGTATATGTGTATGGCCATAATGAAGAAGGTCGAATATAGAACTTTCTCCACTTGATCTTTCTCAGAGGATCTTAATCTTGAGACTGACCCATATCCTCTAATGCAGGCTAAGTTTTTCATTAACATCCTTGCAGAACTAGCTGAAGTGGTAGGATTTTAGCACCACCTCTCTAAAAAATATTGAAGTTAATATGTCAAAATGTGTTCATAAATAGGTTTTGTCCTTAATATCTTTTTGGTCCGTCTTTCTAGAATGCAGTGTACATACCATAAGATACCACAGTTGATACTTAAATCATACACTAGTCATCTATTCAAATTCTGATACTTGGATGTTGTGTGCATTTATTTAATTTTGTTGGCTTAGGGATAACAAATACACTAGTTTGTCGGATAATCTGGTGGTGGATGGCACTAGGCACTTCTCACCTTTAAATGGCTCATTTTTATCTTAAAAAATCATTTATGACTTCACCTTTATACAAACTAGCAAACATATGTCTCTCTTTCTATATGTATGTGATCATCAGTAGAAGTAATTTATGATATGTTCTTTATTGGTCTCCTGCAGGTTACGGAATGTTCTGTTCCCAACATCAGATCCATCCCTGACTGATATTGTACTCTGCAGGCTGTAGCTGAGAGTTTAATGGAATGGAGGGGGTCCTTGGTACCAGTGATTGGGTAAGTGATACACTTATTCAATTCCCTATTTTTTTAGGTAATAGATGAAGTGACTTGTGTGTCTGAATATGTAATTTCTTCCACCGCCAAAATCTTGCATGATTTATGTCCATTTTTTGTTTTAGAATGAAGTTGTTCTGTTCGCTTTTATAGTTACCGATTCTTCGATTATATGTGTCGTATTGTGAAACTTAAATTGGGTTTCTTGTAAAAAATTTCAGAGTTTGAAGAATATCGCCGAGATGATCAGTTCAGTTCTGGAAACAAACTAGCTCAACAAATGAGCTTCACTCATCAGAAATCCCAACACTTACTCGAGTCTCATTGGTCTCTAGTATCTTTCAAGGTATAAGAAAATCATTAGCAATAGAGTATATACTCTGAATTCTGAAGCAAATCTTACTCAATATAAGAGATTGTAACATTCTGTTTCTATATGCAATCCTTAGAAGCTAAAACAAACATAGTTGCACCAGCACAATGTAAGAAACAAGAACATTTTTACATATGCAATTCAATCTTTCTTAATGCAAGTTGTAACTTGTCTTTGATGTCATGAGTTCCCTCTTTTTATTGTATTTGGTTCCCTGTCTTTGTAGAATGTCTTTGAGGTTTAAACATGTGGGAATCTGTGTGTGAATATAGAGTATGAGAACTATCAGATTGAATTGCTGGATATAAAATGAATCAGGGTTTTGCAGGGAACTGGGGTATTGCATGATAAATTGGGGGATATCAGTTTTGACTAGGTCAACGAAGACTTGACCTTCTTTTTTTTTATCGCAAAAAAATTAGCAACGGCAAAAATATGTTGCTAAATCTGAACCAGAACAACTATATCCTGTTCTACTAAAATATATCCCGGAATAACTCTAAAATTAGCAACTGAGTAGCAACAGTTTTTTTCTGTTTCTATATTTTAATTTCGCAACAGATTATTTATGTTGCTACTTCCGTTGCTGACCGAAATTAGCAACAGAGCTAGAGTTGTCGCGAAAAACTGCGACAGGGTGTTTAGCAATGGAAAAAATCTGTTGCAATCCCGGTCAGCAACATATCTAAGCTGTTGCTAAACGTTAAATTTGGTGTAGTGTAATTCTCCCCCTTTTTATCAATAAAATTGGCAAAGATACAAAAACGTGATCCTAATGAAAATTTCCATAGAGACATTTCATGACCAAAAGAAAGTACATATCAACTTTTTTAGATGCAATCATATAGCCGAAGCTAAATTCTTTCATCGAGTTTATAAAGATACAAGATAACTCATGTAATATTCCACAGCCACACTCCCCACAAAAAATTGGCAATTAAGCACAAGTTCAATTAAGAACTCTCCCCCATAATATTTCATTCCCGAAAGAACAACAAGAGCGACCTTAATTTCATAAGAAAAGAAGGATTTCTTTGGACATAACAAATCACATACGAATATAAATTTGAATCCAAACATACTCAATTATATTAACCACAAGAGAACCCATAATTAATCTAATCAGAATTGCTCGACATAAGAGAACGTACGGAGCCTCACATTATATACATATAATATGGATCAGGGAAGATCAATACTGCGGAATAGACAAGAATTCATTCTATTTTCCATCAATATTGGGGTTAAAAGTAATTAATTTTTTTTACTATTAAATATAAATAGATTAAATATTAAATTTACTAATTATTACTATTATTATGATTGTTAAGAAAATTTATTTTTACTTAACCAATTTTAAATATATATAATTTTCAAACAAAAAATAAACAAAAATTAATTATGGATTTTAATTGGGGGATATGGATTACTTCCCCCAACCATTTGTGGCTGATAAGGGGTGTCTTTTGGGTGCGAAAATACCAGAATATCCCTTCATTAATTAAAAAACATTATGAAATTACTGTAATGCCCTTTCCCTAAAACAATAAAATCTAAATACCAAATTCATATATCCCCCAATTCATTTTGTACCGGCATAGGGTTAGGTTTAGAAGAAAAAAAACATTTCTTCATCGTCTTCCTCATCGTTCATTCTTCATCGACGATTAATCGTTGAATCAAAAATTTCTTCGTTGACTAACCTACCATAACAATGCCTCCACGAAAGAAATCAAAAGCAAAACGGAACACTAAATCGATTGCTCAACAAACACATGAGCAAAGAATCGAGAACATTGCTCAAGAACTAGAAGAGGAAGAAGCATCCAACTCGGATGATCAACCAATCATGGATTCTATGAGAAGGTAAGTGTTTTTTTAGCTCATTTATGATTGTTTTAATCGATTTTTAGCCATGGGTTTAGGTTAGAATCACCAAAATTGGTGAAACTGTGAGTTGCAGAGAAAACCGGCATTCAATCTTAGTTTGAACACCATGCCGGTTTAACTTCCCGAACTCTGAAATATCAATACCAGATACGATAGTAGTTGAACACCAAACCGGCTTGAGTTCCTGAAAATTAGATTTTAGGACCGGCATTCGAATTGGGTTGAAGGCTATTCCGGTAGTCAACTTAAAACACACAGGATTTTTTTTTTTTTTACCGGCATTATATCTAGGTTTCGTCATTGCCGGTTTTGAAATACCTAAAGCATCGTGTAGTTCAATTCGTGTATGCCAGTTTGACACTTGAAACATTCAAGAAGAAAAACTCAAAAACCGGCATTCTCGATATTTGTACATATATGCTTACATGTTACCACGCATTAGTTGTTTTAAGAATTTCAATGCCGGTTTACAAACTGTGATGACTTTTCTTATGTTTGTTTCGTTTGTTTATGTTATAGGTCAAAAGCCAAAGTATCGAGGAAAAATAAAGGTCATATTCTCACTAAAAAAAGGAGAAAGGACGGTCTTGATACTCCCCGGTCCCGCCTCCCGGGGGATAGATGCGGTCGCAAGAAGCGTTTGGGGTTTCAAACAAGAGGGTTAGATTGGGAGAGTGGTGGTGAACGTAATGCACTTAGAATCCGTGAAGGTACATTTGTGAACGATGAGAATGATGAAGGGGACAGTGAGGATAAAGATGATGAGGTTCCCCCAAGTCAATTAGCAATCCAAACCGAAGTTGGTGAGACTAGTCAACAACCAACACAAGGCAAGGGCAAGGGCAAACACAAAGTTAAAGGTTGTCACCTTCCTCACATTGATGACATGATACCCGACCGCGATGATGGTAAAATTTGGGGTCAAGCTCCGGAACCAAAAGTACTCTTTGGATACAAGAACTCTTGGGCTCGTACAATCTTTCAAACTTATGTAAGTATTTTTTATTTTGTGCATGTGCATTGTTTTATTTTTTACATTATCTCTTAATCGTATTATGTCTTATTTGTAGGATCATACTAAGGCTGTGCGTGTTTGCCGAAACCAAGCCGCTGCTGAGTGGAAATTGTCGTTGGAACATGAAGATGTCCAAACATTAGTAAGGAACTCGGGTTTGTATTCTTTGGTTGAAAATTACTTGAATCCAGATATCTTCATCACCGTCAATTGCTTTGTCGAAAGGTATCATGGTGAAACCGATACAATGCACTTCCCGTTCGGGGAGATGACCTTGATTCCTGAAGATGCTTATGCCATTCTAGGCTTGAATGTTATCGGAAAATCAATTTCGAAGGAGTTGAGTCTCGGGACCTAGATTGGCTGAAGTTGCACGATTTGACCGAAAAGTTGTTTGGTTGGGACTTCAAAACTTCTTCGGATAGCTTTTATGTAGCATCGAACGGAAGTAAGACGAAGACATTCAAGCTGACGATGCTTAAGAAGATGTTTGAAAATACAAAGGCTAGAAGCTTGGAGGCTGGATGGGACCCCGCACAGATTCGCTATACCGCCGCCGCGTACTGTTATACCTCTTGGGCACTAGGGCATTCCCCGACGTAATGGCAACCGGGTAAGTGCAAACTTTCTCCAGTACCTTGACCCGTTGGAAGGTGTGTGTGGCTATTCTTGGGGCACCACGGTCATGGCACATTTGATGGCGGAGATGAGAAGGGCTTCATTGGCTAAAACAAACCAATTTGTCGGGAATTTCACTATACTCCAGTGTACAATTTTTTTAATCTATGTTCACATGTATTTATTTAACTTTTGTTCACATGTATATTGTTCACATTGGATTAGGTGTGGTGTTATGAACACTTCCCAACCTTGTTCAAGGACTGCCCATTCTTGAAGATCAAAGACCTTCCTGAACCCGATATCCCTAGATCTCAGAGGTTCGAGTTTCACAAAGAATCCGAAGCCCGGTAACAAAGGTCGAGTCATCGATATGAGATTGGCTCTGGATGCTATGAGGAAGGAAGACGTTGTGTTCGACACTTATAAGGAGATTAGAGGATACCGTCAAATCCCAAGAGATGTTGCATTGTACCATGGGCCTTTGTACCACCCAAGAGGATACATCATGGCCGACCCATGCCGTGTGATGCGCCAACATGGATTTAAACAATTATCCCGTTTTTGGTCGACCTCTGATGATAATTATCTTCTTTACTTTTCTCGGTGCAATTTAACTCCCAACAAGTTGCATGTAGTGTATGATCTAGAACCGGAACCAACACATTGGAGGGAAAGAGACCCACGTCGTTTGGTAGATATTAGTAAGTGGGAGCTTGCGGAAAATGGTTATGAAGTTGATGACAGCTATATGAGGGATTACCTGGAATGGTCACATCCTTATGTCGTGCGCCCTCCCTCCGTGGAAGCTCCACACCAAGAAAACCCTCCTGTTGAAATTCCTCCACCTCCACCACCTACGATGGCCCAACTTCTCAAGACTCTCGGAATGGTGGTAAGTTTTCTTAATTGGTTATAGTTATTAAATGTAAACATAATCATATATTAATATATATCCTGATTATGTATTTGATGTATTAAACTAGCGACGTCGACTTGGCAAGGTTACGAAGATGTTAGGTTGCAAGCATAAGGATGGAGTTGTGCTATCTCTTCAAGAAATCAAGGAACTCGAGGAAAAGCTTCATAGAATTGAAGAAACCGACCCTACTGTCAAAGCTATGTATGGGGAAACAAGGAAGGCGCCAACCCAAAAGAAACAAAAGACTAATTAGTGATGGTTAACTCTTTAGTTTTATGGTTACGTCAAAAACAATTTCAAACTTGTTTTGGTTTGTATTGTGGGTTAACTCTTTATTTACTTTGGTTTATGTTGAACATGATTAGAGTTTTGGTTTGAAAGTTAAAATGTTCCGGCATAAGACAGCTCATTGTTCGAAATACCGTTACACATACCGGCATTTCTGAATTCATCAGGTTTCACAAACCTGCATAGTAAAATTCAAAATCAGACATGTACCGGCATTGTTGTGTTTGCTAAGGTCTATGCCGGTATTCAAAATCTCCAAAAACTATTAAATAAGTGATGAAAAACCTGCATATGAATATTCATTTTAAGAATGTCGGTATTCAAAACTCTTTAATTATCTCCTAATGGAATCGTTCCCAAAACCGGCATTGAATTTATTAAACATTGTATGCCGGTATAGTAGTTATATTTGGTTCCTCAACCTGAATAGAATTTCCTCAAAACCGGCATCATCGTTGTATTACGTTGAGTGTCGGAACATAGTACCGGCTTAGTTTTACTTCATCCATTTTCTCACGGTTTGAAAATTGAATAACTAACGGCTAGTTTTTTAAACCATACTCTAGAAAACATTAGTTCCGGCGTGGGATCTGAGTTTCTTATTGTCTTAGTTACTAAAGTGGAAAAGATCCGTTATGACTAAATCTATTTAAAGGAATGGATACACCCATTGCACTTGATACCTCACAGATATATCTCCAATGGATTATTACTCACCGCCTGCCAAGTTCATCAATTCCCTCAAAATGTTTGAGGAGCATATTATCCACTCCGACAGGAATTTAATCATCAACCACGACCAACTCCATTGCCACAATACTAGAAAAACTAAGAAGGAAGGAAGAAACCACCAACTCAATTGTCGCAATGGAGGAAGAGATAAGTAAAAGGAAGAGAGAAGAAAAAGAGGAAGCAAAGATTGAACGTTATCGTCAAAAAATAGATAACATCAGAGCGGAAGCTCTGGGAGAGGTTAAACATCAAAAAGAAGCTAAGATAGAAGAAGATGTTGAGGAGGAAACAGAATGGATTAGGAATTACTACTTAGTATTGGATTTGGCGGAGGATGAACGCCTGCGTCAAGTGTTTTGGGGCCTTGTAATGAATGGTTCTTACAAGCATTACACGGTTAACGGTAAGAAACGCAAAACTGAATACGCTGATCAAATAGTACGCATTCGAACAACTGCGGTCATCAAATCATGTCTCAAATACAACGAATTCCTATCAAGATACGGTGGTGATAGGTATAAAGCTCAGGATGCATATACGAAGTGGAGACAAGAGCCTTTTAGGCATTTCGAAGCTGCTTTGCTTGTTCAATCTAATTCCAATAAATTATTTTAAATTGTATTACTATTGATATCTTTAATTCTATGTGTAACGTTATTCCCTTAAATGATGTTAGTTGGAAAATGCTTGAGATCTTATGTTTGTGGTTAATGATGTTTATTTCATGAAATTTCGTTCAAATACCAGCAACAGCTATGAGTTAAAAAAATAAAAAGTTATGAAATCTTAAAACCGGCATCATGTATATGTTTACGAAAGATGCCGGTTTACCACACTAAGAAGTTAAAAAAAAATAATGAACTTGTAATGCCGGAATCACCGGTATGTAATTGTCAATGCCGGTATTCTGGCGTTTAAAATTTCATTCAACTTGGTTGACGGTTAGAATTTCATTCAAATTTTTTTACGGTTACAATTTCATTCAATTTGTTTGACGGTTTCCAAATATGACGGTTTCCAAATATTTAATGAGTCATTGGAAGGTTACAAAATCGTTGGTTCCTTTAATGACGGTTTCAAACTTCCAAAGCTATATAAGTGACAGTTTTGGAAAGAAAACTATTCGTTCTATTCAATCTTTCCCTATTTTTTTCATCTATTATATCAAAACAATGGTTCGTCGCAAATCTCGTGATAACCCCAATGCAGAAATACCTGTTGATGCGCAACAAACTCATGAAGAGTCTCCTGGTGAGGCGGAAGTAACAGATTTGATTCGGTAAGTCATGTATAACACAAAGTCTCCCGTTGAATTGAAGTAGTTTTAGGGTTTATCCAATAATATACAACACAAAGTGAAACTTGATAGGAGTTCATGATGGATTAAAATATCTTTTTAGGGTTTTGAAATTGCATTCTAGTCAATTGAGTTCAATTTGAAAAACAAAAAAAAAATTAAGTTTTGGGTAAAAAATTACGAAAACCGCATTCCAAAAATTACTCACGGTATGCCGTTAATTGTTCCGGCGTTCACGGTATGGTAACATACAATGCCGGTTTTTGTTCCTAAATTTTGTAAATTCCTGGATACAATTCAACAAAAACGGCATCTTCGTATTATTTGATATAATGCCGGAATTAAACCTAAGAATAGAATAGTATTAAGCCGTGAATGCCCGGTTTTGTGTGTGTTCATTTTGTATGCCGGCATGCACTATATAAATCCGTTTAACGTGTTGGAACATAGGTCTCACGCACCAAAAAGGACAAAGGAAAAGGAATAGCGGCTACTACAGTGTCTCAACTCACACCGATGATGATGATGATGAAATCAAACTCCACAAGAACCCGAACAACCTGTGTGGCTCATCTTCACAAGCGGTGGCTTAGGACAAACTAATGATGAAAAGGCACCCCCACCTCACTTCCACGATACGTTAGACTTAATTCCTCACAGAAATGATGGAAAATATTGGGGTCAACCTATAAACCCGCAACTTTTATTTTCGTATAAAGACTCTTGGGCTCGATGGATCTATCAAACTTATGTAAGACGTTTGTATCTTGTTATTCTATTATTTACACGTGATCAATTTAATAAAGTTCGTGATGATTTTATAGGACCACAGGAAAGCTCGGCGTGTTAGCCGCCATCAACAATCGGATGTCTGGCTTTTGGAGGATGAGTGTCCTATTGTTCAAGATATAGTCAAAGCATCCGGGTTGTATCCTGCGATAGAAAATTATGTGGCCACCGATACCGTCACGACAAAGCGCTTTTGGAGAGGTTTTATGGTGAAACTGACACCATGCATTTTCATTTTGGCGAGATGACCATTATCCCTGAAGATGTCCAAAGGATAATAGGACTAGAGGTTCTTGGGAAACCGGTTAAGGTAGAAGACAAGTCGAAGGACCTAGGGTGGGAAAAGATCTATGAGCTAACTGAAAAGTTGTTTGGATGGAACAAGGAAACCACGATGGAAAATTTGTACAAGAAACAAACTTCTCAGACAAAGACTATAACATTCGTTCAACTCACTCAATTGTTTGGGAATACAAAGAACAAGGAATTGACTCCCGCACAAGCTCAACAAACTCACCGCAGACATATATGTTGTTCATTTTGGGAACCGCTATATTCCACGACTCTAATGGTAACAGGTGCATTTGAACAACCTACAGTTTTTGGATCCGTTGGAAGACGTTCATAAGTATTCATGGGGCACCGCTTTCTTGGCACATTTTTTGGCAAAATGCGTCGAGCTTCTAAGGCGAAAGGCCGTCAATTTAATGGGAATTTCACCATGATTCAGGTATGGTGAATTACTTATTTTTTTATTGTTATCATTACATTTGTTAGTTTCCAAATATTAATTATCTTATACATTTTATGGGCACAGGTGTGGGCTTACGAATACTTCCGAGATTTGTTCATTGGGTATAGAGGATTGAAAATTTGGCATGACTATGAACCGAATATGGCTCTAGCTCGGAAATACTTCTTCGGAATACCCCTACTCCTAACAAGAAACGATTTTTACAAATGAGAGAAGCTTTGGACTCGTTTTCTGTGGAAGATGTTGTGTTTGACCCTTATAGGAATGTCGTGAGGAGTTCACCTTATGAGACATGATAATGTTTCATTTTACAACGGCCGTTATTTCATCCAAAAGGATATGTTATGCATAACCCTCTCCGCGTGATGCGCCAACTCGATTCACAAAGCAGAAAAGATCTCACAGATACATCATATCATAAATATTCTCATGACTTTACTAAATGCCAATCATATGAGAGCCATACTCGGTATGCTACGACCCTGAACCAATTCTTTCACATTGGATCGAAAGGGAAGAAGAAGAACTTGTCTTGGATAGGGATGATTGGGAATTGGCTGAGAACGGTGTTGATAGTGAACCCACATTCCTAAGCGGGCATCTACAACTCACATCCTTATGTTATACGGGATAAGGTGGTGGCGGGACCGCTACCGCCACCACGTCCATCCACAACTCCAGATATTGTACCCGCACTTATACAGCTCGTTACATTGTTGGTGCGTTCATTACTATTCTCTTAATCTAAATCTATCAAATTATAAAACTGTACATACTAAATACATTTTGAAAAATATCCATTAACAGCGTCATCGGATTGGAAACTTGTCAAGGTTCTTTAAGAAGAAGACCAAGAAAGGAGAGTTGTTGACCCGAAAGAAATGGAGAACGTCGTCCAAAAGTTAGACCAAATAGAAGATACCGAGGCAAAAGACTTGTGGGGCGAAAAGAAAAAGAGGGTATACAAGAGGCCAAGAACCGAGTGATCGTGTGGCCTTGTTAGTACTGTTGTTGTTGTTTATGTTTGTTTGTGTGGATTGGTAATCTGTGAACATCTTTGCTTCATTTGTTTTCGGTTTGGAACATCATAACTTTACATTTGGTTTGTCTAAACTTTGCTTATGTCATTTTATGGGATTAGATCTTTGCTTATGTTATTTTATGTGTCTTGCAATATCCAATTTCTAAGTTTATTTTTTTAAAACCGGCATAGTATTTATCCTGTGAACCATGCCGGTTTTATTTTTAGTTCCATATTGAAAAAATAGAGTTCCGGCATAGTAGAATTATCTTGTGTACTATGCCGGTACTCTAAAATTCCTATGTGAATAAACTTTCTATGTGTTCTACCGGTGGTGTTATGCATTTTTTTCCAATGACGGCACAAAAAAAAATATCTGTGAACTTATGGTGTTATTTCGGCACAAAAGAGAACATATATTGAAACGCCGGTAGAAAGTATCTTTGGCATAGTAAAGTTTGAATCAAATCACATTGGCACATATGGTTTAATGATTACAATTCAAACTTCCAAAACAACAAAAAGGGGGCGTATAAGTAAACCACATATATCCAAATTACTCATCATCACTTCCACACGTATGAAGTTGCAAGTCATCCTCTTCAAGAGGTTTCTTTGATAATTCCAAAGCATCCCATAATTGGTGATTCTCCTCATTCAATGCCATCCATCCCTTCCATATATTTGGATCAAGTTCCTTGTTTTTAACCATCCCACAAACAGGTGGAAATGGACAATTGTCCTTGAGTTTTAGAATAACGAAATGATTGCCGTTCACGTACGCCAAAACAACTCTTCTCATCTTAAGGGATCCATCGCATTTTTGCCATTTTGGTGTAAATGTGGAGACTATGGTGGGGGAAAAATAATGAACAACACTATTAAATGTATCCGATACTAGATGCCCACAAAGCGGCATACTCATCCAATATTGAGAAGGAAGAAATGTCATTTCCTGCTCGGGTCCTAACACTTGAGCACACATATCATCAAACACCTCATCGTGACCAAGCAATTGCTCATAAAAGCTCCTCTTCTTCACAAGTTGATCGGCCATTCTCATTCTAGCATAGCGGCATGGTGTCATTCCTTTACTAACAGCCCTCTCGAAGATTCCTAATTGTTCGGTCACGGCATGATATCCACAATTTCCATCTCCATCGACATCATCCGTGTACGCAATAAACTCGCGAATAACCTCAGGAAGTTGGCCTATGTAAGACTCTATCTTCGTATGATAACTTCTAATGGTCCTACCTGTTATGGGATCCTTATACATCTTCATATTACCATCTTTTAGCTTAATTATATCCAAACCATCATCTGCAATCCCTACACTCCAAATGTCTATGGTATTAGACGGGAGAATATTTTTCCTTGGCCTTCCTCTACCCCTTTTCCTTTGAACCTCGGCTACATCGACTATTGGTGTAGGTTCGGATTGCTCAAAGACATGCCCTTGGTTGCTTAATGTTGGTACCTTCGGCGGCCTTCCCCTCTTCCTTTGAACCTCGGACACATCGACTATTAGTGTAGGTTCGGAATGTTGACCTTGTTGTCCTTCGTAGCTTAATGTTGGTACCTTCGGAGGCCTTCCCCTCTTCCTTTGAACCTCGGATACATCGACTATTGGTGTAGGTTCGGAATGTTGACCTTGTTGTCCTTCGTAGCTTAATGTTGGTACCTTCGGCGGCCTTCCCCTCTTCCTTTGAACCTCGGAATATCGACTATTGGTGTAGGTTCGGAATGTTGACCTTGTTGTCCTTCGTAGCTTAATGTTGGTACCTTCGGCGGCCTTCCCCGTTTCCTTTGAACCTTGGATACATCGACTATTGGTGTAGGTTCGGAATGTTGACCTTGTTGTCCTTCGTAGCTTAATGTGGAACCTTCGGCGGCCTTCCCTCTTCCTTTGAACCTCGGATACATCGACTATTGGTGTAGCCTCGAGAACTCGTCAATTGTTGTTGACTTGATATCGGTTCCTTCCTCGGCTATCCCTTTTATTTGGACCGGAGTTTCCGCGAATCTTGCTTCTGAAATATCACTTGCACATAGATCTCATTTTTTTGTTGCCGCGAGTTCCTCTTCACGGCGAGTCATTTCTTTGAATTCTTTTCTTTGTTTTTTCCTTGGAATTTTAGTTTGTGGTCTACCCGGAGGATCTCCTTTTGTTGGCTCTTCACTCTGTGCTATCCATGGCCGTGTAATTAGTCTTAGTTGACTCAACAATACTTGTCGGGTAGCCGAGTTGCCACGTGAGTAAGCTCCAAAAAATTCTTGGGCCTCCTTTGTATCCCATGGTGTTTGTCCGGGAACTTCGGTAGGGGGAAGGTCGAAAGATAATTGCTTCCAAAAAGGATCAATAACACCAATAGGTATCACTTCTTCATACTTCACAAGCATATGTCGACACGGAAGCCCCAAAGAATACATGTCGGGACAAATACACACATCACCCGGTTTTCCATAATTTTTTTCATATTGCATTTGTCTCATCATATGTTTTATTGCCCACCGAGAGACGTTAAACTCTATTCCTTGGAGCAACTTAGTATGTTTAAGAAATGGAGTCATCCTATCCATGGAGCTTTTCTCAAAACCCTTCTTGATCCTATCAATATCGGCCTTAAAGTTTTGTTCCACTGCCTCGGCGACCGTAACCACGTTTCCCAGGCCGGACTGGATGAGATCTTTAAATCTCCCATGTGAGGACTCCGCTATACTAGTTGCTTCATTCCCGTAATGGCTATAACGATTTTTCCACGCACGCACAAATTTTTCCTTGAACTTATCCAACAATTTATCCCGACAATATGAAACGGCACTTGGATACACTTCGTTATAGATGGCAATAAACATTTTCAATCTCTTTTCATACATGTCCTCGGTAAGAGACCAATAAACTTTCTCCCAATCCTTTAGAAATTCCAACCACCTTTTATGGTTTTCATCGTGTTCTTTTTCGACTCGCTCTTTAATCTTTCCTCTTTCATTTTCTTCTTCTTCGGGTGATAGTTTCTCATTACGAACATCTTCATCAAGTTGACCAACCATTCTTTTTTTAATATCAGCCTTAGAGGGTTCAAACAAAGCATGACAATGTTTTTTCACATTTTCACCTATATGAAATGTACATAGGAAATTTTTTGCATCCGGAAATACGTCGGATATGGCATTCATTAGTGCGTCAAATTGATCGGTTATGATGACCTTCGAACCACGATTTTCCGGGAACAATAATTTCAATTGTCGCAATGCCCAATGATAATTGTAATCCCTCTCGTTTTCCATTAAACACCAAGCCAATGTGAATGTTACCTTGTCCGATGTCTGCCCCACGATGTTGAACAACGGCATGTTGTATTTGTTTGTCTTGTACGTGCAGTCCATCATAATAACATCACAACACGTATGAGCCAATTGTGAAAGCAAAGGATGCGAAATGAATATTTGAAGCGGCTTTTCGTCCGTACCTCTTTTAATGATACGCGTGTAGTTGTGATCCCAAACTATCTTCTCAAATTCTTGCATAACATTCCTCCCTTCCCATTCCAACCTTTTAATAGTTGCTTGTGCGCTATAAATTGTACTTAGTGAAGAAACGTTCATCTTATCCTTTGCCTTGAAGGTTCGGAGAATCACTCTTGGTTTGATACATGCTTTTGTCATCATCTTGACATCCTCGAATTGATCAGGTTTTAGCTTCACAACTAGGGAGTGACCTTCAAAATCTTTCGGATCGGGGTGGTTGTGACGGCCAAACCACACCTTACATTCCCATTCTTTTTCTTCTTTACTTTCTCCTCTTAGATAGAATACAAGCTTAAAGGGGCACTCATCCTTTCTCGTAACTGTTTTGTATACCCTCTTAGTCTTCTTTTCATATACATAACCCTTTCTCTTATGGCTATTCTCCTTGTATTTTCCGCTTCTCTCACAAACCATCTCAAAACGAACATCTGAATGTTGACTATTCCTCACTAAGACACACATGTTCTTAAGAGCCGTCTCTTTTGCCCAAGCAATTACTTCCTTTTCATCTTTTATTCCCTACATAATAATGAGAGATTACAAGAAAATCCCAACATTAAATTGTAAAAACTAGGTGGAAGACTTGTTTGGTAACATACCCGAGGTATTTTATAGTGTTCCGACGTATCCCGATGGAGCGGTTTGGAGTTTGGTTGATCGTTGTATAGAATTATCTAAATGAAAATAAAATTGGATTAGTTAAAACCGGCAGTGTCGATAAGTAAATTAAAGTGCGGGTTTTCAAAACCGGCATACAAGGTAATTGTCATTCTATGCCAGTATTAAACCGGCATTTTTACAAATTAAGTTACTTCAAGGAATGCCGGTTTTTAAGTTCAAAATATAATTTGTTTCTGTATGTTTTTCCTATTAAACCGGCACCATCGACATGCAAGGATCTATGCCGGTATCACAAACCGGCATGGTGTGTCATGTACGGTTAGTGCCGGTTTGAGTATTCCATACAATATTCGGTGGTTGGTAAAAGTAAAAATTCAAACCGGCATACAATCTTGGTTTGAATGGTACGCAGTATGTTCTTGAACTTGGGGATATTTTAAAACGGCATTCAAATTTGTATGAATACAATGCCGGTTATAAAGGTTCCGGCATGGTATTCATATAACGCGCATGCCGGTTTTCTGCTTTTTCGGACAGAAATGGCGGTTTCAAAAAAAAAAAAACAAATTTTCGACCTCTTTGAAGCATTACCTGTGTGTTGGGGATGCTTGTATGTTGAACATGTTTACTTTCTTGAGTTGGTTCTTCACATAACTCCTCATGGTCACGAAAATCGTGATCCAAGGGTGTTGGTTCATCATATAACTCCAATTGGGAGGTGTTATCATTAACTGAAGATTGAAGATATGATTGTTGTTGTAGTTGAGCCAAGGATTCAGCAGCTGCAAGTCTCTCTTCAAATTCATCTTCCATTTTCAAAAAAAAAAATTCTACTCTAAATTTTTTCCCCTCCTTCTACCCACAAAAATTTCAAATAAACTCAAAAACACTAAATATATCCCCCAAATCATTAAGATTTTACTAATCTTAATTAGTAACTAATCCTAATTAGGGAGGGTTAGATTAGGAATTAATAAATTAATTACATAAGGGGTAACCCAGCTAGGATATTCGGATCCCTATTTTGTCCTCTAGTGATATCCCCCAATTAAAATCCATATCCCCCAATTAATTGTTCAAATTAAGTAATTATTTAAAATTTGTTTTTATTTCTGACAAATTAAATGAAATGGTATCATACAATAGTTTGAAAATAAAATATAATAATATTTAAAGAATAAAATATAAGAAATAAAAATTGATTGTATATATATTTAAGGGTATTTTTTGTCATTTACAAAATAAAATAGGGACAAAAAAGATAAATCAAGCATTAAATTGGTGGGACCACAACTCATGCTTTTGTAGCTTTTAAAAGCTCCTCCTTTTAAAAATTGAGGAATATGGGAAGTGCTTTGGATAATAAACACTTTGATTTTTTTTTACCAAACACCAATTCAAAAATTATTGACATATATAGGTTTTGAAAGTGCTTTTGGAAAAATAAAAGCATTACCAAACCCATCCTTAATCACTCTTCACATATCTCATTTTTATGATAAAGAAATTAATCGTTAAATTTTCTTTCAATAAAAGCTTAATCATAAAATTTTGTCTTTTAATGATATACTAATTTTTGTTGCTGATTGTTGGGTAACTAATATAGTATGTATCTTCGTAATCTAGCGCGATGATCATCTATTCATCAAGTTTTTTCCTAAACAAAGTATAATCTAGCACAATGATCAACAAATCATCTAGTTTTTTTCCTAAATGAAACATATAAACTATAATTAAGATATGATTACGCTCTATTTTAGGTAACAAGAGATATGATTTATCCTTCTTACCATATTAAGATTAAAGGTATATTAAAAATAATAATTTATTAGATAGATAACCATCTGTTTAGGGCAACCAATAAGATTGCTTTGTTACGTGCACACTCTTTAAAGGGGTGCGCACAAAATTGAACTCTATAGCCTCCCTGTTTTGTTGAGACAGGTACGTAGCAATCCAAAAACTCCGACTAAATCTTCATGAAACTTTCCCATAAAAGCCGAGAATATTCCTCCACCCATGTTTGCCGTGAATCGATTATCCATCCAAATGTACTCGATCCAAACACAGCCAAATGTACTCGATCCAAACAAATGTACCAACCCTGTTTGGTTAACTTGAGTCCAGCCCAACACAAATCCGAGATTGAATCTCGTGAAAACTCTGCCAAATTCGAACCCTAAATTATGCCCATGAACTGTGAACTTTTGCCGCCAAATTCTGGATTTGAAATGTTGAAGAAGACCTCCCCCTATCCAGTTCGGGTCTACCAATAGTAGTTTCCCTGGAAATGGATGCCCCTTATCCATCCGAGGGGTGCCTTTAGCAATTCCTCTTGGGGGTGCAAACATGCCTTTTTTTGGGGTGCCTTCAACATATTCCCGGGGTGCCTTTAACACATCTTTTGGGTTCACTTTTTGAGCCAATTTTGCCGCAAAAGCTTATTTCTCCAAAAATGCCTACAAAGACATAAAATACCAAAATAAGTACGAAATCGAGCACTAACGATACATATAATTGAGAACAAAATAGACACATAAATGCGTCTATCAAATACCCCCTAACTTATTATTTGCTAGTCCCGAGCAAATCAAATCTACAAAATAAAATCCTAACTCACTGACGCAGGCATCGTCGATCGCAATTAGCGTATGCAATAAGCCTTTTAACCCCTAGGTGGACCTAGTGGCCGAGTTATAGTCTCGGGAGGGCTTACAAGAGATATACCCACAAAAACTTTACACTCCAGACCCTATCTATCTACGCAGAACCTTGGAAGGCACTAAAGAATCTCCTTGGTTGGCATACTTATTTACTACAAGAGGAATCAACCTGATGCGAAATTCCAATTGATGTACACGAGTTTGCACTCAAGCATACTAAAATGTATATATAAGTCACAGAGCTCTACTCAGATAGTCGCACTATGGACATCAATATCCGGAGTCAAAACTAATCACATGGATAGATCAAGAAGATGGATATAGAGGAAAAACATAGATGGTTTTGATGTTTACTAAGTGAACGGTGTTTCCCATATCTATCTGAAGGCCTCTTCCAAAATGAACCTATCCTAATGGACTGAGATACCGGTCTGACTAATATCAACACAACTGGCAAATACAAGGGAACCAGTGGTTGATAATCATAACTTTAAGTCAACACAACTGGCATATACAAGGGTACCAGTGGTCGACTTTATTGAATTTATTCTGGTTGGTCTGATGGTCTGGTCTCAATTTCTTTCTTTTTTCTTTTTTCTTTTCTTTTTCAACTTTTTTTTTTGGTATTTCAATCACTCTAATTAAACCTAGAATTGGTAAGAACTTGATTCGTGAGCCCCATCTAATCACTTAGAGAAACATAGTTTAAAAACAAAATAAAATAAAAACAGAAGTGAAAAGGACTCAACGAGATATGGTGAAACTATCATGTTATTTCTAACACCTGAGCTTTGTGCTTTTATGAATAGACTCTTTAGATGTTGCCATATAATCAGATTGGTTCCTCAACTCCTACAACCAAAATGCTTCCATCCACTTAGATTGGCTAGTGTCATCCTTAATAAACATAAATTTCTAGGCTCTAGAGTTTATTTATTGCAACTAACAAAAAGTTTCTCCCATACCCCCAAACTTAAATCTAACATTGTCCTCAATGTTCTAAAGATAAAATTAAAAACATGAACAAGGAGAATTTGTTACCATTTGAAGCAAAAGAGATAAGGAAAGATATTACCGTGTCGCATGAATATTGGGTTACCTCCCAAGAAGTGATAAGTTTAAAGTCTTCAGCCAGACATAGAAAGGATTAGTCACCTCATATAATCATAAAGTAATAGCCGAAATATCTGTGGATCATCAAAACCAAATAAAGTTATCACAGGTAAAAGGAATCTGCAACATGCTAAGAAAATAAACAAATTAAGCACACCCTTGTCTAGTTTCCTATTTAAGAAAACTACATCTAGCTGTGGTTCAGGTTCAGGTTCTATGAAATGGTCTAAAAACATTTATTTGGGCTGAACTTCCTCAAAGATAAGATCCGATTCAGGTATTAGAGTCTGGAAAAACTCAAGTAAAAACTTAGAAGCACATAATAATAACCTAAATAAATGCGGATCCTTAAAGTCAATCATATTTGATTCACACAGATGACCATAATTGAAGTGGTGGTCATTCTTAAAAAAATATGTCGATTTTAATCTCCTAAAGTACTTAGGCTGAGTCTCAAAACTGAATAATCGACACATTTGAAAATCATACGTTACCACATTTGGAATAAAAATATTTGGTGGGAAAACAAAGTCAATATGGGTATCATAGCCTGGGTCAACCACATCAACTAGAGGATGGGTTTCTAACAACTGAACTTCTTCTTGGACATTATTGGGTTCAGGAGAGCTAGTATGAAGGTAATCTGGCACAATGGTTGAGGCACATATATCAAGTCCCAAGTGAGGGATATCTATAAGAGATAAAGATAAGGCACATGGAGAATGATAATCACCCCCAAACTTAGAGTTTTGGGTGTCTCTAGATAGACTAACTACAATTTCCCTAATTTCTAGATCATCAGAATCCTGAAAATGGTCAATTGATTCTTGTAGGTTATGCTCAGGTGATGCATCCTCGCACATATTTAAAATCTCTACGAGTTCATTTCTTCGTCTACGACTAATGTTTCTAAATCACTAGACTCTAAAACAATATTCTCAGAATAAACTCGTTCTTTTAAGCCATTATTAGCTTCGTAATAAAAAGAATATACTACATCGTCTAAAACGGGGGTATCTCTAGTCAAATCCTCTTCCTTTTGAATAGGTGAATAATTATTAAAATTATTTGGATTTGAACTAGAAACATTATCATTATTAAGCTCAATTGGAGTAACAAATTCCTGATCACTATGCCTACTTATTTCAAATTATTCATCAACACTATCCTCATCATAATCATCATTATAATAACATGAAAATGGTTGAACCTCATCTAAACAAGTAGTGTTACCAATTTTATCCTCGTCATCTTGATTATGTGAATAACTATCTTCATTTTCAAAGGTACTATTGGAAACATTGTATTGGAAATTAAGATTATTTCGAGCAATTCTTTCGTTCGTCTCATCTATTATCTTGAGGGATTCCTCTATAGAAAGTTTTCTTTTGTCATAAACTAAGTTATTCATCTTAGCTAACTTACGTGTCGACTCCTCTAATTTCCTGAGAGACTCTTCTAAAGGAGAAATATAAGAATTCTGCTCGTATGACCCGTCCGTGTGTGGATAGTAATTAGGCTCATCATGGTATGATCCATAACCTTGAAAAGGTTGATGTTCCTAACCATTATTCACATTATGGTCATAGTAGTAACGTTCATTTTGAAACACAGTCGGATATTCGTTGTATTGGCTATTGTAATACCAGTTCGACACTCTATTGCAGGGGTGTGAGAGTTATCACACAAAATAAAAACCCACTGACAGGGGATTCGTGGGTGGATAGAGTCTTACCTCCCGTACCAGACGGGCGATGAACCGTTGAAGTCGACTCAGGCCACCGACTCCTATGTTAGTGTACGAAACCGAGGGGCCGAGACAGATCGTAACTGTCATCCTTTCCTGCAAACAGTTAATATTTAATTTAAACCCTTCCTTAGGGTTTAAAAATAATAATGTCCAATGTCCCAAAAATAAAGTCCAAAAAGTCCAAAAGTAAAAGATTACAAAAAATAAAACCCTATTTACAATTTCTAAAAATAAAATAAGTATTTACAAAATATTCTTCACTCCTTGGACTCCTCTTTTCTTTCCTTCTTTGACGATGCTTTCCTTTTATAGCTCTTTTTCTTTCCTTGTAGCTTCGCTCCAAATCTGAAAAGAATAAAAAAAAAAAAATACCAAAGTGTAAAAGAGAACAAAAATAATAAAAATAAATTCAAAACAAATCTAAATACAAGTCCGCGTCGACGACGCCAAAAAATTGATGTGTTGTTGTAAAGTGGTAAATATAGTTCGTTCAAAGACTTGTAAGGATTTGATTTCAGACTTAATCTAATAAAAATTATATACAAAGGTTGTCACGATATCGAGAGGTACTGGGACTCAAGATTTCACCATTAATCACATTCACTTGGTTCATATATGACTCATAACAATTCTAGCTCATTTGTTGACTCTTTTCTTTGCCAAAAGTAGATTTTGTAAAATATTAATTATAAATCACAAGCATGGTGCATCAAAATCTCTAAGTCTAAGCATACACCATCAAACAAAATCATAATCAATTAATAAAAATCATAAATCAATTAAATCAATGCAAAAGTCATAGAGAATTAATTATAGTTACCAAACGATTGTGAAATAAGGCTTCCTCCGTTGTCCCAGTGACGGGGTTTAGCTCTTCATGGTGCAAACACGCTCAAAATATGAATTCATTGCTCAAAGGTGTATTAGTGATGAAAATACAAAGAAAATCAATAAAACAGATCAACTGCAGCGTTTATAAGCGTTGCAGGTTGACTGTTACAAAAGATACAGAAGAAATAAGATTGCCAAGAATGACAGTTTTTGGTGTTGTAGATAAACTACACTTCTCCGCGACTGACTTTGATCGTCCAATGTTCTTCAGCTTTATCTTTTTCATCCTGTTGATGCAACTCTGTGTAGCATGATTTCTACATACCAGAGCCCTCTGTTGGCTCCCCAAACTCACGACACCTGCCCTTGTATTTCAGAAGTCTATATATATACCACATCCCCAAGAAAAACCCGATTAAATCCCTCTTTATTTCACCACAAACCTCGGGATTTTTATTCTCCTCCAACCCTCATACACGTCTTCTATTTCTTTACAAACTCTTCAAAACATGGAAACAAATCCATAGGGAATATATTCTCCCTTAATCCTCCACGTAACTTCCATAGGTTTAAACAGAGACCCGTAAATACATCTCCCTGGTTGGCGATAATTAAAAAGAGACTTTCCTTTTTTACGTGCACGAACCATATAGCCTCCCTGTTTTGTCGAGACAGGTATGTAGCAATCCAAAAACTCCGACTAAATCTTTTGAAACTTTCCCATAAAAGCCAAGACTATTCCTCCACCCATGTTTGTCGTGAACCGATTATCCATCCAAATGTACTCGATCCAAACACATGTACCAACCCTGTTTGGTTAACTTGAGTCCAGCCCAACACAAATCCGAGATTGAATCTCGTGAAAACTCTGCCAAATTCGAACCCTAAATTATGCCCGTGAACTGTGAACTTTTGCCGCCAAATTCTGGATTTGAAATGTTGAAGAAGGCCTCCCCCTATCCAGTTCGAGTATGCCAATAGTAGTTTCCCTGGAAATGGATGCCCCTTATCCATCCGAGGGGTGCCTTTAGCAATTCATATTGGGGGTGCAAACTTGACTTTTTTGGGGTGTCTTCAACATATTCTCGGGTTACCTTTAACACATCTTATGGGTTCACTTTTCGAGCCAATTTTGCCGCAAAAGCTTATTTCTCCAAAAATGCCTACAAAGACATAAAATACCAAAATAAGTACGAATCGAGCACTAACGATACACATAATTGAGAACAAAATAGACACATAAATGAGTCTATCAGGCTTCAAACTTTTGTAATGTCAAAAGTTCATTCATTCTTTTATCAATACATGCATATCGACATATGAAAGATTTAACTTTTGATAAGATATGGGACAATCATAGTTCACGGACGCAAACGCACAAATCCCATAACAAATTGCAATATGTAAAACCATAAAGATTAATACTGCAAAAATCATCTTCCAAACAATTTTTTATAATTTGAACAAATAAACCTAGAAAAATGAAGATGAAAACATTGGACATAGCTATGTGTAATCACAATAATGGCTATTCCAAACTCTAGTTATTCTTCAAAACAAAACAAAACAAAACCAGAAAATAAAATTCTTATCTGAAGATTTACTAGATGTTAATACCTTTGAAGAATTCTTTATCGTCCCTGAACTCCTTGTCGTCAAAAGCCATTGGGACATAAGGTTCATGAAGATATGACTTAATATCAATAAACCTTCTTGACTGATGTCGAACCATGGCCTTCTAAATCTCATGAGTCTTAAACACAAAAGAATTTATTTGTTGAATCTCCTTTTGCGTCTCTTTCAACACTTTAAGAACATCAGAAGACTTTTGAGAATTTTTAGGAACAGCTCTAGGCTTCCTCACATTCCTTATTTTTATTTTCAATGTCATGGACAACAAAGATTTCTCTTTTTTCCTTCATGATTGATGGCTTGGAAATCATTAACATATTTTCCATCAGAAGACATGATGCTTGGAGTATCTATAAACATATGGGTTTGTGAGACGAAATCACAATCTCAACAAGTAGTCTTAAGATAAAATAAGTTTTGGGGAAGGAAAAAGGAATGTAGGGTTACGCAACCTTTAACAGGTTCGTGCATGCATAACTCTGAACCCTAGAAAGAGTAGAATTGTCGATAATAACCCTCCTTTATTGATAGACAAAAACAAATCTAAGAAAAGATGAGACAAAACTTTTCTTAAAGCCTGAGAGGTGCACAATCTTTTCTCTTTTTGATCAGGCAGATGAGACAAGACCTACAAATCAACACAATCAAGTTGTTTTGCGGTGAACAATAATTTGTCCACCATGTTCCTCTTGAGAGGAATCCACAAACCTATGTCTATCAAAACGATCCTTGAAAACTAACTTCTTAGACGAAGATAAAATCTTATATACCTCAGCAGTCTTCTGAGCGAGTTTAAGCTTGTTTTCCAATCGATTTGATCTTCGTTGAAGTTTGTTGACATATCTCAATTTGTGTTTGTACTTGTAACACTTTGATAGTTCATGACCCTTAAGTGAACAATATGAGCACGTCAATCTTGAATTTAATTCAGGCATCTGAGATATGCAAGCGGCTAGGCACATAGTGGAACCTGAAACATCATACACGGAGTTTCCAAAGAAGGGGTTAATTTTTATCTTTCAGATTGGTTGAGTTTTCTTTTGAAAGAATATCGAGATTGATGTGTGTATTGCTACAATTATCAAAATCAATATTTTCACAATGAAGTGCAATGCTTAATTTCTCGTCTTCATTAGAATCATAGATGTCATACATTTCATCAATAGTTGCAGCAAGACCTTTGTTCCCAGTGTATTTCTTTTGATTTGGACACTCATTTGCAAAATGACCAAAACCTTTACACTTAAAGCACTGAGGCATATCCTCGTCATCAGTTTCATCATTATCCCTATTTTTAGGAGGAACATGATTATGGGGTTTATATGATGACTTGGATTTATCTCTCGAGAAGCGTTTACTTCTCTTCAAAAGAAGATCCCTAAACTGTCTTGTGATCAACGAGACTAACTTGTCAAGATCTTTATTTGATGAATCAGGCTCAGAAATATCATCTTCAGAGATGCAAACACTTTTACTTTTATCAAGTAATTTAGTGTTCTTTAGTGATTTTAAAGCAACATCCTTACTAGACTTGGATGTATGCTCATGATAAAAGATCTTTAGCTTCCCAACCAGAGTATTTCTGGAAAGAGTTGCGAGATTATTTCCTTCAACGATGACATGCTTCTTATAATCGCATCTAGATGGCAACGATCTCAGAATTTTTATCATAATGTCCTTTTCAGGAATGGTCTTACCCAATGCAAAAGATGCGTTAACAATTTCAGACACTTTGTGATTAACCTCATCAAACGTTTCTTCATCTGGCATATGAAGGTTTTCCCAATCAGAATTTAGGTTTTGAAGCCTAGCTTCTTTCTCACTGACATTTCCTTCAAATAAGACTTCCAAGATATCCCATGCTTCTTTAGACGTTGTGTACGTAGTCACATGGTGTTGAAGATATGGGGTAATGGCATGTATGATAGCATTCAAGCCGTCAGAATTTTTCTTTGCAGCAAGAATTTCTTCTGGACTATATCTACCAATATCCTTCGGCATAGGTGTATCGCCTTCTGTATTAACCGGAGGATCATAGCTATTAACAACAAGTACCCATGTTTGAAAATCACGAGCTTGAAGAAAAGCATGCATAGAAATATTCCACCATAGGTAGTTTAAGCCATCGAAGACTGGTGGTACGTTTATGGAGATATAATTTCTGTCCTTAAAGTCATATTTCCACAAACATAGACTTGTAAGGTTTTTAAACGAGTTTGCCTGCTCTGATACCAATTGAAAAAGCGGGGGTATAACAACCACACACAATATTTCAATTAGAAATCTGTATGGACTAACTCCAATATACTTTTAAGAGAATCAACTAGACTCAATCTTAATAAAGTATATCAAAGAGTTTTATCTTTCTTTCTCGATTCAATTCTCACTCAAGCAAAATAGAAATCTGCGAGTCTAATTGAATATAAGAGAAATCACTTGAACGGTACCACCAATGTTCAAGGAACAAACAATTTCAATTAACAACCAAAGGTTGGATTTCCCAATTGATTGATTCAAACGACAACCTGTGATATTTCAATTATATAACAAAATATAATGAGGAATAGAAATAACATAGACACCAGAAGTTTTGTTAACGAGGAAACCGCAAATGCAGAAAAACCCCGGAACCTAGTCCAAATTGAACACACAATGTATTAAGCCGCTACAGACACTAGCCTACTTCAAACTAACTTCGATCTGGACTGTAGTTGAACCCCAATCAATCTTACACTGATCCAAGGTACAGTTGCGCTCCTTACGTCTCTGATACCAGCAGGATACTATGCAATTGATTCCCTTAGATGATCTCACCCATAACTAAGAGTTGCTATGACCCAATGTCGAAGACTTTAATAAACAAATCTGTATCACACAAAAAAATCTGTCTCCCACATAAATACCTAAGATTTTTGTTCCGTCTTTTGATAAATCCAGGTGAACAAGAATCAATTGATAACCCGGACTTATATTCCCAAAGAACAGCCTAGTATTATCAATAACCTCACAATAATCTTAATCGACGCGGCGAAAGAATATATTGTGGAATCACAAATGATGAGACGAAGATGTTTGTGATTACTTTTATATCTTGCCTATTGGAGATATCAATCTCAAGTTAATCGTTATGATTATACTCAATACGATAGAAATAACAAGATCAGATCACACAACTACAAGAAAGTAGTACCGGTCTGGCTTTACAATCTCAATGAAGTCTTTAAGTTGTTAACCTACAGGGTCTCGGTAGTAACCTAAGGTTAAAGGAGAATCTACTCTATCTAATATAACCAGTATCACACAGGAGGTGTGGGGATTAGGTTTCCCAGTTGCTAGAGTTCTCCCTTATATAGTCTTTCAAATCAGGGGTTGCAATCAATGTTAGCTTAGTAACAAAGCATTCAATATTCACCGTTAGATGAAAACCTAATTAGATTCAAGCTAATATCTTTCAAATGTTAGATCGAAAACTTATCTTGTCACATACAAATAAAATGCACGTTTTAGGTTTGTGTAACCGTACCCAAACATGTACATTTGTTGGTTCAACAGTAGTTAACCAAAAGGTTAGCCATATGATCACTTTCATATTAACCATATTTTTCTTTACCATAACTAGTTCAAATGACTCAAATGAACTAGTTAGAGATTTTTTTAATTGCTTAGATCATATGGAAGTATACAAGACACAATCGAAGCAAAAACGATTTGATTCACTCGAATCGATTCATGAACTTTATAGCTACGGTTTGCAAACTTGCATTCCTTAGTTAATATAAGTACAAGTTCACGAATAATCTTTTTTACAAAATAACAAACCTAAGTATGTGGACTAGGTACGTGGACTTAAGTACCCGGAATAAGTTTGTACAAGTTTACACACTCCAGCAGATTTTCTTGGGAAGGGAACCTCTGAAAGTACGCGGACTGGGTCCCGGGACGTTGTTCCGATTTTCCAGAGCAGCAAAGTACGCATACTTTGGTTCAAGGAATAAGGACTTATACATGTATGTGTTTCCGCACAATGCTTATATCTCACAATGGTTATATAATCTAAACTCTCATTTTAATCATTGAAACATTCTTAGAGGACTTTGTATAGTTGTTATTCACAAACCATTTTTCGTCAAAGCCATTTTCAAGTAATTGAAACATAACATGACTTTCGTTAATAGGTAAAGATGAACTTGGCCAAAGAGAAAGCTTACCAACACATATTTCGAGAAATAGATAAGCGAGATAAATTCGGCTCAAAATAGCAAATGTGTATAATCAAAGTATATATAGCAAAAAGACTTTTGTCTCAAGATAGGAGATAGAGTAGATAGACTTCTAAGTGATAGATAAGTTCAAGTCTCCACATACCTTTTTGTTGATGAAGATCCACCAGTTCCTTGAGTAGTCCTTCATCTTGTATGATGATTTCCATCGAGTTCTTGAGCTAAACTACACTTTATATCCTAGTCCGGGACTTAGATATAGTAGACTAGAAATCAAAACTTATAGTTTTGATCACTAACATTGAAAAGCATGCTTGAGATAACAACGCATGTGAGTTCGACCGAGCAGTGCTCTAACAGAAATGATGAACTTTAGCTTACAAAGATTAAGTCTATTGTATGTCATTGTGCAAATAATAATGGAAGATAGAATGAATCTTTGTCTATTCTGCAGTATTGATCTTCCCTGATCCATATTTTAATGTATATACTGTGTGGCTCCGTAAGTCTTCTTATGTTGAGCATTTCCAACTAAATTAATCATGGGTTCTCTTGTGGTTAATTTAGTTGAGTATTCTTGTTGAATTAATCATGGGTTCTATTTTGGTTAATTCAATTGAGTATTTTGGATACGATTTCATATTCTTATATGATTTGTTGTTGTCCAAAGAAATCCTTTTTTTGTTGTGAAAGTAAGGTAGCTCTTGTGGTTCTTTCGGGAATGACATTATATGGGGGAGAGTTCTTATTTGAACTTGTGCTTTATTGCCAAATCTTTGTGGGGAGTGCGGTTGTGGAATATTATAGGGGTTATCTTGTATCTTCATAAACTTCTTGATGAATGCATTTAGTTTCGACTATATGATTGCATCTAAAAAGTTGATATGTGCTGTCTTTTGGTCATGAAATTTCTCTATGGAAATTTCATTAGGATCCCACTAGTTTTCGTACATTTGCCAATTTTATTGACCAAAATGGGGAGAATTAATGTGTTGTTCACATTACAAATACATATGGTTTTCGGATCATTATGTAAGGGGGGAGTAGTTTCCATGTGAGATGGAGTATTGACTAAGGGGGAGTGATACATATCACCATAGTATTGTTGTCAAAGTTGTGAAACAATTGAACTTTGATGTTGTGTAATCATACTATGACACTGTGTAACAATGATTGAGAGCTTTTGTTTTCCAATTATTATGGATACAAATTTTCAACAACGATGATGCTGAACTTACAACCTTTGGAATCATTGGAGTACTTGGAAGTGACGAAGATTTCGAGTAATGTTGAAGAACCAAGGAGATCATGCATGTGGAAGAGAAGCTGCAAAGTTTATTTTATGTATTCCATATGTATTAATAGTTTTTTCACTAAAATTAACAAAGGGGGAGATTGTTAGAGCACTGCTCGGTCGAACTCGCAAGCGTTGCTATCTCAAGCATGTTGTCAAGTTTAGTTTCCAAAATTATAAGTCTAGATTTCTAGTCTACTTATAGCTAAGTCTTGGACTAGGATAGAAAGTGTAGTTGAGCTCCAGACTCCACGACGTTCATCACACAAAGACGAAGAACTACTCAAGGAACTAGTGGAACTTCATCAACTAAAAGGTATGTGGAGACTTGAACTTATCTATCACTCAAAAAGTCTATCTACTTTATCTCCTATCTTGAGAAAGAAGTCGTATTACTATACAGACTTCGATTATACATATTTTCTATTTCAAGTCGAGTTTATCTCGTTCTAGAAATATGTGTTAGTAAGCTTTCGCTTTGGCCAAGTTCATCTTTACTTGTGACGAAAGTCATGTTGATTGTTTCAATCTCTTGAAAATTGCTTTGATGAAAAATGGAGCGTGACTAACTCTATATATAACATCCTATAAGAATGTTTCAGTGATTGAAATAAAGAGTTTAAAATATGTAACCATCTTTAGATATAAGAATATATAGTGTGTTCGCACATTAGTTTATAAGTCCAAAATCGGGAACAAATGTATGCATACTTGTGTGTATACAAAATAGTTGATGGAGACTGGGTAAGTATGCGTTCCCGTACGCATACTGACGGAAATTCACGTCCGTGAATTTCTCTAAGTTTGGAAATCAAAACCAACTCATCCGGTTACCTACGTATGCGTACCCGTACGCATACTACCAGAAAGTTCACATCCGTGAATTTCTGCTGAGTTTGAAAACCAAACCAAACTCAAATCCGGTTACTTAAGTACGCATACCCGTACGCATACTTAAGTGCGTTACTTTCTAAAATTGGTTTATTCGTGAACTTAAATTTGTATAAACTAAGGAATACATATTTGCAAACCATATCTATAAAGTTCATGAATCGATTCGAGTAAATCAAAACCAATTTTGCTTCGATTGTGTCTTGTATACTTCTATGAGATCTAAGCAATTAAACAACTCTTGAACTAGTTCATTTGAGTCATTTGAACTAGTTATGGTGAAGATGAATAAGAGGTTGATATGAAAGTACTTATATGTCTAACCTTTTGGTTAACTATTATTGAACCAACGACTTGTATACATTTAGGTACGGTTACACAAATCACTTATATTTCATTTGTGTATAACAAGCTAAGTTCGATCTAACAGTTGAAAGATATTAGCTTGAATCTAATCAAGTTTTCATCTAACGGTGAATATTTAATGCTTTGTTACCAAGGTAACTTAGATTGAAAACCCTGATTTGGGGATTATATAAAGGAAAAATCTAGCAACTGGGAAAGGTGATCCCCACACCTCCTATGTGATACTAGTTATATAAGCTAGAGTCGATTATCCTTTAACCTTAGGTTTCTACCGATACCCTGTAGGTTAACGACTTGAAGACTTTATTGGGATTGTGAAGCGGACTAATTAAAAGTAATTAGAAATATCTTCATTTCATCAAGTGTTTGTGATTCCACAATATCTAGTTTCCCCATCATTTTAGATCGATGATTGATAATTCTACTATTTTTATCAAAAGACTCTTTTTGGGTCGTATTTCTTTGATAGGCAAGATAAAGACATTAAGGAACGAATTGTAATATCTTAAAGATACCTACTCTCGATTCCACAATATCAACAATTTAAATCTTTTATTCAAGTCTACCCGTAACTAAGGTGTTTCTCCAATGGATAATTTAATCACAAATCTAAATTATTTCTCCAAAGAATTAATTGTCTAATTAAGCACAACTAATCTAAAGACTTTCAATATTTGCTAAGCATGAGTTAGAGATATTCTAACTACAATGGAATTTTATGAATACGATTAGGGCTTCTTCTAAACCCTAGTTGAACAGAAATATGAAGAATACCTTGATTTATCTTCGTAAATCTGGGAGTTTACGAAAGTGGGAAATAATTGAGGTGGAAATGGATTCTTTGGTTTTGGATCATGTTAATTTCTTTTGACCCAACTATTTTCTTTATAATTGCGTGATCTGATCTTTCTCGATTCTATCGTATTTATTACAATTGAAATAATTGACTTGAGATTAATTTCTTTGATAGGCAAGATAAAAGTAATTAGAAATATCTTCGTCTCATCGTTTGTGATTCCACAATATCTAGTTTCCCCATCATACGATTTAGATTATTGTGAGGTGATTGATAATTCTAGGCTATTTTTTAGGAATATAAGTCCGGGTTATCGATTGGTTCTTGTTCACCTTGATTTATCAAAAGACTGAACAAAACTCGTAGGTATTTCTGTGGGAGACAAATTTATCTATTCTTTTAGACTTTTCTATGTGAGACAGATTTGTTTATTAAAGTTTTCGACTTTGGGTCGTAACAACTCTTAGTTGTGGGTGATATCGGCTAAGGGAATCAAGTGCATAGTATCCTGCTGGTATCAGAGACATAAGGAACGAATTGTACCTTGGATCAATGTGAGATTGATTGGGATTTAACTACAGTCCAGACCGAAGTTAGTTTGTAGTAGGCTAGTGTCTATAGTGGCTTAATACAGTGTGTGTTCAATCTAGACTAGGTCACAGGGTTTTTCTGCATTTGCGGTTTCCTCGTTAACAAAATTTCTGGTGTCTGTGTTATTTCTTTTCTGTATTATATTTTGTTATATATTTGAATTATCATAGGTTATGCATTTAATCAATCAATTGGGAAATACGACCTTTGGTTGTTGATTGAAATTGATTGATACTTGAACATTGGTCTTTGGTACCATTCAAGTTAATTTATCTTGTATTCAATTAGACTCATAGATTTCTATTTGCTTGAGTAAGTATTGAATCGAGAAATTGAGATATAACTCTTTGATATACTTTTTATTAAGATTGAGTCTGACTGTCTAGTTGATTCTCTTAAAACTATATTAGAGTTAGTCCATACAGATTGCTAAGCAAATTATTGGGTGAGGTTGTTGTACCCCCATTTTTTCACATATGGCTAACTTCTGTTAACTATTGTTGAGCCAACAAGGTGTACACGTTTTGGTATAGTTACTCATATCTAAATGAAGTCACTTTTCATTTGTGTGTAACAATCTAAGTTCGATCTAATGGTTGAAAGATATTAGCTTGAGTCTAATCAGGTTTTCATCTAACGGTGAATATTGAATGCTTTGTTATTAAGGTAACATTGATTGTAAACCCTGATTTGAAGACTATATAAAGGAGAACTCTAGAAACTGGGAAACCTAATCTGCACACCTCCTTTGTGATACTAGTTGCGGATAGAGTCGATTCTCCTTTAACCTTAGGTTTTTCTAAAACCTTGTAGGTTAAAGACTTAAATACTTTATTGGTATTGTGAAGCCAGGCCCAACTATTTTCTCTGTAGTCGCGTTTTTTGATCTTGTTTCGCTACCATACAATTCAGATTATTATGAGGTTATTGATATTTCTAGGTTGTTCTTCGGGAATATAAGTCAGTTATATCAATTGGTTCATGTGTCCCCTTGATTTGTCAAAAGATGGAACAAGACTCATAGGTTTATCTGTGGGATACATATTTATCTATTCAATATACTATTTGTGTGAGACAGATTGGTTTATCAAGTCTTCGAATTTGGGTCATAGAAACTCTTAGTTGTGGGTGAGATAATTTAAGGGAATCAAGTGCGCAGAAGTTATGAAAATATCTTGAAGTTATGAAAAACTGGCAAACATATATTGAAAATATCCAACACTATGGAATCTTCAGTCTTGGAAGTAATGAAAAACTGGAAAGGTGTCAAGTTCCCCCCTCGAGGTAAAAAGCTTTGGGTCATAATTCTTGCGAGTATTATGTGGATCTCATGGAATGAGCGAAATTATATTATTTTTGAAGGGAAGCAAAAGTCTAGCGAGACTCTCATTAATGAGATAAAAATCCATTCCCTGCATTAAGCTTCTACTCATCCTTGTATGAAAGGGATAACAGTAGATGAGGTTATTGCCAATTGGCAACATAGGCTTTTTGATCCTCCATGAGTTACAGTTGTTTTTTATTTTGAATTGTTGGGAGAATCTCTTTGTTTAATTCTGTATCTTAGTCTCCCTATGTCCTTGGAGTCTTGGGTTGTAAATTTATAATTCTTCCACAACTACCTTTAATATACAGTATTTCAAGTGACTAACCAAAACACCACCATTTCCATATTGATTTTCCAATCCTCCTAGGTTCACTTGACATATTGGTTTCCATAGGCTATAATCACTCTCTATCTCTAAGATGCCGAAGAAATTGGACATTGACGCCTTATCACGTCAAATGATATACATATGACACATGCACTCTCCAAAGTACTTAGTTGTGGGTGAGATAAGTTAAGGGAATCAAGTGCACAGAATTCGAAGTGTATCTAGAGGCGTAAGGAATGCCACTGTACCTTGATCAGTGTGAAATTGATTAGGGATCAATTACATTCCACTCCGAAGTTAACTTGGAGTAGGCTAGTGTTTGTAGCGGCTTAATACAGTGTGGTGTTCAAATATGGACTAGGTCCTAGGGTTTTTATGAATTTGCGGTTTCCTCGTTAACAAAATTTCTTATGTCTGTGTTATTTCTTTTCCACGTTATATTTTCTATACAATTGAAATATCATAGGTTGTGCGTAAGTTCAATCAATTGTTAATCCAACCTTTGGTTATTGATTAAATTGATTGACACTCGGATATTGGTTTTTGATACAGTCCAATTTATTTCTTATATTCAATCGGGTACGCAAATTCCTATTTGTTTGATTGCAGATTGAATTGAAAAATAGAGATATAACTCTTGGATATACTTTTCTTAAGATTGAGTCTGATTATCTAGTTGATTTTCTTGAAAGTATATTGGAGTTAGTCCATACAGATTGCTAAGCGAAATATTGGGTGTCGTTGTTGTACCCCCGCTTTTTCAGTTTTCCCTTGACCCAACCAAGAGGATTTCATGTCTATTGGAGATATATGTTCATCGCCAACAGATGCTTTCAAACGACAACCATTAATAAAAAAAAGACAGGTCATCGAACATAGACGGTAGGGATGCCGACACCCACCCCCCTCGTAGTGGCAAACATATATTGAAAATATCCAACACTATGGAATCTTCAGTCTTGGAAGTAATGAAAAACTGTAAAGGTGTCAATTTCCCCCCTCGAGGTAAAAAGCTTTGGGTCATAATTCTTGCGAGTATTATGTGGATCTCATGGAATGAGCGAAATTATATTATTTTTGAAGGGAAGCAAAAGTCTAGCGAGACTCTCATAAATGAGATAAAAATCCGTTCCCTGCATTAGGCTTCTACTCATCCTTGTATGAAATGGATAACAGTAGATGAGGTTATTGCCAATTGGCAACATAGGTTTTTTGATCCTCCACGAGTTACAGTTATTTTTTATTTTGAATTGCTAGGAGAATCTCTTTGTTTAATTCTATATTTTAGTCTCCCTATGTCCTTGGAGTCTTAGTTTTAAATTTATAATTCTCCCACAACTACCTTTAATATACGGTATTTCAAGTGACTAACCAAAACACCACCATTGCCAATCCACCTAGGTTCACTCAAAATATTGGTTTCCACCGGATGTAATCACTCTCCATCTCTAAGATGCCGAAGCAATTGGACATTGACGCCTTGTCCGTAAAATGATATACATATGACACGTGCACTCTCCAAAGTACTCTTGTTCAGATTTATAATTATACATTTCATCGCTAGGCCGTGAGGTTTGTTGTAGTACTTGTTGAGAAAAATTGAAATAAAATAAATTATGGCCCCCCTCTTTATTCCAAATCTAATTCAAACAGTCATTCCATAAAATACAATGGCAGTTATAGAGTTTAGAATCAAGCTCAACATATCAACGGAGTGTATGTTTTTCTTAAGATTAGATACTACATAAACACCCCAAGATCTTCACATATTCAATAGAAAATTATGCGGAATTTGAAACAAGAATACAAAGAATTATAGTGGTTCGGGAATGTGCCTACTCCATTGCAGCAAATAAACTTCTTATTGAAACTTAGAGAATAAATAATCGTTTCTTCACACACCTCTACCAATTCATACTTAGATATAATAACCATAGGGTTATCTCCTCTATTTATAGGCCTATGAATAATCTAGAATCCGCCTAGAAATAGAATTCCTAGAATATAGAACTAATTCCTAAGAGAACATAGAAATCAGATTCCTAAAATAACTTGCAACTGTAGATGGTGAAATTTGGATAAGGGGAAAAAGTGTCATTTCAAGACCATAGATAAAATTCAACTCTCACGGGAGATATTAAGCCCTTGATCCTCAAGGCACTCATATCCACGATTTCTAGTATACGTCCCCGCGAGACACTGCTGGTCGTGATACCGTGACTCCTAGCGCACATCCTCGACGAGATACTGCTGGTCACGTAGGTTCTGTAAAGTGTAAAACGTCCCCGACAGACTTATGAACCAGAACAACCACAATTCCATCATGTCTTCGCGAGACGCATCTGATTGTGATGCCATAATTCCTAGTATACATCCTCGACGAGATACTTCTGGTCATGTAGGCTTTGTAGATGCGTAAAAACGTCCCGGCGGACTTATGACCCAAAGCGCAGACATACATGTCTCCTGTAAGCATGAATCACTCTATTTGAGATCAAGGACTTATTCCTAATACATCATCGCAAGATACACTGGTCATGTATACTCTAGGCTTTGACTCAACTTACCGAGGCTTCTGAATATTTCCTAGTACATCCTCGTGAGATACACTGGTTATTCTGCTTCCGGGCCTTTCCGACAGACTCCTAGAACATCCTTTCGAGATACACTGGTCTTTTCGTCCCCATCATATAGACACATTTTATTCCTAGGACATATCTGCAAGATACGTTGGTCAAAGACAAGTGATCCAGTCTCACAAGACATTAATCGCGCGCACAAATCCCTTTCTCTCTCATTAGGACGAATCCTAGCTGACCACAGAGACATTCAGACCCGTCAATAAATCTTCATAGAGATTTGAATCCGTATGTAAAATCCCGGAGATATTCACATATCTCCGCAAAATCTCGGAGAGATTCACATCTCTTTTCAAAATATCAAAGAGATTCACATCTCTCCACAAAATCTCAAATAAATTCACATCTCTTTTCAAAATCCCAGAGAGATTCACATCTCTCCGCAAAATCTAGGAGAGATTCAAATCTCTTAGGAAATCTCATACATGGACAAATATTCCCCATGAAAGGCACACGTACGCCTTACCTAGGGCTCAAGCCTATTTCTCAGCCTCTCAAATACACTCACGACTAGTAAATTGAGCCTGAACTATACATGTCTATCCGAAACGTGGATAAGCTCTCTTGAGCTCCGCATGCTCAACAAAGGGACCCACGAGCAATAATACGGTCTCCACATAACATATGTGACCGGCCATGGAGAGAGGGAGCTAAACGTCAGCTCCTCTCACACTCTACACACGATTCCTAAGGCATTCCATGCCTTTTCACGTGACTCATCCTAGGAATTCTCACAAATCAGATAATATCTCTCTATCTTGGCCAACTCGGCTAAAAAAATAAATTTCTCTCCCAACACATCGTCACAAAAGATGAGTCAACTTCACACAAATGGGGGGATATCAGTTAGGATTTAGGTCTGGCGGTCTACGACACGTGTGAGAAATACTCGTCCTATTTCTCACCACGAAAGAGAGTAAAGACGGTGGAATAATGTGATAAATTCAACCTAGTTTATCTTTATATATTCCTGAAGATATGGGAGAATTGCACCGCATGGCACGACAAGCAATCCTTATCTTCACCGACTTGAGATTAGAGAATTCAGCTATACATAGGTCATCTATTTCTATAAGATAACACATAACTTTCTCATAAAATCTCAGAGAAATTCTTCTTCAAACCTATAATTCTCTGATCTCTCTCTCTTCATCTGCTTCCCACCCTAAGACCAACCCTAAGCCTCTTCCCTGTGACTGAAGCAGCCTTTGAACGACCATTGTATGTGGTTTAGGCGAAGATTATTGATGAGTGCCAAATATTTCATATTCATACACCTTTTCATTGGCACTTAACTCATCTTTCGCGCTTCAAAGTCATATATTATCCCAAATTCTGCATTTTTACCATTTTCAAGAATACATATTTGTATTAATTAATTTTGTGTTTTTAAGTACTAAATAAGCTTGGAAGAATTGAGAAGACAAAAGAGAAGAAAGTTGGAAGCGTTGCAACCCGCTCGCGCATCAGTGGCAACCTGTTTACAAATTCATGGGATTAAACAACCCATGATCCAAAACACAAGACCCAAATCCATTTCCACCTCACCCCCATTGGATTCTTTCCAAAACATACACCTCACCCCCATTGGATTCTTTCCAAAACATCCACCTCACCCCCATTGTATTCCATTTCATCCATCAATTAAAGAAAAAATGTTTTGTTTAATTGTTGAGTGGTTGCTACAGTAAAATTCGAATCCCAAGTGTGAGAGAATTTTTGTGTATAAATAGAGAGGGTTGTTGTGTTGAAAACTCATCCAAGAATAGCTTGTTCATGTTAGTTTATCAAATTTCAGTTTTGTTGTAATGTTCTTCATGTTCTAGTTTCATTTGCTAGGGTTTAAATGAAGCCGTAACTCATTGGTATGTATTCATGTCTTGTATCTTGTTCTTGAAAGTTTAGAATTATTTAAAGATATAATTTAATCCAAGTTTGTCAACATCTTGCTCTCACAATGTATGCCATGTATCCATTGTAGTTAGAATATCTCTATGTTGATTATGCTACAACTCATGCTTAACCAAATATTGATCCTCAGATTAGTTGTGCTTTAATTAGACAGTTAATGCTTTGGAGAAATACTTTAGTTGTGATTAAATTATCCATTGGAGAAACACCTTAGATATACGGTAGACTTGAATCTGCTGTAAGGACAAGAATAATATTACAAGTTGAATGCATATCATAAGTTAGTGGTGGATTTGAATACCCTAGTATCCATATTCTCAGTATTTACACCTTGATTTAATTGCGTATTTTAATTCAATATTATTTTCTGTTTAAGTCTTTGCCAATATCTCGTCGTATCGACAAAAGCAAACCCCTTTTGGTTATTCTCTGAATCAGTTCTAAGTAAGGATTTAGATTCAACTTCTACACTCTCCAAGTCTCTGTGGTTCGACCTGTGCTTGCCCTGTGTTGCTTGTCGACACTGTGCACTTGCAGTATACACAATAGTAGGTATCTTTCCGAGCCTACCATGTTTTTGGCGCCGTTGCCGGGGACTCGGTAGCGGTGTAGTTGAAGTTTATATCTCCTGTCACTGTTCATATTTCATCTCCTGGAACTGTTCATATTGAAATGTTCATATTTCACTGTACAACAGGTATTTCACTGTACATATTCAAATTACTGTAGCAGCGTAACTATTCACAGTCAATTTTACACTTATTTTTGATTTTTGATTTATTTTGCTTTTGCTTTAAAACTTCGAAACCCTAACTACCTCTTTTGAGCTCAACAGGTGCCTGAGTAGCTGTTGTAAATGCGAAGGAAAGGAAGCGAAATAAAGAGGAAGAAGTTTTTATTTTAATAAAAAAAAGAGTTTATTTTATTTATTTTTAGTTTGTATTAGGATTCCTTTACTCTTGTAATTTTCTTTTTCTTTTGCACTTTATTTTTGGACTTTGGACTTGGACATTCTATTTTTATTTTTATTTTTAAACCCTACGGAAGGGTAGTATTAAATATCAAACTGTTTGCAGAGAAGGACGGTGATTACAATATCACCTCGGCCCCTCGGGTTCGTTCATGACATATGAGTTGTGGCCCGAGTCGACAACAACGGTTCATCCCCCGTATGGTACGGGAGGTAAGTTTGTCGAAACACTCACAAATCCCCTGTTAGCGAGTTATTGTATTCCTTCGGTTGCATATATGTTGAGGATTTGAATACGTCTGTTTTATTTTCCTAGTAAAGGGCAAGGACTGGCCATACAAGATAAGGGTTCGGATTTCATCACCGTTCTCTTCTTGCGCGCCTTAGGAAAACGATACATACACGAACCTAAGCTTTAAAATTTGAAATAGAACAAGACCTATAAGGTAACGAGCTTAGTAGGAGAGTCGTTCGAAAAATATTGGTTACTCTTTAAGCATACTTCGAAGTTCATGACGATTTCTGTAAATTGAATGCGTGACTGCGCCGCCTTGTAATACGGTGAGACCTTGGGTATCAAAGCTCTAGCAGCTTCCCTCGCCTCTATTCATTTTACTTAAACTCAGATTGATTCCAGAGGAGTTTTCTCAGATTGTACCGAATTCCATTTCGAAGGATTAGAAGCTGGTCTAGAAAACAATCTAAGTGGAACCATCATGCTTTTTGTTTGCTAGAAATCAGTAGGTTTTCTGTGGTAGAGTCAGCCTTGTTTGCGATTGCATAGAACTTCCCTTCCGTTTATGATTTTTCTTCTTTTATTTTGTTTTTATAATGTATGCCCGAGGTAATTAGAGAACGGGCTTGAAAAAAAAAAAAAAAAAACAATAATGAAAAAAATATATATTTGTCTGTTTTCAGTGTGTACATCCCAATCTCTGCAACAAGCCTAGTGCTAGTTAAAGATCATGTCAGGATTCTGGTCTGCAGGTGGGGATGGAAACAAATCCATCAGAGAGCTTGCTTACGGGCATGCTTCGCATTATTAAACTCCAACAGACCATGATGTCACTAGTTATAGGGATTATTATGGACATTTTCACAGTCCTGAGCATCAATACATGAACCCTAGTAACTACTCACACATGTATCATCCACCACAGGGTGAAAATGAACATCTTTACAGTGCCCAACTCTCACAATCATCACTTTTGGACCAGTTAGAAGCTGGAACTGCAGCTTTAGAAATGAAAATGCATGAATCTGTCGCATATAATTCTTCTAGGCAATCTGAAATCTATGCTTGTACCTTATGTAAAGGCTTAGGCCATCCTGCTGAGAATTGCTATATTTTGCATGATTTTAGGCAATCTAGAGAATATCATGAAAATCCAAAATATGAAATGCCAACAGATTACAAAGCTGATAGTCACTGGGACCATAATCAACCTTTCGAAGGTTGCGATCAGTATTTTATAGACCCTAATGACCCTGCACATATGTATCATCCACCACAATGGGAAGTTGAACAATTTTGTACTTCTCAATCTGTGGAGGAAAATCTCAGACTCATCGAACAAAATAATGCTAGGAGTGTATTGCATGATAAACCATATAGCATTGATTATGAATTTCCTACTGTTGAAGACTCTCCTTCCATCGAGCAACTTAATGCATTATTAAAAATGAATTTGATTCGTTTACAAAATGTAGGAAGGGAGGAATTTCAGGATGAAATGTTTGTTTGTCCTAATGAAATAAAATGTGAAAATAGTATGCCTAGTCTTACTCGTGCAACTGATATTGCATATGAACCTGTTTTAAATGAAGGGACTAGAAATACTACGATTTTGAATAGGGAAAAGCATTTCTGTGATGATAATGATGATGATGTTATGTTAGAAGAACATGTTTTTATTGAAAATATTGTCGAACCTTTAGGTTCCACTACACCAAAACCAGGATTTTCTCACAGAGTGTAACTTTGTGTCACGCTTTATTTTCGATCAGCGATATACCAAAGGATAAGTCATGCAACAATTATAATCATTGCTAAATTTTGTAATCGTGATAATGAATCTGAATATTTAACTTTTTTACTAGTCACAATTATATTTGTTGACAATTATCTAGACAATCACAATTATAATCTGAAATGATGTTTCCACCCAAAAATTCCACCACATCTAAAACAACCCCGAATTAATCACTCTTACAATTTTGGTTGTCACTACTTTCGCAACAGTTATACAAAATATGTATTTTATTCAATTTCTAAAATCAAAATTTATTTTTATTTTATTTTTCATTTTTCTTAATATTAGAAAAAAGGATCAAGACCAAGTCAACAAGCCATGACTTTGTAGGACATTTGACTTGGACAAATACCAACCTTTTCTCTCGATTTTCTAGACAAAACCACAACAAAAATATCTGTTTCTTCCGAAGACTGTGAAAATGACCAAACTACCCTTATCGGAATAAGTGCAATAAAAATTTCGAAGACTGTGAAAATGACCATATTACCCTTATTGGACATAAGTGCAATAAATATTATGGAGACTGTGAAAATGACCAGAATACCCTTATTGAAAATCAGTAAAGTAAATATTACGGACTGTGAAAATGACCATATTACCCTTATTGGAAAAAAGTGCAATAAATATTATGGAGACTACAAACTTTGAAATGACCAGACTACCCTTATCGAAAATAAGTAAAAGTAAATACTTTGAAAATGACCATATTACCCTTACTGAAAAAAAGTGCAATAAATATTTTGGAGACTGTGAAAATGACAATACTACCCTTATCGGAAATAAGTAAATTAATTCTTACAGACTGTGAAAATGACCATATTTGACCATATTGCCCTTATTGGAAAAAAGTGCAATAAATATTATGGAAACCTGTGAAAATGACCTTATTGGAAAAAAGTGCAATAAATATTATGGAGACTGTGAAAATGACCATACTACCCTTATCGAAAATAATTAAGTAAAAATGTTACAAACTTTGAAAATGACCATATTACCCTTATTGGAAAAAAGTGCAATAAATATTATGGAGACTATGAAAATGACCATACTACCCTTATCGAAAATAAGTAAAGTAAATACTTTGAAAATGACCATATTACCCTTATTGGAGAAAAAAAGTGCAATAAATATTATGGAGACTATGAAAATTACCATAATACCCTTATCGAAAATAAGTAAAGGAAATGTTCTTACCCTTATCAAAAAGTCGTAAAAATGACCATATTACCCTTATTAGAAAAAAGTGCAATAAATGTTATGGAGACGGAGACTATGAAAATATTTCCTAAATGACCATACTACCCTTATCAAAAATAAAATGTGAAAATGACCATACTACCCTTATCGAAAAATAAGTAAGTAATTCTTAAATATTACTTTAGAAAATTACCATATTACCCTTATTGAAAAAAGTGCAATAAATATTATGGATACTGTGAAAATGACCATACTACCCTTATCAAAAATAAGTAAAGTAATTATTACAGATTGTGAAAATGACCATATTACCCTTATTGGAAAAAAGTGCAATAAATATTATGGAGACTATGAAAATTACCATACTACCCTTATCGGAAATAAGTAAAGTAATTCTTACAGAATGTAAAAATTACCATATTACCCTTATTTGAAAAAAATGCAATAAATATTATGGAGACTGTGAAAATGACCATATTACCCTTATAGGAAATAATTAAACAGGCTGTGAAAATGAACATATTACCCTTATTGAAAAAAAGTGCAATAAATATTATGGTGACTATGAAAATGACCATACTACCCTTATCGGAAATAAGTAAACTAAATATTACAGATTGTAGAAATTACCATATTACACTGACTGTAAAAAATTTCACAGTCTCCATAACACTTATTGCACTTTTTTCCAATAAGGGTAACATGTTCATTTTCACAGTCAGTAAGAATTACTTTACTTATTTCCGATAAGGGTAGTATGGTCATTTTCATAGTCTCCATAATATTTATTGCACTTTTTCCCAATAAGGGCAATATGGTCATTTTCACAGTCAGTAACATTTACTTTACTTATTTTCGATAAGGTTTCATAGTCTCCATAATATTTATTCCACTTTTTTCCAATAAGGGTAATATGGTCATTTTCACAGTCTGTAAGAATTACTTTACTTATTTTTGATAAGGGTAGTATGGTAATTTTCACAGTCTCCACCATATTTATTGCACTTTTTTTTCAATAAGGGTAATATGGTCATTTTCAAAGTATTTACTTTACTTATTTTCGATAAGGGTAGTTTGGTCATTTTCACAGTCTCCATAATATTTATTGCACTTTTTTTCTATTAAGGGTAATATAGTAATTTTTACAGTCTGTAAGAATTACTTTACTTATTTCCAATAAGGGTAGTATGGTCATTTTTACAGTCTCAGTATTACTTATTGCACTTTTTTCCAAAGGGTAACATGGTCATATTCACAGTCTGTAAGAATTACTTTACTTAATTCTTATAAGGGTAGTATGGTCATTTTCATAGTCTCCATAATATTTATTCCACTTTTTCCCAAAAAGGGTAATATGGTCAATTTCACGGTCTCCATAATATTTATTGCACTTTTTTCCGTTAAGGGTAATATGGTCATTTTTACAGTCTCCATAATTTTTATTGCACTTTTTCCCAATAAGGGTAATATGGTCATTTTAACAATTTGTAACTTTTACTTTACTTATTTCCGATAAGGGTAGTATGGTCATTTTCACTGTCTACATAATATTTATTCCACTTTTTTCCAATAAGGGTAATATGGTCATTTTCACAGTCGGTAAGAATTACTTAACTTATTTCCGATAAGGGTAGTATGGTCATTTTCACCGTCTCAGTAATAGTTATTGCACTTTTTTCCAATAAGGGTAATATGGTCATTTTCACATTCTATAAGAATTACTTAACTTATGTCCGATAAGGGTAGTTTGGTCATTTTCACAGTCTCCATAATATTTAAGTTCATCCGAATCAAAAACTCAAGTCTAACTAACTCTAGTAATCTTCAAACCCGGATGTTCAAATCTGATAAATTTCATCTTAGTTCATCCGAATGGGAAACTCAGGTCTAACTCTAGTAAAATATTTGAACCTGTGATGTTCAATTCTCATATATTTCGTCTTCCGTTCATTCAAAAGAGAAACTAAGGTCCAACTCTAGTAATCTTTGAACCCGTGATGTTCAATTCTGATATATTTCTTCTTCAGTTCATCCAAAAGAGAAACTAAGGTCCAACTCTAGTAATCTGTGAACCCGTGATGTTCAATTATGATATATTTCTTCTCCAATTCATCCATAAGAGAAACTAAGGTCCAACTCTAGTAATCTTTGAACCCGTGAAGTTCAATTCTGATATATTTCGTCTTCAGTTCATCCGGACGAGAAAATCGGGTCCAACTCTAGTAATCTTTGAACTTGGGATGTTCAATTGATATATTTAGTCTTGAGATCATCCGGACGAGAAACTCGTCGACTCTAGTAATCTTTGAACCCGTGATGTTCAATTCTGATATATTTCGTCTTCAGATCATCCGGACGAGAAACTTAGGTTTAACTCTAGTAATCTTTGAACATGTGATGTTCAATTCTAATATATTTCATCTCCAGTTCATCCGGAAGAGAAATTCAGGTCCAACTCTGGTAATCTTTGAACCTGGGATGTTCAATTCTGATATATTTCATCTCCAGTTCACCCAAACGAGAAACACAGGTCTAACTCTGGTAATCTTTGAACCTGTGATGTTCAATTCTGATATATTTCATTTCCAGCTCATCCGGAAGAGAAAATCAGGTCCAACTCTGGTAATCTTTGAACCTGGGATGTTCAATTCTGATATATTTCATCTCCAGTTCACCCAAACGAGAAACTCTGGTCTAACTCTAGTAATCTTTGAACCTGTGATGTTCAATTCTGATATATTTCGTCTCTAATTCATCTGGAAGAGAAACACATATCTAACTCTAGTAATATTTCAACCTGTGATGTTCAATTCTGATATATTTTATCTTCAGTTCACCCGGATGAGAAACTCTGGTCCAACTATGGTAATCTTTGAACTTGAGATGTTCAATTCTGATATATTTCATTTCCAGTTCATCCGGAAGAGAAACTCAGGTTCAAAACTGGTAATATTTGAACCTGGGATGTTCAATTCTGATATATTTCATATCCAGCTCACCCGAACGAGAAACTCTGGTCTAACTCTAGTAATATTTGAACCTGTGATGTTCAATTCTGATATATTTCGTCTCCAATTCATCCGAAAGAGAAACTCAGATCTAACTCTAGTAATCTTTGAACATGTGATGTTCAATTCTGATATATTTCGTCCTCAGTTCATCCGAAAGAGAAACTCAGGTCTAACTCTGGTAATATTTGACCCTGTGATGTTCAATTCTGATATATTTTGTCCACAGTTCATCCGAAAGAGAAACCCAAGTCTAACTCTGGTAATCTTTGAAAATGTGATGTTCAATTCTGATATATTTCGTCTCCAGTTCATCCGAATCAGAAACTAAGGTCTAACTCTGGTAATCTTTGAACCTGTGATGTTCAATTCTGATATATTTCCTCTCCAGTTCATCCGAATCAGAAACTAAGGTCTAACTCTGGTAATCTTTGAACTTGTGATGTTCAATTCTGATATATTTCCTCTCCACTTCATCCGAATCAGAAACTCAGGTCTAACTCTGGTAATCTTTGAACATGTGATGTTCAATTCTGATATATTTCGTCTCCAGTTCATCCGAATCAAAATTGGTATAACTACGGTAATCTTTGAACTGTGATGTTCAATTGATATATTTCGTCTCCATTCATCGAATCAAGAAAATCAGTCTAACTCTAGTAATCTTTGAAACTGTGATGTTCAATTCTGATATATTTCCTCTCCAGTTCATCCGTATCAGAAACTCAGGTCTAACTCTGGTAATCTTTGAACCTGTGATGTTCAATCTGATATATTTCGTCTCCAGTTCATCCGAATCAGAAACTAAGGTCTAACTCTGGTAATCTTTGAACCTGTGATGTTCAATTCTGATATATTTCGTCTCCAGTTCATCCGAATCGGAAACTCGGGTCTAACTCCAGCAATCTTTGAACCTGTGATGTTCAATTCTGATATATTTCGTCTCCAGTTCATCCGAATCAGGAACTCGGGTCTAACTCTGGTAATCTTTGAACCTGTGATGTTCAATTATGATATATTTCGTCTCCAGTTCATCCAAATCAGAAACTCAGGTCTAACTTTGGTAATCTTTGAACATGTGATGTTCAATTTTGATATATTTCGTCTCCAGTTCATCCGAAAAAGAAGCTCAGGTCTAATTCTACTAATCTTTGAACCTGTGATGTTCAAATATGATAAATTTCATCTTCAGTTTACCCGAATGAGAAACTCAAGTTGAACTCTTAATCTACCACCGTGAACTCCGACTCTTAATCTGCTTTCGTGAACTCAGACTCTTAATCTACTCGGCATAATGAAGGTTGTTAATATGCTGAATGCGCAATTGAGTTTAGCAAACAAACACAAACTTCTCACATACTGTGGTTGATCCGTATGATAATCCTTAGTTAGAAAATCTGATATTTTACATATCTAGTTCATCAGAATCCATTCCTGATTCTCTAGTAATCTCTTAACCTGATGTTAGATTCTACATTATGACCTCTGGATAATCAAAATCTATTCCTAATTCTGTAATGGTTATTCAGAATTATACATGTACGTATGCCGTTTCGTATTACTGCCGAATCACGAATCGTTGACCGAATTTAACTTTTACGAATCCGTATAATACTCATACGTATCCTGTTCCGAATGTATCCCGTACCACGAATTGCTAACTAGGATCATGACCTCCTACAAATCGTAAAAGAAGCACAAAGAGAAGCACACTTATGTTGATCCGTATGATAACCCCAAACGAAAACTCTACCGTCCGATTATTTCTGACAGTGTCTAATCACCGTTCAAAGCCTTTCTTAAATAATAAAAATGAATTTCTCTCACTTCATTGCCTCCTCACTTTCATCTCATCTTTATCTAATCTTCTTCGCCTGCCTCTCTACAGAAGAAAACCAGAACCCAGAAAAATCCATTTTCTTTTTCACTATCTCTGTGCAAAAGCTAGTAGATCGGTTAGATCTCTATACAAAAACGCTAAATCTGTTATTGATGATGTTTTTGTGTCCCAAAGAAGTTGCTGATTTTGTAGATATAGGGTTTCAGATCCATTTTGTGCATCTACGGGGTTGGTTTATTGTGGATGAGTATGAAACCCTAAATCTCTCTCTGCATTCTCACCAATCAATACTCTTCTTTATATTGATTCTTTTTATCTTTCTATTTCAGGTATTTTTGGAGATTCATTTGAAGGTTTGGAGGTCCGTTTTTTCTGTTTAAACTCTCAGATTTCATGTATTTTAAGATTTGCTTATGCTTTATAATTACTAATTTCAATATGTTTCTTTTTTTGTTTGTTGATTTTTCAGATGGTTAATAAGACTTATAATCCGGATGATCGAATCAGAGTTAACCCTACGGGTTCTACTATTTCTGCAACAACAATTAGTACTTCTAAGGAGATTATCAAATCAAATTTTAAAATCAGGTTTGTTCTGCTATTTCAAATTAATGTTTGAAAATTAGTATCTTGATTTTTCGGTTCTTCAACTGTGATAGCGATTCTTGAGTTGCACTTTTTGGTTTAAATCTTATTTTGGTAAAGTCTTGTTTATTGTGGTAGCGATTTTTCATAGTCATTTTTTGGGTTTACGTCTTATTTATTTATGGATGTGATAGTGAAGGTTCACTGTGATTCACGGGGTTTCGATTTCGGTGGTAGCATAGGATTTACTAAATGAACTGGAAATCATATTTTTGTTACCTTTTTACTTGATTTCTCTTTTTACACAAGCAAAAATTGGGTGCTTATCTTTACTGCTTACTTGGTCAAAGCATTTGGTTAATTGATAATGTTCTTGGGTTTAAAGTGTTGGCTTCAAATCTTAAATTTTGATGTTCATATAGGAAGTTAACTCTTTACTGTGTTATCTAAGAATGGGTTTGTTATGTTTTAGCCTGTTTTTGGGTTGGAGTTGAGGTTTGAGCTTCAGCGGTGTGTGTGGGTTATGCTTAGTTGATGATTATGAATGAAGAAGGGTCTACAATTTGGAGGTTAAATTGATTGAATAATTTGTTGTTTCATTTGTACGGTTGTTCTTAATGCATGATCAAATACTACAACCTTCCTTTGCTTGCTTCCTAATACGCTGTTATGTTATGTGTTATATGCATATACTTGGGGTGCTTTAAAGAGAGTTTTGAGACACATCTGGGGACTAAGATATGAACATCCTCTGTGTTCTTACACTATTGATTTTTTGTCATTGATAGGACATCCCAACAGATTTGAATCATAAGATCCAATTTTGGAATGGTTGCGCACTTGAGCATCCAGCACCTGCTGTCTTGAATCATTAGCTTAACTGATACAAGGGTTCAAGTTCGCTGAGAAGAGAGGTAGGAATCAAAGCTAATTGCTACATTTTCTATTTATCTTGCATCTGGTTTGATATGTTATCTTAAAATAACTGCTTCAAACTAAATATGGTAATTCCGATTAAAAATAATACATGATTATGTTGATGCTCATGTCGTGGAAGATGATGGAGGTTATAACGTAGAGTTAAGTCTCGTCATATTGAAACCCTTTTAGGAATTGCATACATCAGCGTTTGGTGTGTTTTTTTTTTTTGAAACTACTTCTTATGCTCTCTATGACTCAGGTGATGGACTCGGTGAAGGATATGATATGCTTGGTCAAGATGGAAATGGAAAGTTGGGTGTATCAGTTGGCCAGAGAAAACTTGTTGGAAAAGTTGCTTAGAAATATGTTCCTTCCTTTTATGTTTTGATAGTTTCTTTGGACTTTATATTACTGTTATCTTGTGTTGTGAACTTATGTGCAAACCTTGTTCTTTTAGGTCCAAGATTAAAAGTTACGGAAGCGTTAGTGGTACTACCTCAGGCCTAACCTCAAGTCTAGCATTCACACCTGTACAAGTAAGTATATGGATTATACTATTATGTTCTAACTTCTAATTCTTAACTAGCTACTCTGGTTGAGAGTAATAGTCTTGGTTTTAAGTTTGTTTCTCCTCCTAGTTATGCGTTTTTCCTGTTTATTCTCTGCATCGAAGATTCACCAATCTAACTTTGTTATGTGATTTTATAATCCAAGGGTGCTTCTTAGGGTTTATTCTCTGGTTGAACTTTGTATGTTTTACCCGGGCTTGTATGCTTGTATTTTTTTGATGTCATCTATGAATCTGTGATTATCTAACTAATTAGGCAAATTAGTTAATGGGAATTTGATGTTATGCGTGTTAGCGTTGATTGATTTAGAATTTTGAAATGAATCAAAAGATAGCACAGACTTTGTAATGGTTCATGAATACTTGTGACTTGTCACCAGGATGTTGGGAATAAAAGTTATGTGGTGAATGTTTCTCCATTCTCCATTCTCCATCAGTAATCATTTTTTTGGTTGTTTTTCAATTTTTTTCTTTTAGGGATTTCCCAAATGTGCGTTTCTATAATATGATTCTAGTAGAAAACAAGAATCAATTCTCACTTGTGTGCATCCAATTTGTATTTCGAATTGAATTCTTAAGCATAGTCTTGTTTAGTTTATTGTGCTGTGGTAAACTTGAGATGTCTTGATAATGGATAACACAAATGCTACATGTTGGTTGCTTAGAGTAAGAATGTCTCGTTTTTAGTACTTCCATGATTAGCGTAAGAGTTCTCTGTATTTTCCATTTCTGACCAAATATAAATTTATATGTTTCTTATAGGAAAAGAAGAGACTTGCTGAAGTTGCTAACAAGAATCCCAATCTTGGACAAAAATGTTAAAGTAGAAACTCCTTAGAAGTCGCGTGCAAATCTTTTTCATTTGGCTTGATTTGTTGGATTGTTATGTTGCTGCCATTTTCTTATTTGTTCTAATTTTTTGTAACTGTCCACGTTTTTGCAGGTGCTGATGGAAAGAAAGGTGGTGTTGTTCGTCAAGGTACTCCTTGCCCCAAGGGAGGAAAGACCCCTGCAAGTGGAGGCAAGTCGAACAAATCTCTAAAATCCAGTTTCATGCGATTCTTGTACAAAGTAAGATACTATCTTTAAATTTAATTTTTTACTTAAATCTTTGTGATGTCCATATATTGGTTGTCCGCTAATTGGTCAGTTGTTTCTGCATTTGTTCTCATACGGATTTGGTTATTTTATTTATCTGTATAGGGAATTAGGTACAGATTTGGTTATTTTATTTATCTGTTTGTTTCTGCATTTGTTCTCATACTTTTTTTTTTGAAGCATATTTGTTCTCATACTGATTTGGATATTTTATTTATCTGTATAGGGCATTCGGTACTGACTCTTCTCTCCAGGCACACTTAAATGTGTTTAAACACAACAAACTCAATGTTATTCCACAACATAACAAACTCGCACAAATTGAATCCAAACACAACATGTGATCGTTGGCATCCCAGATTCTGGTAAATATGCACCTAAATTGGCAGCTTATTAAATTGTAGTATATACTTCAATTGGTATATGATAACTTTAAATTGGCCCTTAAATTGCACGAGTTAGAATAAGAATTTGAGTTTTATACTTGAAATTATAGGTATCTGGCCTGAGTCAGAGAGATTTAATGAGGAAGGATTAGGTCGTTTTCACAAGAGGACTGCAATAGGTTGCTGGTGATTTTGTTCAGACTTATTTTTGGGTGCCTAGGAAGTTTGTTTTCTTACTTGCTATCATATTTGTTTGTTTGTTCATAATGAATAGAATGATTCTTTTGTAAATGTGTATGTATGAATGAATAGAATGATTCTTCTATGAATGTGTATGTATGAATTGTAAATGGCAGATAGTTTTCAAATTGAGAATGTACAGAAAAAAAACCAAATTGCAGGCCTGTGTTTCAGGTTTAATTGTGAAGGCTTGTAAACTGGAAGGACAAGTCCATGTGAACGACCCGGACTATCCATTTTTTTAATTGTAATGGAAAGAATTGTCACAGATATAACTGTGACCAAAACTGTGAAGAAAAACAACACGTGTCATCATCTTAATGCTGTTACAAATGAGAGTAACTATTTAAACGTTACAATAATAGTGACAAAAAGATGACAGGTGTCCATAGGTAATTTGTTGCAAAAAATATGCAACACTTATATGTGTTACTGTAATCGTAAGAAAAAGTGACACACGGCAAAAAGAAATTGTTGCCTACGTGGCGGCGAAAAACACGTGTCATTACGAATTTTTGCAAAGTGAAAATAACAATTAAAACTGTTATAATTACTGTGCCACGCGTCGCTTTTTTAAAATTAGGTTAACTGTTACTATTAAATAATGTAACAGTTTATAATTGTGACTGTAACCAAAGTTTGTCACAGTTAAAACTGTTGCAAAAAAACTAACAAAAAATATCACAGCGTTTCTGTAACGGCGTATATGTGTTACAAAGTTTTTTAGTAACGGATATACCCTGTGACAAAATCCGGGATTTGGTGTAGTGTTCAGAGACATTAGGCTTCTCTGCCTCGACCTTAATGAATGATGTTTCTTCTAGTGTTACATATACATTTGATGTTGATACTGATCTTGAGCCTGTGCAATTGTCCTATGAACAAGAGCATGACACATTTCTTGTGTCTGACTTAGAAAATGTTGAATCTCCTGTCGACACTAATGATCTTATGTATGAAAATATAATTGACGTGTCTGATTCTATACCTAGGTCACAACATGATGTCTCTTTCGATTTGTCTGTACATGAGAATAATACTTTGTATGATCATGATACTGATTTGGGCCTTGTTGATTTGTTCTATGAATGTGAGCATACTGTCACACTTGTAGATGACTTAGGAGATGTAAATGTAACTAATGATAATGGTACTATTGATCTCATCCATATGAGCAACTTAGACGTGCCTACTCTCCTGCTTAAGTCACCAACTGATGGTCTTGCACTGGACCTACGAATTGTTCCTTTTAAGTGTGCTGAATCAATGTTGTTGACAATTCCAAACCCAGGGTTTGAGTTATATGCATCTCAAATTCTTTTGGACTTTTTGTCCACTAAATATCATGTTATTGAGAAGTCATATCTGGAATACCCTCATGTTTTCCCATCCATCCCTGACAAAATCCACTTTGAACTAGATCTTGTGCATGATGCGCCCCTGAAATTGTTAGATTTTGTACCCAAAAGTATATCTAATGAAAAATCTAGGTTTGGGGGTAACTTATTCACTTATGCAGTCTCACTTGCATTGCTGTCCTGTTATAATTGTGTAAGGCTGTTGATGTTTCCGCACTCCGTATTTTGGGTTGATCCTCAACTTTTTAGATTGTTGGTGTATGGTGAGTCATCATTGTATAATCTAGTAGGTAAATTTTGAATCTTGTTGATATATTTGTGTGCTAACCAAACTTTTTGTCTTGCGCGCATATTGTTTGCTTTCATAGCATTCATTCAATTATGGTTAGCACCAACCTTTCTGCATCGGGTAATATCTTTCCTTTAAATCTGCTCTGCCTTGTTCTCTTTATATGTGTTCTTATCATCTTTTGAAACATTGAGGACAATGTTAGATTTAGGTTTGGGGGAGTATTTTCATATGGCGTTGTGAGTCTTTTGTTGTTTTTTTTTTATGAACAGCTGTGTAGCGGGTCTTTTGTAGGATCCTTTGTAGTCTTTTGCATTTTTTATGACCAGCTGTGTAGCAGGTCTTTTGTAGGGTCTTTTGCATTTTTTGTTGTTGTTGTTGTCTTCTATGACCAGCTGTGTAGCGGGTCTTGTGTATGGTATCTGATGACCAGTTGTGTAGCAGGTCTCTCTAAAAAAAGAAAAAAAAATGACCAGCTGTGTAGCAGGTCTTTCTAAAAAAAGAAAAAAAAAAGATCAGCTGTGTAGCGGGTCTTAAAAAAAAAAAAAAAATTGGTTAGAAATTGTCAAGGTTCTACGAAATTCCGAAGTTCATCATCTACAGTTGATGACCGAAGACGAAGATGTTTCTATGGATGCTCTGAAATTGGAGAAGGTTTTGTGGGTACATCTTTGGTAGGCCCTCACGAGACTACAACTCGTCCACTAGGGACACCTAGGCGTTTAAAGGCTTAGTGCATACGCTAAATGCATTCGAGAGACCAGCGACAGTGGTATAGTTATGATTTTTGGATTTCTGTTTCACTTGAGGACAAGTAAAATTCAGGTTTGGGGGTATTTGATGAGTGCCAAATATTGCATATTCATACACCTTTTCATTGGCACTTAACTCATCTTTCGCGCTTCAAAGTCATATATTATCCCAAATTCTGCATTTTTACCATTTTCAAGAATAAATATTTGTATTAATTAATTTTGTGTTTTTAAGTACTAAATAAAGCTTGGAAGAATTGAGAAGACAAAAGAGCAGAAAGTTGGGAGCGTTGCAACCCGCTCGCGCATCAGTGGCAACCTGTTTACAAATTCATGGGATTAAACAACCCATGATCCAAAACCCATGATCCAAAAACCAAGACCCAAATCCATTTCCACCTCACCCCCATTGGATTCTTTCCAAAACATCCACCTCACCCCCATTGGATTCCATTTCATCCATCAATTAAATAAAACATGTTTTGTTTAATTGTTGAGTGGTTGCTACAGTAAAATTCGAATCCCAATTGTGAGAGAATTTTTGTGTGTAAATAGAGAGGGTTGTTGTGTTGAAAACTCATCCAAGAATAGCTTGTTCATGTTAGTTTATCAAATTTCAGTTTTGTTGTAATGTTCTTCATGTTCTAGTTTCATTTGCTAGGGTTTAAATGAAGCCGTAACTCATTGGTATGTATTCATGTCTTGTATCTTGTTCTTGAAAGTTTAGAATTATTTAAAGATATAATTTAATCCAAGTTTGTCAACATCTTGCTCTCACAATGTATGCCATGTATCCATTGTAGTTAGAATATCTCTATGTTGATTATGCTACAACTCATGCTTAACCAAATATTGATCCTCAGATTAGTTGTGCTTTAATTAGACAGTTAATGCTTTGGAGAAATACTTTAGTTATGATTAAATTATATATTGGAGAAACACCTTAGATATACGGTAGACTTGAATCTTCTGTAAGGACAAGAATAATATTACAAGTTGAATGCATATCATAAGTTAGTGGTGGATTTGAATACCCTAGTATCCATATTCTCAGTATTTTACACCTTGATTTAATTGCGTATTTTAATTCAATATTATTTTCTGTTTAAGTCTTTGCCAATATCTCGTCGTATCGACAAAAGCAAACCCCTTTTGGTTATTCTCTGAATCAGTTCTAAGTAAGGATTTAGATTCAACTTCTACACTCTCCAAGTCTCTGTGGTTCGACTTGTGCTTTCCATGTGTTGCTTGTCGACACTGTGCACTTGCAGTATACACAATAGTAGGTATCTTTCCGAGCCTACCAACTATTCATGCTCAACCTTCCGTAACTCATTTTCAGAAACCCAAGAATCCCACTTTAGCCTAGGTAACTGCACAAACTAATTTAGGAAATCAGTTTGGTCTTTCCTAATACGAGGTGTTTCCTAAATCGAGCCAATAACTAACAATTCTCCACCTTGGAAAGATTTCTAGGATAACTTTACCATTCTCTAATTTTTCCACCTTGGCATGAAATCTGACATTCCATTTCCTTCAAAGTTTTCCTTGTTTCACTCATCTGAAGATGCTTCACTTCCTTAATAACCATAAAGATGCTTCACTCCCTTATATGGCTTCACGTGTGCTTGACAAGACCACCACACCCTAAGGTGTCTTCAAATATGCACAATGCATCAAGTTTTCACATGTCACCACCTTGGTGAGTATATATGCTGTATTGTTGGCAGTTCCGATCTTTTCCAGCAGAATTTCACCTTCTTCAATAATTTCTCGGATTTTGTGATATCTTACACTGATGTGTTTTGTTCGAGCATGATAAACTTGGTTCCTAGCTAGATGTATCACACCTTGTCTGTCACAGAGCACCCTTACTTTCTCTTAATGAATCCCCAATTCATCTAACAAACCTTTCATCAAAATGTCCTCCTCTATACCTTATACAACGGCCATATATTTAGCTTTTATTGTTGATAATGCTACTATAAATTGTAAGGTTGATCTCCAACTTATCGGTTCACTCGTAACTATAAAAACATACCTAGTAGTGGACCGAATCTTGTCCAAATCACCAGCATAAGAAAAATTGTAGTTGCAGGAAAACAACACTTTATTAATTGATTCTAAGAAATGTTTACAAGAAATGGAAGAAATCAAGAATACAACCACTCTATTTAATTTTCTCTCTCCTCAAAACTTTCTTAATGCTCTCCCAAAATCCTCTCCTCTCAATCTACTGGGTCTCTTTATATAGGGTAGTTACATAATGGATGACATCTAAGCTGTCCTTTATTTTCGGATCTGACTCGCGGTATTATCGCAGCAGTTATAATGTCAGTTCTCGCAGGTGTTGTAATCCTCGCATGATCATCATGCCCTTCTGATGTTTTTCCCATCGTCATATTACGTCACTCTTTAAATTATCTTTTGATGCTCGCAAAGTGTTGGAGAAGTACTTACATAAGTGTTGTTAATTTCATAGAAATAATGTCATGGCGATATTTTGATCCTACATCTTGCCTCTTCTCATGTCTTCTCTGCAAAGAGGAGAAGATCATGAGAAATTTATCTCTTTTTAATGCCGCAGCTACCCATTTTTTCATCTTCCTTTTCCGACAAAACTCCGTAAATTAAGTGTAACTGTCTACACGTGTCGAATATTCTTTTATTTACCGGTTAATCCTTTATTATCCGGTTACCATTCTTCTGTCTATAAAAGAGAGAATCTGTCAAAGAAATATTTTTCTTCTTTTACTTCTTCGTCTTCTTCACCTCTTCGTTCTCTGCAAACTTTTCCCACCTGCAACTTTCTTCTTCTACAAATTCACATGCTACTGCTTTAATGGAATCACCAAGGTATGTGTTCTTCTGACGTTATTAGACTCGATTTTGCTTGTCTGAACTATGTTCATCCATATCATTTAATCTTTTCTACTTGATTCTTCGTAATTCCCGTACGGTGTTTTATTTTCAGTGGAACTACTCCTAACACCCGGTCTGTAATCTAAAACCCTAATCTTTTTAAAGATTCGGGAAAAAAACTAGCTAAAAAGAAAAGGAAGCCTTCGAGTCATAAGGTAGTAAGAAACATTTGTTTTCTTAATAACAATATTGTTGCCTCTGTTTCTTATCTAAATTATTATTCGTAGGAACCACTTTCTCTTATGTTTTTATTGATTTTGTTTTTCATTTTTCTTTATTAGATGAAGTGTATGAAGTTCCCCAAGACAAGAAAGTTAAAAAAAATATTTTTTTGACATATTTGCCACCAAATGACTATCAGTGGGATAGAGTTGTGGGTTATTAGATTGAACGCTCAGATACTCGGGGTAAGAATAAAAAACGTGACCCCAAATATGTGACTATTCTGGCTTCTTAATTTATTGATGTAATTACATAGTTCAATACTATTAACTATTAATTCAAATTATTTTCCTTTTTCTTTTGTTTTACACAACTTGAACAATTGAACTTCATTCGTCTTGTGTGGCTCGGATTATGTATGTATTATGAGTTTCCTTATAAAATATAAAATTTTGATAATTTAAGAAATATAATGTTTTTCTTTTTATACGTAGATTTTCTCTTGATTGAAGCATTCTCCCAGATGATATGTCATTCTACCTTAGAGTTGTAAATCTTACAGTTGGTCATTCTACCTTAGAGTTGTAGATCTTACAGTTGGTAAGCTTACAAGTAAGAGCAACAAGATAAAAGATTTCAGAAAATAATAAAAACTATAAAGTATCTTCATGCATCCACATGCATGTATAGGTTACATTCACTTTTGGTATCAAATATTTTTCTAGCATTATGCTTTTTAACTTGATAGCTTGATGTCATTTGACTTCATGTGTTATCACTGTATTGGCATAGTGATACTATGACATTTGTCTATTCCACCATGCTTTTTAGGTATATTGAATTCTCCTTTTTATTTAGGCTTCTATTTGTGGATTGTTTTTTACATTTTTAAGTTGATTGATATTATTCTCATGTTATTGTTTTTAGACTGCATTTTACGTTTGGAAGAAGTTAATTAAGTGTCTTCATCTTATTTGTACGACGAAAAAGTTCAAAACGAAGATAAAAAATACTAATTAGTAGTAAAAAAATTTAAGATTTATACTACAAAATAATAATTGATGAATGAGGTTGTGTATGTAATAATATTAACTTAATTATGAAAATACGTGTCATGTTTTAAAGTCTAGATATTAATGTCAACCCTCGTTACTTTGTTAACATCCTCTGTAGTTTCCTTTTATAAAATACAAGTCCCTAAATCGGTGCGTACAGATGGGTATGTAACTAAAATAATTACAATTTTATTATTTCCTACACATAAATAGACCTTTTTGCACAAAAAAAATAATGTGTCTTAACAAATTATGTTTTTGAGATGATATTATTTTGTTTACAAATTGAAATTGTTTTTATAGAACGTTGCAACTTTTTTTCAAGTGTTTGGAATGCATATTGGTACTACCAAATTCCATTTTTTCTTCTTTGCACACACTGCTACAAGCCTATGCCTATAATGTATTTAAATACTTTTCTTTGTCCAATGATCTTATCTCATAATGTCTCACTGGGGGAGGGCAATATGCATCAGAAACAAAATTCATGTATGCCAAAAGAAATGAATATATACAAACGGTCAGATCAGTCAGATAGAACACTCTCGAACTCGTTGAAACATTTGTGGAAATTTTTGAAAACCTCGATATTAGGCATGAGATTCAGTTTTATCTGAAGGGTCATGTTCTTGCCGAGTATACAAAGAGCGTCACTGACGGGAGGGAGCATGGGGTTATTTCCCTACCAGTAACTATAATCAACAAGTACATAGGTGTTATGGAAAATGATGTTCCATCTATACTTGATGCAATTTTGCACTATACATTTGAAATGATTACACCTAAATAAAGTACCGTGAGCATTGTCACAAATTTCTTTCCTTATTACTAGTTGATTCCAAGTATAATTTCCCACATTCAACATTGTATCATAGTGGCAACTCCAGTTTTTCACGAGTTGTATTATTTGGGCTGTCAGACACGTGGAAAAACATATTTCTGAAATTGGCCTCAACATTCTGTTAGAGGTGTTGCAAACTTTTAAATGTGATATGTTCTACCAAGGGTATATTCGAACACTCATACGAGAAATATTTCTTGTGTTAACTGACACACTCAACAAACCGAGGTTTCAAATTCATGTTCCAATCCTGCAGCACTTATTTTTCCTGGTGGACTCTGATCTTAGATTGTGAAATAAGTCTAAGGAGAATTACCCAATGGTACGGAGTTCATAGAAGATTCCACTTTTTAATGATTTGAAGCCACTGTTCTCTAAAATGAAAGAGATTATGATCATACTCTTTATAACAAAGTTGATCAAATCAAGAAATCAAGATACTAGTTTCTTTAGATGTGTATCTGGTTTCCCTATGTTGTCTCGACAATTTTTCTTCGAATGTGTTGAATTATCTGAATGGTCTGAATTATCGTAGAGGTTGCTGAGTCTCAAGTGCAGAAGTATGATTATAGAATTTGAGAAGGATGGATAGGGTCTTTAGGCTATTTAAATTTGTATTTTATAATATGAAACATTTTATACATGTAGATAGATAATGAAGAGTTATGGAATCTCTTTCCTACAAAAAAAATAAAAATAAAAAATTTATCATTGAAATTTACTACATTTATTATACATCAAAGAACAATTAATCATAAATCCATGAACTAGCTAGTAAAAGTGAATTTCAACTGAGTACAAATCACCCTAATTTACGTCGAAAACATTACAAGCATACCCAATTTACATAAAATGAGATCAAATTATGTATCCAATTAAAAAGTAAACACCCAAACCAACAATTATAGGGTTAACGTTTATCACCAATAATACTGACTGAGTTATGATAGAAGAGCTATTTAGACCAACTACAATTTATGTTCATGTTTTGCTTTTGCTACTAATGTGAGTTATGATGGAAGAACTATTTAGATTGACGACGAACATCGAGTTTTGTTGTCTAGTTCTATTCATTATCCATGCAGTATACCCGATATGTGGCCAGATTCTATTGAGAAATCTAAAGAATGGATTTAATGGTATTGAAACATACATTTTTTTTGGAATTTTCGTGTACCTCTTCATCGTTAACGTGATTTTTCAGGTAGCCTAGACTTGGACTTGATTAGGTTTCTCAAATTTGTTCAGAACGCAGGTCTTTACGATATTTTATGTATTAGCCCATATATTTGTACTAAATTAAATTATGGTGGGGGTGCCAATATGGTTGCTTACTGAACGTATGACTGATTTGAAGAATGATATATGAAACTTTACAGCTCTGATTGTTTTTATTGTTAGAGCATCGCTCGGTCAAACTCAAAAAATTTAGTATGTCAAGCTTGTTATCAAATTTAGTTGATCAAAACTATATCTTGATTTATAGTATACCAAGGTTAGTCTCGGACTAGGAATGGGGATATGGAAGTTGAGTATCAGAATTTACCAATCGACCTTGAAGATTGAAGACTGAAGAACAACGGAAACATCTACGAGAACTTCATCAACACAGATATGTGAAGACCGATTATCCTATTTACTCATTTTTTTCTACCATTTTTTTCTAATGAAATAATGTCGTATGACTATAATATTTGATGAATATTGCAAAGAAAATATCTTGAGTTCAAGCTAGTACCTGATAAATCTCGAATTATAAATTCAAGCAAAGAAAAACTTATCGCATAATAAGTTGAGAGAAATTTATTGTTCAACATATTGTAATTGCGTAAAAAAAGTTCATACAAGACATCAAATTAGTTTTTATGTCGACGAACTGCTTTGGTCAGTACAAGAACTTGGAACTCCTGAATATGGTGTTTCATTGCTCATTTTTTCTAGGATGGTGGAAATTTCCAAAATTACTACGTATATCATGTAGGTAACAACTTCGAACGAAGTATTGGTGGTCCATACATATCTACTACATACGACTATGATGTGCTTCTCGATGAATTTGAAAAACTTGAACCAATCTAAATGGATCACTTGGAAGATCTTTAGAAAGTTTTTAAGTCAATGGAAAAGAAAATCCCCTATGGAAATACCAACATTTATTTCCACAACTAAATATTTGTTTTTAAGTACATGTTTCAAGCTATTTTTCTAGAAATGCTAACACAACTAACGATGTCGAAGAAACTTCAAATAAAATTATTGTCTTTCACTGCAAAACAATTAAAATGAAATCAACCGATAAAATTGACATGTAATGAGAATATGCCAAGTGTACAATACCAAACTCTAATTATTTTTGTCATTGGTTTTAGCATACGATATTTTGTTCAGTTGATGTCAAATATGACTTTATATAAAAGTCATAAAATAGATTTGTAAGATCTTTGGATGTCAGAAAGAATTTAATTCTAGAAATTGGAAAGTTAAAAAATATTACTGCTTCGAAAAAAAGAAGAAAATTGCTCTGTGAAAACATACATTTTAAATGTTTAGAAGTTATTTTGAAATTGTGTTCTCAAACTAACTTTTGAATTTTCGGTATAATTTTTTTTTTCGAAATAGTTTTTTGATTCCAGAAATCAAAGAAAAAAATTTTAATTTGGATATAAAATTTTAGAATGACTTCTAGAAATAAAAAAAATTAAGTTTTTGTAAACTAAAGTATTTTTACTGTTGAATGTTGTTTTTGGTATCCAAACGCTTTCTTAACCGAAACTTCTTTTAAAATAAGTGATACTATTACTAGTACAACCGTTGCCACGGTAGGAGGGCCGACCGAAGAAGAATCTGAAGATGGTGTTTGTCTGCGACTACTTTTTTTCCGTTTCAGAAAAAGTGATACTTTTGCTTAATTTCAGAAAAAGTGATACTTTTGCTCCGTTTCGGGAAAGTGATACTTTCGTCCCGTTACAGAAAAAGTGATACTTTCACTCTGTTTCAAAAACGGAGCGAAAGTATCATTTTTTCTAAAATTGAGCGAAAGTATCACTTTTCCTAAAACTGAGTGAAAGTATCACTTTTCCTGAAACGGAATGTGAAAATATCACTTTTTCAGAAACGGAAAATTAGTCGATCCATAAACCAAAATATGGTTGCATGATGTGTTATGCATCCTTTATGGTGGTTTGCATAATGGCTATGCATTCAATTTTCGAAAATTGTGCCTAAAGTGAAAATATCACTTTTCTTAAAACAGAGAGAGTACATTTTTTTTTTTTGAAACATGTAGCATACGTTTTATTATTTGCAATGGAAAATTAATTGATGTATAAACCAAAATATGGATGCATAATGTGTTATCCTTTGTGGTGGTTTGTATAAGAAAGCACAATTGGGGGATACATTTATTAATTTGGGGATATAGCTACAGGACAAAAAACGGTGTCCCAATAGCAATTCTGGGTTATCCCCTATGTAATTATTTTTTTAATTCCTAATCTAGCCCTCACTAATCCTAATTAGTAATTAATTTTAATTAGTAAATTCTTAAGTATTTGGGGAAAGGGTATAACCGTATTTTTATAAAGTTTTTTAATTAACCAAAGGGTATTTTAGTACTTTCATATCAATTGGTCACCCCTTCGCCGAAATCATGGGGTGGGGGAAGTAATCAATATCCCCCAATTAATAAATGTATACCCCAATTGCGCGTTCTTGTATAATGGTTATGCATTCAATTTTCAAAAAATGTGCCTAAAAGAATTAACACCTCCGAATTTTTCGTAAAAATTATAAATTTGATATTGTTGTTTATACTCGTTCCGTAGTTTTTTTTATAAACTTTCCAACGAGATAAAATTTGTAAAATTCCAAGATATGTTATATTAAAGTTTACATTCCAATTATACCCCTAAAAATAGGATACACAAAGAATTATAGTAATTTGACTAAAATAAAAGGATAATTTTGTCTAGTGAAAAAGTAACCATGGATACGAAAATTTTCAATCTTTTTATCAAATTAAACATTTGTGTTACTCTTCATTTTTATAAAAAAATGGGCATAAAAGGGTCTCTTTCATTTTTATAAAAAAATGGAAAAGAAATGTTCAATCAAATTAATCAAAGAAAGCACTTCCTTTGCGTAAAATTGGACTCAATTTTTTCCAATACTTGGCAAATTTTTTTTGCATTTTCTTTGCCATGTTTCTGATGAACTCAATTTCATTAGTTCTCTTTTCTCTAATAATACTTTAATCGACAAACCCCACAAATTCAAAGGATACCCTTCGGGCCGAAATCGGCCCAATTAAACAAATCGACATCTAAGGTCTCAGAGAAAAGCCCTTATTAAACCCTAAAACAGAACTCGTCTCCCTCATCTCCCCTTCTCTCCTGAAAAAAATGAATCAAATTTCAAGACTTTCTCTGTAAATCACTTTTAAGAACCCCATTTGCCAAACAATCAAAACCCATCTCTTCGTTACTCTCAAATTCATACATTTCTAACCCAATTTCAAAATTCCACACTTATATACCTCGATTCAGTTCAATTCCTAAACCCTATTTCAGAAACAATGAGAGGAAGTTTAGTGGAGAGCCAAGTTTCGATCAGAATAAAGAGATTGATGAGATAAATCTGAAATTTGCAGATGCTAGAGAAGAGATAGAATTAGCTTTAGAATCAAAAGAAACTGTTTATTTCGACGAAGAAGCTGAAACTGCTCGTGATGCTGTACAAGTTGTGTTGGATAAATTTGATGCGTTAATGGCGAAATTGGATGACAAGGAAAAAGGGACTTTGCAGAGATCAATGGGATTAAAGATGGAGCAGTTGAAAGCTGAACTTGCTCAGTTGAATGAATGAATCATGAGGTTTTTATGCCAATTCTATTGTTTTATTGTATGAATATTTTTTAGTTGCATTCGAATTGATGAAATATTGGTTATAACAATAATGACTGTGTTATTTATAAGAGCCACTTTGAATTTATCAGTGTTGGAATGAGAAACATCTAGGGTTTTTCGTTTATTTGGTATATGCTTGAAGACATGTCACTTAGGAGATTTGTAGGTTGTTAATATAATGCTATTTTTTTCTTTTAGGGATGGATTGAATGATATTGATCTACTATTTTGTGTACCAATGCAGTGAAGTAGAAGAGATTAGGGAATGTGATAGAACATAGAGTGGAACTGATAGCTCTGAATTGAAACTTTAGGAGTACATGAATCCATGATTATACCGAGAACACAAATATACTAGAGATATATTTGGATAGCAAGTTATCGAGGCACTAATAGAGCTGAATTGAACTTCGAGAGTAGAGGAATCTGTGAATATGTTGAAAAAAGAACTCAAAACGGTATAGGATACGGGAAATATGACTGTAAGCATACAACTGTGATATGTGAACGAAAAATAATTGTTGAAGTACTTAGAAACAGTTAAGCTAATTGAAATGTAGTGAGAGGTTGGATAGTATATAAGTCACTTGTAGTTGCAGCCCTTGTCCTTTATTAACTCGTCAATAATATTGCTAGGGAAGGCTTCTTAGTAAGCCCTTTATGGGTAAGAATGCAGGGGATGATTTTGGTACACTAATTTGCTCACCATTCAGAATAGTACCCTGACAAGCAAATTGTGCCGCACTGCTGCTAACTTCTGCAAATCCATGCTTAGTACTCGAGTTACACAAACTCTCGTGACCTCCGAAACCTTTGTGGTGACTGCTCGGTGATGTCACACTATTCAACTAGAAAACATACTCCGTTGGCTTCTATCTGCTAGTTGTCATACATTTTGCATGTTTCTGTTCTGTGTTGGACTTCTTCATCTGAAAGTTTCTACACTCCTCGTGCGTATATTGTTCACTTTACTGATATTATCACAATAAATGATGCTTTACAGTAAGTTGTCGTCCTCCTACAAATTTTTAGATTTTGATCTCCCGTCCAATTTAATGATACTGTAGTGTAAAACGAGTCTGTTGCTTTCATAATTGCACTACACTTTTCTGCAAAGACAACCAGTCACTTTTTAGTGCTCTCCTTGTTTGTCTAGTGTTAGGAACGAGTTTTTGTTTCTTTGATCTAACTGTGAACTCAAAACTGCATTTTGTTTTTTTTCTTCTGGAGATGAAGAAGGCTAAAGCACGGTCATGATTACATTTTTTAAGGGTTCAGAACTATCATATTTTTTTCCTTCCCTTGTTATAAAACGGAAATGTTTACTGCTAGATATGACTAGGTGAATTTAATTCAAATGATAGGCTTATACTTATTCATAGTAATAGTTTAAATACCATATCCATATCGTTATCCTTATTGTGCATATTAAGGAATCATGTATTGACTTACTAGTTCCATAATGGGGCTTGTCATTCAATCAATGTTTGATAACTCATATCTTTGGTGCCATAAAAACCAGCATTGGAGGGTAAATGCATGGAATTCAGTGTTTTGAACCTTTTCTTCAGTCACTATTAGTATGAGATTCCATGGTTAAACGTTTAAGACTAGTAGTACATCGCATGCAGTTTCCTAGACATGTATCATTTTGTTATGATTTCATCTTTTTGCTCTTTTATTCACATGCTAATACAATTGTTCTTAAAATCGTTTTGAACTTCACTGGTTGTATTTATTTTCTATTTTTTTTATAACTTGGGATTAGTTAATATTCTTGGAACTTCAACTTTGGATTAGATATAGTATGAAAAGAGACGGAAAGGAAATGAAATGGAGTTAGTCCTTGTATGTTATAAAGCTAGCATTGCAGGATTGTTCTATGACAGAACACATGAGTTTCCCTAGAGTTACAATCTTAGCAAATCATGGTAAAAACAACTTTCTCAGGGGATCGATAAAATTCTCAGAAAGAGCTGCTGAGATTGCTCAGTGATGTCACACTATTCAACTAGAAAATGTTACTCTGTTGGCTACTAGTTGTGATATATTCGCATGTTTTTATTCTGTTTAGGCCTGATTGCATCTGTTTTTTGAATGTTCTGTAACCAGTTTCACCCTTCATCATCATATTTAACTGAACTTATGTCATATAAATGACAATAATGGGGCTTGTCGTTCAATCAATGTTTGACGACTCATAGCTTTGGTGCCATGAAAACCAGCATTTGGGAGACTTTTTCTTCAGTCATCATTATGGTAAAACGTTCAAGACTAGTAGTACACCATATGCAGTTTCCTAGACGCGTATCATTCTGCTTTGATTTTCACCTTCTTGCTCTTTCATTTACATGCTAATATAATTGTTCATAAAGAATTTTTGAACTTCTAAAGAATTATGTGTATGAACTGCTTTACTGGTGTTAGTTGTTTCTTTGATAGCTCGGGATTAATTAGTATTCTTGGAACTTCAACTTTGGATTAGATATAGTATGAAAAGAGGCGGAATGAAATGAAATGCAGTTAGTGTTAATTGTAAGTGGAACATTCCTACTGCAAACCACAGTTACCACACAAATGATAATCCTCACTCTCTGATTATCGTATCTGATTCATTTATCTGTGGGAACACTTTTTGAAGTATTGATTCCCTTTCCTTTATGCAATGCACATCGTTTTCATCACTGAACTGGAACTTCGATACCGGGCATGACTTATTTTTGAAGTATTGCGTTCTTTGCAAACATATGCCTTCAACAGTCGATTTTTCCATTGAGCAACATGAAGTGATAATACGTAGATTATTCTTTACTAGTTGTCACATGTGCCCTTATAACGAATTACCTGGTATCGAAGTCCCCAGTTCAGTTGTGAAAACAACGTGCATTGCATGAAGGAATGAGAAGCAATGCTTCAAAAAGTGTTCCCACAGAATGAATCTGATACTACAATCAGAGAGTGAGGATTATCATTTGTGTGGTATCTGATATTTATATTATCACACTACATGATGTTAACTTAGGTCATCTCCTTCCTATTTTATTTTTATTTTTTTTGGTTCCTGTCCAAATTAAAAATAGGAAATGGCACCACAGTCAAAACAGTGAGCTTGTTGCTTTCTATAATAACATCGCAGAGCACCAGCCACAAAGTTATTGTCTCTGTGTTTGTCTAGATGTAGGAAACGGTCTTTTTCTTTGATCTGACTGTTTTAACTTATAACTGCAGTTTCCTTCTTGTGGAGATTAGAAGGCTAAGCTTGGTCATGATTACATTTTTGAGGGTTCATAGCTAACAGATTCTTACCACCTCATGTTATAAAAAAATTGATTTACTGTTAATTTAGTTTTATTGACTGGAAGCTGGATACCAGTATTCAGATTTCAGATCATAGTGTAGCTTAAAACTTTAAATACCAAATCTATATCCGTATCCTTATCGTGTACATTAAGGAATGATGTTATTGACTTATCAGTTCCATAATGGGGATTGTCGTTCAAATCACTGTTTGACAACTCATATCTTTGGTGCCATGAAAACCAGCATTTTGGAGGTAAATTTCATGGAATTCAGTGCTTTAGACTTTTTCTTCAGTCATCATTATGGTTAAACGTTTAAGACTAGTAGTAGTACACCACATGCAGTTTCCTAGATGCGTATCATTCTGGATTGATTTTCATCTTCCTGCTCTTTCATTTACATGCAAATATAATTGTTCATAAAGAATTTTTGAACTTCTAAAGAATTATGTGTATGAACTGCTTTACTGGTTTTAGCTGTTTCTTTGATAGCTCGGGATTAGTTAATATTCTTGGAACTTGAACTTTGGATTAGATATAGTATGAAAAGAGGCGGAATGAAATGAAATGAAATGCAGTTAGTCCTTGTATGTTATAAAGCTAGCATTGCAGGAGTGTCCTATGACAGGAAACATGAGCTTCCCTAGAGTTATAAAACCTTAGCAAATCATGGTAAAAACAACTTTCTTACGGGGATCACAAAAGTTCTCATGGATAATTGAAGATAGTAGTTTCCTAGAAACTAGCTTCAGTTGGGATAGAACTAGACAAAGTATAGGAAGAGAATGATAGCGAGCAGGAAAACAGAACATTGAGTGGTGAGGGAGCACCATGTGGATGTTGTTGAAATTTGGGAACAAGACAATGGGAAGGTCTTGAATAAGGGTAATGGGCAAATGTCAATTCAATCTTTTCAGTAAGTTCATTTTTTTTTTGTGCAGGGACCATGAATGAACAAAGGTACTTTGGATTTAGACCTTTCATCTTTTTCTTCAGTGGTCTGACAGACAAGAAAATTATTGGTTTTAGCTTTTAACATTATTCGACACCAAAATGGATTCTGAATTATTTCTGCATTCATTCTGAATGATATATCTACTGCAAGGAAGGTTAAAATTCTTCTAAATTGCAGCCTTTTGTTTTGTCAATCCAGTCAGAATGTCGAGTTTTTCTTGTAACTGCTAGTCAGATTGTTCAGATGGATATGGAATTTGCAGCATTGATCATTGAATGCTGCTATCTTATGAAATTGTCTTGTAACCACTGAAACTTACCTAAGATATGGGTCAAAGTGAAGGATTGTTGTAACAAGATGAGACAAAGTCACAGTCAAGCCATACATGTGAGGATTGAGGGTTATTAGGGGCATGGTTTGCTCTACATGTCTCCTCTTTGCATGAATAACTAGACCTACAAATCAAACAAGTAGGGTCTTCTGCCCTCCCTACCCTCTAGATTTCTCAAATTGTATACCTTTAAAGCTATGTTGAAAGAGGAATTTTGGGACCCTTTGACAGTGTGCCCACAAATCCACTCTTAAAAGAATAGAAAAGAAAAAAAATGAAACAACATGAAGAAAAATTGAACCATCATCTAGTTGTTTCTGAACTGTACAAAGGAAGAACCCCATATGCCAAATCAATAGGACACTATCCCTCCACTACCCAATTTCCCCCCCTCTCTATTATCAACTCCCTAATATCAATCAATCAATGAGAGGAATTTTCTTATATAACTAAAAAGAAAGAAAATAATCAGCTCTGATTTGAGGACTGTTTTATTAGAGGTTGAGATGTTTTCCCCCATTCTTCCTGTGTGCTTTTAACTTCGCTCAGTAATGCTACCACTTCCTTCATGGTAGGTCGTTCTGTCGGCGATGAATTCACGCAGAACATTGCAATACCTAGAGTTTGCAGCATCTCTTGCACCATTTGATCCGGTAATCCGCGAAGTTTTGCGTCTAGCACTGTAATTGCAGGCTCAAAGCTGCCCATTTTCTTCTTCACCCATTCAACTATGTGCAACCCGTCACCAATTTGGGGTTCTACAGCGCTTCGGCCGCTAAGGATCTCGAGCAACACTACTCCGTAGCTGTAGACATCGCTCTTCTCAGTTATATTCATCGTATAGCCGTACTCTGTGGATCAGTAACATAATAGCTGATATTAATGACCGAAAGCTAAATTTTAAAATCGCTAAAACAAGCTCCACCATGATTTATACGACAAAGATCAAATGGAAAAGGAAGTAATGCATTACCTGGAGCTATATAGCCGTAAGAGCCTGCAACTCTAGACATTGCATGGTGATAATTTGGAGAGTTCATTAACTTTGCAAGCCCAAAATCAGCTAGATAAGCTTCACATTTCGAGTCCAGAAGTATGTTATTGCATTTAACGTCTCGGTGAAGAATTGCGGGTACACAATCGTGATGAAGATACGCAAGTCCCTGCGCTGATCCTACGGCAATTTTGTACCGAGTTTCCCAATCTAAATTCCTGTTTGCTTCCAACAGCTGTTGCAAATTCCCATTCGAGACGAAGTTGTAAAGCAAAAGCTTAACGTACTTATTCGAGCAGTAACCAAGTAGCTTAACTATATTCCGATGCCGAATGTGTCCAAGAATTTGAATTTCAGAGGCGAATGCATCATTGTGTTCATCTTTATCCTTTGTTTTCCAAAGTTTCTTCACCGCAATCACGTCCCCGTTAGGCATTTCAGCCTTGTAAACAATTCCCGAACACCCTTTACCCAGCACATTCTCGTCTTTCAAGCAATCCAGTATGTTCTCGACAGAGAAGTTGAGCTTTTGAAACGGGATAAAAGTCCACGGATATGAAAAGTCTTCGGCTCCTGATGACGAGGCTGCCGCAAGTGAAGATTTCTCGGCCATGTATCTTCTATTCCGATTTATAAGAAGCCAAGATGCAAGAACAGCCAATGCAAACGAAGCAAGAGTCACGCAGATTAAAGCCACAGTTTTTGATGACTTGCCTTTGCGATTTAAACCTGACGAACAAGAAGTTCCATCGACAGACTGACAAAGCTTAGAATTCTCGAGGTATGAATTCGAAGACAATGTCCTGAAAAACGGCGTCACTGGAATAGGACCTGAGAAGTTGTTATACGAAATATTCAATGAAGTAAGACTAGTAAGGAGGCTAAGAACCTCAATTCCTCCATGGAGATGATTCCGAGAAAGATCAAGAGACTGCAAATTTGTTAAACCCGAAAATGCTTCAGGAATATCACCAGTAAACCCATTAGAGCTCAAATCCAGACTTATGGTCAAGGTAGTAATGTAACCAACTTCAGGCGGAATTTCACCAGACAGACTATTGAAGCTTAAATCAAGTAAAGTTAACTTCTGCAAGTTTCTTATTGATGCCGGAATCGAACCAGTAAGCAGATTATTGTTGAGGATCAACTTGTTCAAGTAACTGAAATTTCCAAAACTCGAAGGAATCTCACCTGTGAAGCCATTTCTGCTAAGATCAAGCTGCTCTAAATTAACAAGTTCTCCTAACCGGGACGGAATCTCTCCGGTTATGTGATTATTATGAACATCTAACAGCTCAAGAACTGAAATATTAGCAATTTCGGCCGGCAGACTATCACTGAAATGATTCGTGTATAAATCGAGAAAGACTAAATTTTGCAATTTACCTATCTCTTTAGGAATCTGACCTGAAAGTTGATTCTCACCGAGGCGTAATCTCACCAATGACTGGCAATTTGAGATGCTTTTAGGCAATCCACCGGACAACGAATTCCCAAGGAGTAAAAGCTTGCTCAACTTTGTCAATCTGAAAATTTCTTCAGGGATTGCCCCTGTTAGCTTGTTCTTCGAAAGATCAAGAGCATAAAGCTCAGTACAATTTCCGAAAGAAGCCGGTATGGTACCCGAAACCGAATTACCCCACAAGAAGAAGCTCTGCAAGAACTTCAAATTTCCTATCTGCCATGGTATTGGCCCAGAAAACTGATTCTTGTCGAGCTGCAGCGCAGTTAAACTAGTACAATTACTCAACTCCCATGGAATAGTACCTGTCAACGAATTATCCGACAAATGAAGCTGTTCAAGAACAACTAGCTTCCCCAAATCACCAGGGATTTCTCCAGTGATTTCATTAGCAGAAGCGTCGAGAACTACTAAAGCCGAACAGTTCGATATCTCAGGCGGAATTTCTCCGGTGATCAAATTCCCCCATAGAAGCAAACTAGTAAGCTGTTGCAACTTCCCCAATTCAGCAGGAATAGAACCGGAAATCTTGTTCATATGCAAATACAAATTCCGAAGCTCTGAACACAAACCCAATTCAGGTGGTATTGAACCAGAAATCTCAGTATCATAAAGTGCCAATGTCTGGAGATTAACCAAGTCCCCAAATGTAGCTGGTATCTCACCGGAAAGTCCCGTCGCCGCAGCACCGAAAATCGTGAGATTAGTAAGTAATCCCAACTGAGAAGGGATTTCACCAATTAAATAAGGGTTTCCACCAATTCTAAACTCTTGCAGAGACTGCAATGAACCCAGCTGTGAAGGAATTGTTCCATTGAATGAATTATCTTGAAGACAAAGACTCTGAAGTGATGTGAGGTTTGCAAGATGTGGTGGTATACGACCTGAAAGCCGGTTTGAATTCAAGAACAAGAATTGCAGTGATGAGAGTAACCCAAGCTCCGATGGAATAGGACCCGAAAGCGAATTCGACGATAAATCGAGAAGGCGAAGATTAGTAAATGAACCAAATGATTGAGGAATAGAACCAGAAATGTTTGTTGCAGAAAGATTGAGAAGTTGCAAGGAAGAAAGTGAAGAAAGTTGAGGTGGGATTGAAGAAAGATTCAAAAATGTATCTGGCAATGAAAGTGAAATAACTCTATTTTGTGGTGAACAGGTTATACCTTGCCATGAACATGGAGTTGGATGTGATGGATTCCATGAAGATAGAATGGTTGAAGATGAATCAGCATCTGTAAGAAGTGATAAAAGTGCTTGTCCATCTTCAGAAAGTGAATACACTTGATGATGAAAACTCAAGAACAACAACAAGTTGAAGAAGAAGAGGGACGATAATGATGATTTGGTGATTGTGGTGAAGAACCCTTTTATTTTCTCCATTAGAGATATGGGTTTTGATCTTCTTCTTCTGAAACTCTTTCTGTGTGTGTATATGAGATTGAAGTTTGATGGAGATGGGAGAAAGTAAAGTCTACTCGAAATGAGACAAGAACATGTGAAATGGAGCTGTGATAATGCTTAAATGTTACACTAAGTTTTAAAAACTTGCATGTGAGGGATGAAGTGAAGAAATCAAAAAAATGGAGTTTGGGGTGTCAACTTTCAATAACTTAAGAGAAGTACTACTCCTTTAATGGTAATGAAATAGACTCATCAAAATGAAATCAGAGAAGAACCCAGAGTTGTATTTCAATGGTAGATTGGATAAAAATCCAAGTTGGTGATAATGATAAGCTGAAGAAGAAAAAGACTAAATACTGTAACAAAGATGAATGAAGTTCATTAATGGTGATTAACTGTCAAAAAGTACTCTGAAAAAACAGAGGAAACAGAGTATGGATAACTCCAAGCTGTTTTTCTGTTTAATATATGGAAGTGATGATGATTGTATGAGTTTGATTAATGTTTCAGTTCCACCAGCACACCAAAGAATAAGGGTTTAGGGTTTGCATATTGAGAGACACAGAAGAGAGAGATGGAAATGGAAAAATGGTGGTTGCTGCTGTTCTGTTAGCTAAAGGTTTAGGTTTTAAGCTCTCTTTGTATCTTTCTCTGAACCCTGCCTTTCTTCTTTAAAAATAAGAAAAACCATTATCTTAGAATTAAGAAATATAATTATCAGTTTCTGAAAAAAATCTGAGAAATAAAAATTAGAAGAACAGTGTTGTGATGTTTTTCTGCTGTGAAAATTGAAAACATTTTCAGAACGTGTTCAGTTTATTCATCTTTTCAGTAATTCAACGGCTGTGATCATTCGTAAGAGTTGGTTTCTGTGGGACCCGCATGTCCTGCATGATTTCCACGTAGGATCAGGTTTGATTTTTCTAAAAGGCATAGTATCCATTTGGCAATTTCATGTTCTCCAAAAAAAAATAAAAAATAAAATTGTAACCTATAATACAATTGAGTCCGATTTTGTGCACATTTTTTAATAAGTGATCTCAAGTCACTTAATTTTAGTTGTGTTAATCCTAAAATAATCCATCATTATAGAATTTAATTTTGATGGATTTATATCGGATTAGGAATAAAAACACTAGAATGAAAGAAAACCAAATCAGATTCCAATATATCACTACACTGTGTTTTTTTTCAATAATGGACAAATTTCAAATCCAAATCATTAATATTATCATCTAATGACTTTACAATATATTACAGCGACAAAAATATCGCGGTATATAATTGTTGAACATTCGGGTGAACCTTTTTTTACCCATCTTCTTTAAGACTCTAAACTCTAAAGATTTACTTGAGAAATAGGGTTTTAGAAGTAATGAACATTAGGAGTTTTTACCTAATTAGTCTGGATTTCACGGCAAGATACATGTATTTGTGTAAGATTCCGGGAGGAAGGGTTAAAAAATGTAGTAATAAAAAAACCTATAAGTACGTACAAAAAGATTCCGGTGGAGCTGGCAGTGTGCATAGGGAACATGAGATTTGATGATAATAGGAGTAAGGCAGCTTAGGAGATTGTGAAAGTTAAAAGGGTGTTAGAGTTAAGCAACAATTTCAATGTCTTTATTTTTCTTTGTTTATGTTAATTTCTTTATCAAATTATATTATGATAACAATATTAGTTAATAATTATGATATTAAACAAAATGTAAACAAATATTTGATGAAACGTGATCTTCCTAATTGAGTATGGGATTATGGTTTGGGAGATGTGAAGTATGAACTTGGTAAAATTAACTGGGAGAAGATGTAAGATTAAGGAAAAATTAAGACCATATTCTCGAGTATGGGTGTCAACGCGTCGGTTCCAGTTCGATTACTAAACGACTAATACTCGAAGTCTGGATTTTATTAAATCATTTGGTTCTGGCTCTTGTCGGTTTTATAAACTTACAAATATACCCCAACCTTTATAAAAGTTAGATTTCGATAAATATTACCACCGACAGCCACCACCTTCTTCGCATCACCACCACCATAGATAATCATGTCTTACCATATCACCATCTCCTTCTTCTCCTTGACCAATTTCATTCCTAATCAATCGCTAAATTTTCACCCAACTCAAGAATAATTTTTGATTTTGACTACTCTTATATACACGATTTGATTGACATATGATAATTAGTTCGACCATTTTATAAAAAAAAAAAATTTTTGTTTGTTTAGTTTAGGTAAGAACTTTGATTTCTTGTATCGACAATTTTGTTAATTATTTTCATTTTGCATTTTCATTTTGTATGTGTTATTAGAATTTGATAAAATGATTGATCAGCCGATTGATGCCTGGTTAATTGGTTCAACAAATTCATTTTGACTGATATGATCGATTCCTTTTATAAAATCTATAATCCTATTAAAAATAAATATGATGTGAGACTCCTAATAACAAGAAAATAACACTACCTTTAGTGATTGTTTGTATAGATTCTACCAACTATATTGTTGATCATTTTTGGATGCGTATTTTTGAGACATTTTTGAAAAAAATCAATTGAAATTAAGATTGGTATCTTAGATTTGTGCTCATTTTTGGTAGGTCTTATAAGAACATCGTATCATCAAAATATTAACTTTAAATTTATTATTGTTTAAGTTTTCAACTATGGTTGTTGATCCGTAAACTATGATCCAAATAAACATCCAACGTGGATAAACAAATCACGTGAGATAGTATATGTATATGCGAGATGGTATTGTCCTCTTCAACTACTGTTTTGAGAAGATTTAAATCATTATTTGAACAACTTGTAGTGCAATGGTAGCATGACTCCATGTCAAATGATGCAAATAATTCATGGATAAACTAATTGATCAAAATAGATGGATAAACATTATACTAATAAACTTCTCTGTTGATGGTTTTGTTGGTGAATTGTTGGATAATGATAAATATCCATTGTTGATCAATGGATAAATTTCTACTGAGTTCCAAATTTGTCTATATCTAATCTTTTATTGATAAAAATGATTAAACAGTGGTGGTGGAATATTGGTGGTGGTGGCGGTTGGTAGGTGGTGGTTGTTGAAAAATGAGTGGAACCAAAAAAAAATTTGTTGTATTTTGAAATAAAGAAAAATATTATATGGTTATTAAGGTAATCTAATATTAAATTACCTAGCATTTTTTGTAGGGAGTTAAAAGTAGGGACATATAATTAATATACCCAAAATAACGTAAATCACGTGAGATAGTATATGTATATGCGAGATGGTATTGTCCTCTTCTTTTTAGAAGATTTATATTATGAACACCTGTTACAAATAATTCATGCTAACAAAATAGATGTAAACATTATACAACGGTAAAGTTGTTGGATAATGATGCAATAATATGAGTTCCAAATTTGTCTATATCTAATCTTTTATTGATAAAAATGATTAAACACCGAAAAAATGATGGAACCAAAAAAAAAAGGGTTCCTACTTAAATTACCTAGCATTTTTAAGGACGACTCGAAAAGAATTAGGGGCGCACAAAAAGGCAAAAATGCAAAATATGCAAGTTAATGGCAATTTTAGTTTATATAATTTAGTTTATATAACTTCCGAATATAAAGTACCCCAAAATAAAATCCTCCATCTTTTGAATTTTGATTATCCTATAATCGGTAGTAAATAAAGTTATCTTGACTCCCAATTAAAGTAGACCTTTGGCAAAAATGTTACCATAATCGGTAGGGAATTTAGGTTATTTAACTACCGAATATAGAGTAGCCCCAAAATGAGATTCTGCAAAAAATTCTTTATTTTTTGAATTTTGGGTGAGCCTATAATCAGTAGTAACTGAAGGTATCCTGACTTCCGATTATACAGTGAACCTCTTTACTGAAATCCTAGCACAATTGGTAGTTAAGATAATTCATATAACTACCGAATATAGAGTTGCCACAAAATGAGATTTTGCAAAAATCATATATTTTTCTAATTTGGTCGAGTCTGTAATCGGTAGTCAAAATAATTCATATAACTATTGAATATAGAGTTGTCCCAAAAATGAGATTTTACAATCAGTAAGTAAAAAATATAAATTAAACTACCGATTACGAAAGGACATATAAATATTTTCAATCTATTTTATCGTTTTATATCTTCCCTAATTCTTTTAAAATCTCACCTAAAAACGCCAGGTTAAATTAGTTATACGATGAATAATTAGTAATTACCCCTCCTTGCATTGGTGTCCCATAGATACTCACTGAATAATCTTTAGTAATTACCCTTTCATTTTGAAAGGGTCACTTGCATTTGCTCCCACTATGTGTCCAAAACATAGATACTGGTTGGTAGTGTAACACTTTACAGATTGTTCCCGTTTCCAAACTTTTAGTTTTTACAATGTTATCTTTATTACTGTGGCTGTGGGGGAGAGTGTGGTTATTCCATTATTTATCGAGAAAACGAAAGGTAACCCAAATGTTAAATTAAGCTCATTATGTTTGTAAATGAATACTAATATGAAAAGTTTACATTGTAGTTGATACGTGGTCGGTGTGAGTTTCACAAGATACATGGGAGACCCTTCATCCTTGATGAGTGCTACGAGGTATACAAGAAGATGTTTTTGGTTTACCAAGAAAGAAATGGTTCTCAACCAATCTAACAAGTCTACACATTTGATACCACCACTTCTCTGGAGAATACATCAAGTGTGCTTTCCTCCTTTCCGGCTTTCTTTTCCCTTTCTTTTTCGTTTTGGGAGTCCTAGTAGGAAAATGAAACGGAAATAAATATTTACATCACTCAAATTAGGGTTTTATCAAAAACTCAATATATATTGAAATTGAAAGGAAAAAAACACTAAAATTAAGGGTTAGTAACTCACCCGAATCCTTAATCAAACTATTCTACGAATTTAGGTTAGTTTTAGTATGAGAGATAAGGTGGTAAATATAAATTTTTAAGGCACGGTTTACCATTATGGTTTATTAATATGTATAGGGTAGAGTTTTGACTGTATTAGACTATTAATTTGATCATCTTTTTCATTAAATTTCTTGGAGTTTGAGTGAATTTGGATATGTACAATCCGAGACCCAAGAGGTTTTAAATAACGGGGGTGATTAGGTTTTTCTCAAAATCTTAGGGGTAGGCATAGAGTTAAGTAGGCCTTGTACCACTAGGCTTAACACTAAATACGATTACCGTTATGTGTTTGTACTTTTGATTTTTGGCTTTCATCTAAACCACTTGGTACGATTAGGACACCCTAAACGTGCATAGGCCATAGAGAAGTAAATTGTTTCCGGAGATACGTTCAGAACAATTATCCGCTTACTCAAAAAAAAAAAAAAAAAAAAAAAAAAAAAATCTTGTTATCCCCAAGCTTTTTTGGTGAAATGTGGTTTGAACTTAGCTGTGAAAAGTAACTGTAATGTTTAAATGATTCTAGCTTAGTCCTAGGTTGGCGATATCATATGAAGTTCTTTACATGCAAGCATTGGTTGGTACTATTAATTAAATGCATAGCTAAAATTGAACTAAGTTGAGCAGGATATCAGATTTCCCTCCCATCACTTCAAGTGACTTGCTTAAACTCTTGTTGCCATTTTCATCTTTTAATCCCTTATACAAAACAATATTCGTTTCATTTTTTATGAACATTTTTAACCTTAGTTTCAACTCCCCGTTGTTGTACATGTACCATTTCACCTTGGGACTTGAATATCCTGTAGTTAAAACCAACTAAGTTTGGATTGCGTTAAACTAGGTTTTTCTACTGACTCTGATCCCTACTATATGTTTTTATTGCTCTTCCAAACAAAACTTTCACATTTTCATTGATCTTGTCAAACACATTTGTTGGACTTCATCTACAACCAAGGTTTGTCTACCTACCCTAAATGACATACTGAAACCTACATGAGATACTGTACTACCAATAGTTTTCGTCGTCATCCAGTTATGCTTTGTGATTCAAAATATGCACCTCGATCAAAAAATTGGTAGACGACCAAATATTCGTGATGTGATCCAGAAAAGTTATTATTTCGACCGAATAGAAACTCTACCTTATTGTCTCAAGTTCTCTATTGTGATCTCAAATTTACTTTGTTTGGAAAAATCTTTCATAGGTACCTCCTCTAACTTGCCTCTTGCCACAAAACTCCCGTGTGACATAAAACTTGAATTTCAACCAAAAATTTGACTCATGGCCAAATCTTTATAAATGTTGTCCAGGATCTGCCGAGTATTATTGACACTAATCCGAAATCCGCAGTTCATCCGTATCTTCGAGTATTATTTTCGTATCTGATGATATATACTATATTTGTGTTGTATCGACCCATATTAGCGGATATGTATGGATACAACCTGGTAATGACCGTTACGGAAAATAAAATGCATATATGTCAAGGCATGATAAAATTTTCACACCAATTTGAAAAAAAATAAAAAATTTAGTGATCACATCCTTTTTTCTTAAAGGAGAATCAGCGGAATCTCAATCAATAATCTCAATATTCAATGCATGAGCATCGTGACAGACAATAAGGATCTTTTGAAAATCCATCCTATTTCAACACTTATCCTCTACAAAAGGGTTATCAATTAGAAATAAAAGGCAACAATTTAATTATTATTCAAATTCTGAAGAAGAAAATTTTTAACTCGAAATAACTTTAATATCTTTTTTATTGTTATCATGATTGTAATAGCACTCCTCGGTCGAACTCGCAAGCATTGCTATCTCAAGCTTGTTTGTCAAGTTTAGGTGATCAAAACTATAAGTCTTGATTTCTAGTCTACTTATAGCTATGTCTCGGATTAGGATAGAATGTGTAGTTAAGCTTTAGACTTCGCGGCGTTCATCGATTGAAGACGAAGATCTACTGAGGAGAGCTTGGAGGAACTTCATCAACAAAAGGTATGTGGAGACTAAAACTTATCTATCGCTCAGAAGTCTACTCTATTCTATCGCCTATTGAGACTAAGTCGTATATCTATATAGACTTTTACATTATACACATTAGATATTTCGAACTTTGTTTAACTCGCTTATATCTTTCTCGAAATATGTGTTGGAAGCTTTTTTTATTTAGCTACGTTCATCATTATTCTTGACGAGTTTAGTTGGAAATAATTTATTTGTTGGAAACTAAATAATAAGTCAAAAGATAATCATGTGAAAATTGCCTTGAAACATCTTACATGATTTGTGTGAGACAATCATTTGATGTCGACTTGGAATGTTTCGTATTGATCTTTTAATCACTTGAAAATTACTTATAAGCTAATAGTTTGTGTGAGACAGCTATTGTCGTCTTCTAAGGGTGTTTCAATGATTGAAATTGGAGTTTATAACAATTAACCATTGTCTGGACATAACACAGTATGCATACCAGTATGCGAACGGTATTAATTTTTAAAGTACAAGAACCAAGTTTGCATACCGGTATGCGAACGGTTCTACTGAGTTAGTTCCGGAACGATAGTATACTTACCGGTTTGCGAACTGTCGGACAAGACCAAAGTCCGGAACTTAAGTTTGCGTACCTGTTTGCAAACTGAGTTGGTTTAAGTTTTAAAATTGGTTTAACATGATTTCATACTCATGAACAAATACATTAATGCAATCTTTGCAAACCGTGGCTTAATGTTCATGAATTGATTCTTGAATAACTATTTTGTACAATCATGAATCAAATCCGATTTTGTTTTAATTGTGTCTTGTATGCTTCTATGAGAATATAAACAATTGAACAACTCTATGAGTAACACAATTATATTCATTTGATTATCATTTGATCTAGAAGTGTTAGATGAATGTGGTTAATACAAAAGTGTTCATATGGCTAACTTCGGTTAACTGTTATTGAGCCAACTCAATATACACGTTTAGGTACGGTTACCTATATCTAAATGAAGGTATATTTCATTTGTGTGTAACAAGCTAAGACCATCTAACGGTGGAGAGATATTGCTTTGGTTTTAAGCAAACTTAGATTGAATCTTAAATCCGGTTTTCATCTAACGGTGAATATTGATTTCTTTGTTTCTAAGTTATCAAACCCTGATTTGAAGACTATATAAGGGAGAACTTTAACAACTAGAAAACCTAATCCCCACACCTTCTATGAGATACTAGTTGCGTACTAGAGTCGATTCTCCTTTAACCTAGGTTTTTCCTAAAACCATTATAGGTTAGCGACTTAAGGACTTCATTGGGATTTTGAAGTCATACCCAACTATTTTCTCTGTAGTTGCGTGTTCTGATCTTACTTGTTCTATCGTATTGAGTATTATCTTCTATAAGATTTGCTCGAGATTTATCTCTGATAGGTAAGATATAAAAAGTAATCACAAAGATCTTCATCTTATTCTTTGTGATTTCATAATAACTTGTTCTACTACCATATAGTTAATTTATTGTGTGGTGATTGATATTTCTAGGGTGTTCTTCGGGAATATAAGACCGGATTATCAATTGGTTCCTTTCACCTTGATTTATCAAAAGACGAAACAAAGACTCCATAGGTACTTGTGTGGGAGACAGATTTATCTATCAGAATAGACTTTTCTGTGGGAGACAGATTTGTTTATAAGTCTTTGACTCTGGGTCATAGAAACTCTTAGTTGTGGGTGAGATCAGCTAATGGAATCAAGTGCGTAGAGTCATGCTGGGATTCAGAGGTGTAAGGAACGTAATTGCACCTTAATCGGTGTGACACTTGGTTAGGGATCAACTACATTCCAATCTGAACCTAACTTGTAGTAGGCTAGTATCTGTAGTGGCTTAATACAGCGTGGTGTTCAAATATGGACTAGGTCCCGGGGTTTTTCTGCATTTTCAGTTTCCTCGTTAACAAAGTTTTTTGTATCTGTGTTGTTTCTTTTCCGCGTTATATTTGTTTATATAATTGAAATATAACAGGTTGTGCATATATCGACCAATTGGTAAATCCAACCTTTGGATGTTATTGAAATTGATTTACACTTGAACATTAGTCTTTCGCACCGTTCAAGTTATTTCTCATAATAATCAGGCTCACGAATTCATATCTGTTTGATTTGTTGATTACATTAAGAAACATAGATATAACTCTCATATATATATTTTTGATTGAGTATGGATGTCTAGTTAATTATCTTGGAATTATATTGGAGTTAGTCCATACAGATTGTCGAACGAAATATTGGGTGTGGTTGTTGTACCCCATCTTTTTCAATTGGTATCAGAGAAGGAAAACACGCTAAGACCTCATAAGTCTGTGTTTGTAGCAATCTGACTCTATGGATATAAGTGGTATCTCTATAAACGTACCGCCAGTCTTCGATGACTCGAATTACTTATGGTGGAAGATTGTTATGTGTGCCTTTCTTCAAGCACATGATTTCAATCATGGGTTTATGTTGTTAATGGATATAATTCTCCAATGGTTACAGTAGACGGTGTAACTGTTATAAAGGATATTGGTAGGTATATACGAGTCTGACGAGATTCTCGCTGCAAAGCAAAATTCTGACGGCTTAAATGCTATGATACATGTCATTACCCCAGATCTTCAGCACCATGTGACTACGTGCACCCGTTCTAAAGATGTCTGGGATATCTTAGATACCGCATTTGAAGGGAATACATCTGAAAAGGAAGCCAGACTTCAAAACCTAAATTCTGATTGGGAAAACCTTCATTTGGCTGATGAAGATTCATTTGATGAGTTTAATCATAAAATGTCTGAAATTGATAATGCATTTTTTGCATTAGGTAAGACTATTCCTGAAAATGATATTGTGATGAAAATTCTCAGATCGTATCCAGCTAAATACGATTCTAAGGAACATGCTATCGTTGAAGGAAATAACCTTGTTACACTCTCCGGAAATACTCTTGTTGGGAAGTTAAAGATCTTTGATCATGAGCATACATCCAAATCTTGAAAAGATATTACTTTCAAAGCACAAAAGAACACTAAATTGCTTGACAAAAGTAAAAGTGTTGGCCACTATGTATTTGATCTTATTGAGACTGATTCGTCAGATGAAAATCTTGACAACTCAGTCTCACTGATCATAAGACAGTTTAAAGATCTTCTTTTGAAGAGAAGTAAATGGTTCATCAGAGATAAACCCGGGTCATCAGCCAAACCTCATGACCGTGCTCTTCCTATAAATATGGACACCGTCGATACTGATGATGAGGATATGACACAGTGCTTCAAGTGTAAAGGTTTTGGTTATTTTGCTAATGAATGTCCAAATCGTAGAAAATACACGAACAAAAGTCTTGCTGCATCTTTGATGAAATGTCTGATCACTATAATTCAAATGAAGATGAAAAGTCAAGTGTTGCACTCCTTGGTGAAAATATTGGTTTTGATAATTGTAGAAATACGTACATCAATCTTGATATTCTTCCTGTAGAAACTTCTTCAACCACTTCGGAGGATAAAATGGATTTTTCCCTGTCTACTGAAAATTCTATCCCACATGTTTCAGGTACGTTAATTTGTTTAGTAGCATGCTCAGCTATGGTGTCTGAACCATCCTCCACATTGACATGTTCTTATTGTACTTTTAAGGGCCATTAACTCTCTAATTGTTTCAAGTACAAACATAAAATAAGATATGTCAACAAACTTCAAAGGAGAGCAAATCGATTAGCAAACAAGCTCAAATTTGTTCAAAAGTAGAATTCATCTGAGGTATGTAAATTCAACTCATCTCCGAAGAAATTAATTTCTAAATAAAAAGATAGTCCTCTACAGAAAAGAACAAGGTCTAAACAATCTATGAAAAAAGGTATTAAGAATTCCGTACAAGAATTGTATGGTGGACAGATTATTGATCACCCCAACACAACTTAACTTTGTTAAAGGTCCTTCTTATCTCATGTACCCAAGTTTAAAAAGAGACAAGATTTATGCATAATCGAGTTTTAGGAAAAGAAAATTTGTTTATTTTTGTTTTTGTTTTTTGGAATTATGTTGATCTTTTCATAATTGATAATTGAAAAGGTTTATCCTGTTTTGATTATTAGAAGAGGGTTAAAATCAATAATTCTACCTTTTTTTAGGGTTATGAGTTGGTCGTACGTGAATGCTACTTACTATGTATATAGGTTCTGTAACCCAACATTCCTTTTTCCTTTTATAAAACTCTTTTTTATCAAAAGATTGCTTGTGGAGTTAGGTTCGTGTGTTTTCTTCACAATTCCATATCTTGATGGAGACTCCAAGCATCATATCTTCTGATGGAAAAGATGTTAATACGATTGTTAAGCCATCAATCATGAAGGAAAAAGACAAATCTCATTCCTCTACAACTTTGAAGAGAAAAAGGAAGAATATGAAGAAACCAAGGGCTAACCCCTCAAATCTTCAGAAGTTTTCTGGTGTTCTTGAAGAGTTGAAAAAAACAAGGATGGAGATTCAACAAGTAAAGGCTATTGTTATAAGGACTCTTAAAATTCAGAAGGCCCTGGTTCGGCATCAGTCTAGAAGGTTTGTTGGAATTGACTCATTTCTTCATGAACCTTATGTTCCAATATCTGTTGACGACAAGGAGTTCGGGGACAATAAAGAATTTTTCAAGAATCTTACTATCTAGGAAACTTTTTATGAGAATTTATTCTTGTGTTTTAAGAAGGAAAACTAGGGTTTGGAATATCAAATATTGTGATGTTTTAGATTTATTTATTTAAATTCTAAGTTATTTGGAAGATGATTTTGCAGTATTAATCTTTATGGTTTTATATATTGCAAAAATATTATGGGATATGTGTGTTTCCGTCCGTGAACTATGATTAACTAATATATGTCAAAATTTAAGTCTATTATGTCTTTATGCAAATATTGATAAAAGATATAATGGACTTTTGAATATTCCGTAGTATTGATCTTTCCCTGATCCACTTCTATGTGAAAGTACTTAGGGCTGTCCCTAAGATTTTTTTGCCCCGAAGCAAAAATAAATAAATTATGGCCCCCAATCTTTTTTTTCTTTTTTTTTTGCCACGACTCATAATAAAAGATAAGTAATTTTTATGTGTGCGTAAAACATTCTAGGACGAGTATATCTCTAAAATATTAGGTTTAAATACGCTACCGTCTAATTTTTGTAAGAAAAATATCTCCTAAAATGCGAGGTAGTGTCTCGTGTTAGAATTAGAAAAACGGAAAAATGAAAAAGAACTATCGAGTTACATTTATCAATCTATAATTCAAGACACAAAGAATACAAGAGATTTAGGTTGTTATTTAGAGCACCTTTCTTTTAGGCTCCAAAAGCAAAAGGTAAAAAAAAAAAGTTGGTGGAAAGAAATTAAAGATTTTATAGAATATTCAAAATAAATCCCCAATTTTTTATGTCTACTAAACAATTGTCCTAAATATTTACATAGTTTCATCAATAAGCCCCTATTAGAATTTAATTTTTAAGAAAACCCCCACGGTAAAACTGGGTTGTTGCTGCCCCAAAGTGGGCCTTTCCCTGATAACCCTATGGGGCTGGCCCTAAGTACTCTATGGTTCCGTAAGTTTTCTTATGTTGAGCGTTTCCGATTAAAGTAATCATTAAGGTTCTCTTGTGGTTAATTTATTCGATTTTTCTGGATACAAATCATGTTATTTGTTAATGTCCAAAGAAATTCTTCTTTTCTCGTAAAAGTAAGGTCGCTCTAGTTGTTCTTTCAGGAATGACATTTTATAGGGGAGAGTTCTTAATTGAACTTGTGCTTAATTGCCAAATATTTGTGGGGAGTGCGGCTGTGGAATATTGTAGGAGTTATCTTGTATCTTTATAAACTCCTTGATGAATACACTGAGTTTTGACTATGTGAAATCATCGAAACCAAGTTGATATGTTCTCTTTTAGTCATGAATAATCTGTTTGAGAATTGCATTATGATCCCGCTAGTTTTCGTACCTTTGCCAATTTATATTGACAAAAAGGGGGAGAATTATTTTGTAGTTCACACTACATACATATGGTTTACGGATCATTATTTAAGGGGGTGTGGTTTTCACTGTGAGATGAAATATTGACTAAGGGGGAGTGATACATATCACCATAATATTATTGTCAAAGTTGTTATACAATTGAACTTTGATGCTGAGTAATAATACTATGACATTGTATAACAATAATTGAGAACATATATTTTCTTATTGTTATGGCTACGGATCTTCAACAACAATGATGCTGAGTTGAACACGCTCAGAATCAATGGAGTACTTGGAGTGACGAAGAATTCAAGGAATGTTGAAGAACCAAGGAAATCAAGCATGTTGGATGAGAAGCTACAAAGTTTATTTATTTTGTAATCCATATGTATTGATAGTTTTGTCACTAAAATTGACAAAGGGGGAGATTGTTAGAGCACTGCTCGGTCGAACTCACAAGCGTTGCTATCTCAAGCTTGTTTGTCAAGTTTAGATGATCAAAACTATAAGGCTTGATTTCTAGTATACTTATAGCTATGTCTCAGACTAGGAATTTAGGTGTAGTTGAGCATTAGACTTCACGGCGTTCATCGATTGAAGACGAAGATCTAATAAGGAGACCTTGGAGGAACTTTATCAACAAAAGGTATGTGAAGACTAAAACTTATCTATCACTCAGAAGGCTATTCTATTCTATCTCCTATTGAGACTAAGTCGTATAGCTATAAAGACTTTCACATCATACACATTTGATATTCCAAGCTTTGTTTAACTCGCTTATATCTTTCTCGAAATATGTGTTGAAAGCTTTTTGATTTAACTACGTTCATCATTATTCTTGACGAGTTTAGTTAGAAATAATTTATGGGTTATTTGGTTTTTGGTACTTACTTTTTGACCTAAACCTGGGTTTGGTCTAACATTTGTCCAGGCTTTGCGTTTGGTCTAAAGACCAACGTTGACCCACGTTGACTCGGTTAGATGTTGACTTCTATTAATTAATTATTAAAATAATATATAAATAAAAAAAGTAAATAAAATTATTACATAAAATTACTTTACTAACCATAGTTTTCTTAACATTTACATAACTCGACTTTTATTGGAAATCAATCAAATCCTCACATACCGATCTCTGAAGCTTCTTTCCTCTTATCACCTGTTCTTGCAAACCAATTAAATCTTCATTATACATAGATTTAACTCTATATTTCTCTATTTACTGTATTCCATTTATTATGTATTCTGGTGGGAATCAAAATCAAGTTGGTATACCCTTAGATATGCAGAAGTTATTCAAAAACCCTTCAGGGCCATCACTGAACCCTAATAATCAGAATCCACCATTATCATACCCACAACAATCTTCTTATCCTGCACCGCCACCAACTGCTTATCCTCCACCTACTTTCGCATACCCTCCTCAAATCTCACCATTTCAGCATCAATTGCAGCAACAATACTATCCTTACCCGCAAGACCAACAACAATAAATGATTGCCAGCGTTCACCATCAAAGACTTATTTCATATTATGTACCACCTCCACCTCCGTTACGATCTCCTTCTCATGTATCCAATCAAACCCTAACTCTAGTGCTCGGATAATGGTTGTTAGGTTCAAATCCGGCTTCGAATGTTGAATTTTCGTCTTCAACTTCAATTCCTCACCCTCCATTGCCTGCGTATACAGCTAGCCTCACCAATTCCTTGATTCCTCATACTATTATATTACTGTAGATGGGAAATCCAATTTCCAAATTCAGCGTAACCTAATTTTGAAAAATACCAGTTTAATTCACACTGTTCATGAGCAAAAGCGAAAACCCATTTCAAAATTAACCTAATTAAAACTTAATTCATCAACACAGTTGTGAATAACTATAAAATCAATATGGAAATTTCATGGATTTCATACCTGAATCAGGACAAGTAAGATTGGGATGAAGATGGAAACTGACTTCTGCAAATCGTAGACAAAAGTAAGCAAGTAAACAAGAAGGACAACTAGTTTGTATCTTCTTTGTCTTCCACCATTGTTTGTCTGTTGATTTTGAGGTTGAAGAAGGGGAAGAACAGGTTTGATGTTGTGTTATTGGTAATGGCTTCTAAACAAATTACGAGACAAAAGGAAAAGAGTTAGGGATATGAATATTTAATACGAACCATAGGATTGGTAGAGTTATATTAAACCATTGGATTCTATGACCACTTCAAGTATATAATTGTAAACTGTTATATTTATTTATTATTTTAATAATTAATTAACAGAAGTCAACATCTAACCGAGTCAACGTGGGTCAACGTTGGTCTTTAGACCAAACGCAAAGCCTGGACAAATGTTAGACCAAACCCAGGTTTAGGACAAATGTTGGAAACTAAATAATAAGTCAAAAGATGATCATATGAAAATTGCCTTGAAACATCTTACATAATTTGTGTGAGACAGTCATTTGATGTCGAATCGGAATATTTCGTATTGATCATTCGATCACATAAAAATTACTTATAAGCTAATAGTTTGTGTGAGATAGCTATTGTCGTCTTCTAAGGATGTTTCAATGATTGAATGGGAATTTAGAACAATTAACCATTGTCTGGATATAGCACAGTATGCATACCAGTATGCAAATTGTTGTAGTATGATTCAGGTATGGAAACCAAGTTTGCATACCAGTATGCAAACGGTTTTAACTGCTAAAGTCCAGGAACTAAGTTTGCATACCAATATGCGAACGGTTCAACCTGAGTTAGGTCCAGAATGACAGTATGCATACCGGTTTGCGAACTGTCAGACAAGACCAAAGTCAGGAACGTAAGTTTGCGTACCTGTTTGAAACTGAGTTGGTTTAAGTTTTAAAATTGGTTTAGTATGATTTCATACTCATGAACAAAAACATTAATGCAATCTTTGCAAACCATGGCTTAATGTTCATGAATTGACTCTTGAATAAGTACTTTGTACAATCATGAATCAAATCCGATTTTGTTTCAATTGTGTCTTGTATACTTCTATGAGAATATAAATAATTGAACAACTCTATAAGTAACACAATTAGATTCATTTGATTATAATTTGATCTAGAAGTGTTAGATGAATGTGGTTGATACAAAAGTCTTCATATGACTAACTTCGGTTAACTGTTATTGAGCCAACTCAATATACACGTTTAGGTATGGTTACCTATATCTAAATAAAGGTATATTTCATTTTTGTGTAACAAGCTAATACCATCTAATGGTGGAGAGATATTGATTTGGTTTTAAGCAAACTTAGCTTGAATCTTAAATCCGGTTTCCATCTAACGGCGAATATTGATTGCTTTGTTTCTAAGATATCAAAACCTGATTTGAAGACTATATAAAGGAGAACTCTAGCAACTGGAAAACCTAATCCCCACACCTTCTGTGTGATACTAGTTGCGTACTAGAGTCAATTCTCCTTTAACTTAGATTTTTCCTAAAATCATTATAGGTTAACGACTTAAAGACTTCATTGGGATTCTAAAGCCATATCCAACTATTTTCTCTGTAGTTGCATGTTTTGATCTTAGTTGTTCCATCATATTGAGTACTATCTTCTCTAAGATTTTCTTGAGATTTATCTCCGATAGGTAAGATATAAAAACTAATCACAAAGCTCTTCGTCTCATTCTTTGGGATTCCACAATAACTTGTTCTACTACCATACAATTAAGTTTTTGTGAAGTGATTGATATTTCTAGGTTGTTCTTTGGGAATATAAGACCGGATTATTAATTAGTTCCTGTTCACATTAATTTATCAAAAGACGGAACAAAAACTTCATAGGTACTTCCGTGGGAGATAATTTTATCTACCAGAATAGACTTTTCTGTGAGAGATAGATTTGTTTGTAATTCTTCGACTTTAGGTCATAGCAACTCTTAGTTGTGGGTGAGATCAGCTAAGGGAATCAAGTGCGCAGAGTCCGACTGAGATTCATAGGCGTAAGGAACATGACTGTACCTTTATCGTTGTGAGACTTGGTTAGGGATCAACTACATTCCAGTCCGAAGTTAACTTATAGTAGGCTAGTGTCTGTAGCGGCTTAATACCGTGTGGTTTTTCTGAATTTACGGCTTCCTTGTTAACAAAATTTCTGGTATCTATGTTTTTTCTTTTCCGTGATATAGTTGTTTATATAATTGAAATATCACAGGTTGTGCGTACATCAATCAATTAGTAAATCTAACCTTTTTTTATTGATTGAAATTGATTAAAACATAAACATTGGTCTTTCGTACCGTTCAAGTTGTTTCTCATAATAATCATGCTCACAAATTTCTATTTGTTTGATTTGCTAATTAAATTGAGAAACAAGGATATAACTCTTGGATATATTTCCTTGATTGAGTCTGATTGTCTAGTTGATTCTCTTCGAATTATATTGGAGTTAGTCCATATAGATTGCCGAATAAAATATTGGGTATGGTTGTTGTACCCGCTTTTTTAATGATCAGTGGTGAAAATGGTACATGACCGATCATAACTAATGTAACAAATTATTTAACTATAGTAGTTTTCGTATTCAATGGTTCAACCAGCTTTATTAAACTTATCTATTATACTTGAAAGTGTATTTAAATATCTAATATATACAATTTTTTGTGATGCAGAACGATAATACTTTAATTAAACAAAAATCTTTCATTTCAGAATATTAAGTATCATCAAAACCAGATATGGCGAACCATGTTTACATGTGACTGAATATATATAGCACCATGACTAGAAATATGTCTCGTGATCTGGAATTGCTAAGCTAAGTGATCAAAAATTTGTTACGTAACCAAACTTTTGCCCTATAACAAAAAATCTCTACTGCATGACAAAAGAAAAAGATTTATTCCTCTTGACGAGTTAGCCTCGTGACCTGAAATATGCACCGAAACTCAAAATTCATCATTTTAAAATAAAATTTATACGATGACCCTAGACTTATATGTGACACAAGATTTGCCATTATGACCTTAAATTTGTCACATGGACCAAAATCTCGTCCATAACCCAGAATATGCACTATTAAATAAATTTATCACTATATGCAATTCAATTATTTTTTATTTAAGCTTACATACCATGTTCGGCAAGTTGTTTTATGACCTAAAATCTATTTTTTGACTGTTTGTGACACATTATGTGTTGCGAGAGCCAAAACTTGATTGTTGTTCCATAATCTACTGTTATAACCTATGTCTAATCGAGATCCAAAAATACATAGCCATTAAAATTTAAATACACCCAAAAGATTAAAAAACTGATCAAAAATCACTAAGTGAAGCAAATTTCCATATGACCGAAAATCTAATACCTGACCCAAAGTTTGCCATTGTGCCTCGAACTTTGGTTACCATAATTTATCTCGAAACTTGAAACCTTCTCGTTAGAATCTACTTAGTGACTCAAAATCTACATCATGACCATATATATACCTGCTCTATAACAAAAAGTTTGTCACTGTAATACATGACACAATCTATCTAATGATTTAATGATTTAATGACCAAAAATCCATTTATAATTATGGGTTCGAATTGCAATACTCCAAATAAAGAACCGAGACCAAAAGACATGTAATTGATCAGTCAAAAAGTTTTCTCTCTCTTTGACCTTGGTCGGGAAATTTCAACCAATTGTCAAAGAGATTAGGTTTTCTCAGAAGCATCCATAAATTCTGCTTCTCCTCATCCAGACTCAGGTGTTGATGATGAAGCTGATCTTTTTTCCCCTATTTCACCTTCTAATAATCAGTTTTTTAGTTCTCAACTCTGAATTTAATTTTATTTAACCCTCTAACCCTAATTGGAGTGGTGTTGCTAGTCGATCCTAACCTGTTTTGTCGATTTCATCAATGGATCTTCGTTATCATCTTCCTACCGTGATTGATGGAGTTGCAATATCTTCAATTAAGTATTGTTATATTATTAATCACATGGATAGGTATCAAAATATTATTGGAGGTGGGTCTGTGGGGCATAGGTTTCCATTTGATTATGCTAAAAGCTCTATCAAAGAAGCTTGGAGGATTAAAGGTAACCTTCTATGATTATCCATGGTGAGAAGGCATTTATTCTCAAGTTTTCTCTTGATGAAGATCATATTGCTTCTTTAGAGCATGATCCTGTTTTTATTTCTGGCAGTCCTTTATTTGTTCGTTCATGAGAACCTTTTATTGAATAAGAGTTAGAAAATATTCAGTTTGTCCCTGTATGAATGACCATTAGAGGAGTCCCTCTTCATGCATTTAATCCTGAGGGGATGAGTTTCATTACAAGTGTGTTGGTAAACCTCTGTTTTTGGATGGACCAATTGTAGCTCATTGAAGAATGACATATGCCCGTGTTTGTATAAAGATTACTCATAAGTCTGAGTTGAAGAAGACTATCCAATTAGTCTTTGAAAATGGGAATAAATGTATTGTAAGTGTGGAGTATGTGTGAAAGCCTCCACAATGCTCTGTGTGCTCGAATTTTTTCCATAATGAAAACAAATATCATAAGAGGGTGATTCCTCCGTCACCTGCTGTAACTATCACCCCCAATATTAAAGAAAAGACTATTTCATCCTCTTTTGGTCAGCAAGATGTGTTGATGCATGTTATGCCTAGTGTTAAAATGGATTGGGTACATGTTACTCATAAGAGAAAATCCATGAAGCTTTGTGGAGATATGAAGGACATCCATATGGGACTCAGATTTCTCCTATTGGATTTGAGCCCGATAGGATTGTGTTTGATTCTGGTCAGATTCAAACTTTTCAAAACTCTTTCTCCCTCCTTTGTGAAGATGCAGTTATTGAGAAGGTGGAGATAGAGCCTCATGGTAACCATGCTATGAAGGAAATCACTAATACTTACGGGGAGGTGATTCTTTTTTAGGTGTGCCTAGTTTTGAACAGATAAGAGATGTTTTTATAAATAGCTCACACGGTTCTACAAGCAAGAATGAAGGTGTTCCTTTTATGGGTGTCAGAGCCACTAACCTTAAAAAATCTGGTTGGGTTAGACAATCTTGCTCTAGACTTGCCATTCATGATCAATCTCGGCTGCTGGAACGCCAGAAGGCTCAATAACCCTCTGAAGCAGGTGGAGGTTAGGAATCCAATTAGAGTTCATAATATTAAGTTATTTGGTTTAGTTAAAACTCGTGTTTAGTCTATGAATAAACACAAAGTTATAAATAATATTCAACCTACATGATTGTTTTTAGATATTATAATCATCATGATCTTAGTCGTATCTGAATCATGTGGGACCCAAATTGGGCAAGAGTTCATCATTTGTGTAATTCTGATCAATTTATTTTTGTTAGAGTGTCCATTCAAAATGATCTTTGGTTTGTTCTTATCGTTGTTTATGGCCATAACTCAGAGGACTTAAGAGACCCATTGTGGAACATAATTTATAGCTTTGATGTTTCTAATAATTTACCTTGGTGCATCTTGGGTGATTCTAATGCATCTTTGTATTCTTATGAGAATGAGAGAGGTGTTTCTTTGATTACTTCAAATCTCAGCAGATTTCAATGGTGTGTTCAGGATGGCTTGGTTGTTTGATTGTTCTCATATGGGTTATTTTTTACTGGTATAACAAGAAGGATTCTTTAACAAGAGTTACTTGCAAGATGGATATGGTCGTTATTAACCTATAATGGACAGACTTAATTTCTAACTCTATCGCAGATTTTATGACATGTAGTATCTCTGACCACTCTCCCATGATTTTCAGTGTTTTCTCTAGTAGATACAATAGTCCTAATACCTATAGATACTACAATACTTTGATGAAGAGGCTGATTTCTTAGCTGATGTTGAGGATGCTTGGAAGTGGGATGTTCATGGCACTCCTATATTCTAATTTGTATTTAGACTAAATAATGTTAAACGGGTTCTAATTACTTGTAGGAAGAAAAAATTCACAAACTTGAGTGCTCAAGTTGATGCTACGAAGACTCACCTTGAGGAGGTGCAGAAAGCTCTTCAGGTGCTCCCTTTTGTCCTTCTACTATTTCCAGTGAGAGAATTGTTGTGCAAGATTATGCTAAGAAGGTAATATACGAGGAATCTATGGAGAGGCAGCAGTCAAGGGTCCAATGGCTTAAATTGGAAGATAATAACAATTTTTTTTTTCATAAATCCATTTTGGAAAAAAGAGTTAGGAATAGAATTCTTGTTCTTTATACTGTTGAGGGTACTAAACTCACTATTGATGAAGATATAACCCAAGAATGTGTTTCCCACTATACTAATATTTTGGTCAATAATCAGTTACACCTTTTGATGCCACTGTGTGGGACCAGATTGAGTTTAGCCATCATGTTTCTATGGGGGAAGCTGACCTTATGACTTTGCCAGTCACCACAGATTATATTGTTTTTGCTTTATCTATTATTGACTCGGATACATCACCTGTCTTGGATGTCTTTTCTTCATATTGTTTCAAGTGTTGTTGAAGGATAATTGGCTCAGACTTTGTTAAGACTGTAAAAAGTTGTTTCTCCAGTGCTAAACTACTTGGTGAGGTAAATGCGACCCTTGTCCAATTGATTCCTAAGATTACTAATACTTATACTTTGAATGACTTTAGACCTATAGCTTGTTGTAATATGATGTACAAGTGCATCACCAAGATCTTAACTATCAGATTAAAAAGTGTGGTGAATAATTTGGTTAGCCAATGTGAGTCAACATTTATATCAGGAAGGTCAATTCAAGACAATATCATGCTTGCACATGAGCTTCTTAGAAACTTTCACAGAAACAACGGTACTCCCAAGTGTGCTCTTAAGATTGATCTAAGGAAAGCATGTGATTTTATTAGATGAAATTCCTTGCTCATAACTTTGCAAAAGTTCAAAATTTCCTGGAAGTTTATTGATTGGATAAACATGTGTATTACATATCCTAAGTTCTCTATCAAGGTGAATGGTTCGACTTATGGGTATATTGTAGGTAAGAAGGGCATCCGACAAGGATGTCCTTTGTCCCCATATGTTTTTGTTCTTATTATGGAAGTGTTTAATTATCTTATGATCAAACATGTGAGTTTGGGGTTCTTATCGCTTCACCCGGGATGCAAGAACCCGATAGTCACCCATCTATGTTTTGCAGATGACTTATTGGTTTTCATGAAGTGGTGGTTCAGTCTGCTAGATCATTGGAAAACACTCTCACTATCTTTTCTAACATGACTGGATTGGTGGTTAACAATCAAAAGAGTAACATTTTTATGTCATTTATCGATCGCATCTCTTGCATCAGCATTAAATCTGTCTTGGAGTTTTAAGATAAAGTCTTACCTGTTAGGTGCATTTGTCTTCCCCTGCTCTCCACTAGGCTCTCTCACAATGATTGTACCTCTCTAGTGGATCACATTACTGCTAGAATCAAATTTTGGAAAGCCGGAACCTTTTCTTTTGCATGAAGAGTTCTTCTCAGGTGATGGCAGGGACATATCTGCTTGGTCTGATAAATGGGTGAGGGAGTAAGCTCTAAAAGATATATACCCAGAAAATAACTATATAATGCAATTTCCAGAAATGAAAGTCTCAGATCTTATTTTAGATGGAGAGTGGATACTACCTGCTGAGCTTATGGAGATGATAAGAGTAAATGACTTTCCTGTAATAAGTGGTGTTAGAGACTGAAGAATATGGACTGGTACTGTTACAGGGGAATTCACAACATCTTCTGCTATAGAGTTGATTAGAAGAAAATATGCTCATATCAATTGGACTAATCATGTGTGGGATAATTCAGTTCACCCCAGTATAGCTAGTAATGTGTGGAAGTTGGCTAGAAACATAATTGCTACTGATGATAATATGAAGAAAAGAAACTTCAATATGGTTTCAAGGTGCAATTTCTGCAAAAATGATGAGGAAAAAAGATAACATATTCTGTGGTCCTGCAATTTTAGTGAGATAATCTGGAAATGGCTTGGTGGAATGTTCAGTTTCAGAAACCCCAGATCTTTTGATGATATTTTTCAACTTGCTCAACAGAAGAGTCATGCAATCAAAGAAGTTTGGAAATTAGCATCCTTCATAACTATGAAAGAACTATGGTTCTTAAGAAATGAATGTTTTTTTGAAAATGGAAGATGTGATGTTCAGGTCATTAAGAACAAAATTTTGAAGACTATAATGGACAGTGAGATATGAATGAAGTCAATGATGTGGAATAGACAATATGATTTGCAGGTGCTAAGAAGTCTTGGTTTAAAAGCAAGAGGGGTGAAAAGTATGACTGTAAAAGAAGTTTTTTTCTCTCTTCCAGCACATGGACAACTACTTTTATGTTGTGATGGGGGTTCTAAAGGAAACCCAGGTGCAGCAGGATACGGGATTGTTGGGAGAAATAGCTTAGGTGAATTCATAATAGCAATTTCAGGAGGTCTGGGCATATCAACTAACTATTTTGCAGAGATTTATGCAGTGATAATAGCAGGTGAATGGGCAGTACAAAATGCATTCCGTAATATTGTCTTCAGAATTGATTCAAAGGCAGTGATTAAAGCTTTTACAGCTCAGAAAATTCCTTGGTTTGCTGTAGCAAGGTGGAGAAAGATAGTTTCAGTTGTAACTCAGTGGAGTTTTATCCATAGCTACAGGGAGATTAATTTCTCAGCTGACAAAACAGCTAAAAAAGGAGCAACACTGTGCAGGGGAGAAAAAATAGTTTTTGACAGTCAACCATCTTTCTTAAATGACCTGGAAAATCCAGATCAAACATATTATAGGATTAGCTAAAATTTTGTAATATGTTTTTTGTTTTTCTTTCTTGTTTAGAAGCCTTTAGTCTATTTTTGGTTGTAACTTTTGTTTAATCTCTTTGGCTATTAATAAAATTTGATTGTTTAGCAAAAAAAAGGAAGAGTTCTTCTCTTCAAGGTTATTCGATATTTTGTATCTCTTGCTTTGTTCTCTTAAAGAAGACTGTCAATCTTATTAATTATACCTTTAAAAAGTTTCTTTGGTCAACATAGATTTGGTACATAAACAACCTTCGGTTAAATGGTCTATCGCTTGCCTCCATGCGGTGAAGGAGGATTAGGGATAAAATACCTCGAGACCACTAATACTGCCTCCAACCTTAGACATATATGGGGTATTGTGTCAATCAAAAATACTATTTAGGTTTTATGGGTTAAGCAAAATCTAATAAAGGGGAAGTTTTTTTGGCACATTAAACCACCGGGTGATGCTTTATGGTGTTGAAGGAGCATATTGAATCATATGGAGAAAACACTAAGCTGTGGGAAGATAGGTGGTTACCCCAAGGAAATCTGCTTAATAAGTTTCCTCCTCATATGCAATATGATTTCTAGTCATCATGTGGAGACCAAGGTTAATAGCTATTTGAGTATTGGGGTTTGGTCAATTACTCCTAATTTGGCCAACGGATTCTCTCTTGGGGTATGGATGTGGATCCATGGAAGTTTTTTTGGCACATTAAACCACCAGGTGATGCTTCATGATGTTGAAGGAGCATATTGGATCATATGGAGAAAACACTAAGTTATGGGAAGATAGGTGGTTACCCCAAGGAAATCTTCTTAATAAGTTTCCTCCTCATATGCAATATGATTTCTAGTCTTCATGTGGAGACCAAGGTGAGTAGCTGTTTGAGTATTGGGGTTTGGTCAATTACTCCTAATCTGGCCAACGTTTAAGGCAGTTTATACTGGGAAGTGCTAAATGTCAAGAATGATCATTTGATTGAGGATATGATTGTGTGGACTGCTGGCCAATTTGGGGATTACACTCTTAAAGATACCTACAATGCTCTAAGGACCCATGCTCTTAAGAAAGATTACAATTCTTTAGTTTGGTTTGCTCACTGCATTCCAAGGCAGTGCTTTATTGTTTGGGTGGCTCTATACAGGGGGTTAAAAATAAGATTCAAGCTACTCTCTTGGGGTATGGATGAGGATATAGTGTGTGTGTTGTGCAACCTATTGCTTGAAGATGATATATCAAGTGTACCTACTCTTCTCAGATATAGGAAATGATGTTCTCTCTACTAGGTATCAGGTACTCTAATCTCTCTGATTGGGATGCTCAGATAAAATGGTGTGTAACTCAGTTCTCCGGCCTTAGGTCTGTGGGTACCTTGAGGAAGCTATCCTTCAATGCTTGTATCTACCATGTGTCGATCGGGAGGAAGATATCGCCGTATATTCACTCAGAAATCAATCCCGCCTGAAATGCTTCTCCAAATGGTTTATGCTGATGTGCGGCTAAAGATGATATATACTTATAACGTTATGGATGATACTAATGAGAATAAAAAACTTGCTGCTCAATGGGGGTGCTTTCCCAAGTTTACTCTTCCTAAACAGATTACAACTACATGAAATAAACCTAATATTTGAGAAGTTGTTGTGAATACTAATGGATCCGTAGGTGAAGATTGTGCGGGGTTTGGAGCTATTGTCAGAGATGCAACTGGTGACCCCATCAGTGCATCTGCTGGTAGCTCGACATCTGGTTCCATTACATTACATTACATTACAAGGTGCAGAAGCAAGCCTGAAACTAGCCATTATGAAAGGATGCTCAAAAGTCTCATTGCGATCAGATTCCTCGACAGTAATGTCCTATCTCTATAAGGACAATTCCAAACCTCCATGTCAGTGCCATCATGCGTGGGAATCCATTAAAAGATATCATAGCCAGTTGCAGTCATGCTCAATTGTTGATAACTATAGAGAAACAAATAAACATGCGGATATGCCGGCTAGCTATCGCCCTACTGGTGAGTTTGTTGAGATCATTCCAAGTTCCTTTGCTGAGGAGTTAAAGAAGATAGTGGCGGAAGATGCTGCTAGTAAAGTCGGTTCCAGTAGTGTTGAGTTTTTTCTTTGTTGGTTTGGGTTGTGTAGCCTTGTATGCATATATTTTTTCTTTTCCTTTTTGTTGGTTGGGGTCTCCGGAGCCCCTTTTTTTTTCCACAAGAAAAAAAAGAAAAAAAAGAAAGAAAGAAGAAGATTGGAGACAAATGATGAACCAGACATGGATAGTATTTTTACCGAAAATTATAAACTTCCGAGCTTGCAACTGCTTATAACTGATATAAGAGCGATTACCTCTTTTATTTCAAAATTACTATAAGGGGTTATCAAATTTCATATAAAACAAAATAATTCTTACCACCACATCCGCTGGATTGATAATTCCCCGTAAAATTTGGGTAAGCTCACGTAGCAGTCGTACTTTCGCTTCTCAGCCTTTTACGGGAAAAATTGCTGCTAGTTAGTACTTAGTAGCATCACTCGTATAGGTACAGCCCCTGCTTAATTTCCATTGCGAAAACATCTAGGCATTAAAAACAAAACTAAAAGACGCTGTCTAGCTGGCTATATTTCGTGTTGCAAGTACTAGCTATATAATTGATTTTTGATTTCGATGCTTGCAAGTACTAGCTATATAATTGATCTCGATTCTTGTATATTTGTGCGTATGTCAGATTTGTTTTGCGCAAATGCCATGAAAATTTAAATTTTACTTGGGAAACAATCAAACAGTTAAAAAGTTGGTTCATTTTCTTCACCAAATCTGAACTGGCTTACTGGATTTAGGCAGCTTCCTGCCTGTTGACTAATTACATACAATTACAATCGGATTAAGATTAATGCAGAAGCTTAAAGCTTAAGTATGATTGATTCATGCATTAAAATCCTCTAATCTTACTTATAGACGACTTAACAATATATGCCGATCGATGATAACGTAACGTAACATATTATGTTTTCTGATTAAGTAATTTTTACAGATAATTGATCTTGATTAACTATTAGGAAAGTACTGTACACCTTTATATCAAATCAAACAGAAACAAATTTGTGGATTATGATATTATTAGCTAGGATTTTGTCTTAGTTTTGTGGGTCTCAATGTGCTGCTTAGGATTTGTTTTACATTGTAGCTTTAGGGTTTAAATTAGTAGAGTAATAATGAATGAATATAGATAATGTGGTTCACAGGGGGGGGTCGTGTCATCGGAATAAGCTAATAAATAAAATGATGCACCTACAAAGAGTTGGTTTATGATTTTGTTTAATAAATGGGTTCTTTCTGGTTCATCTCATCATTTAACAAACCTCATTTAAATAGATTTGACCACCCTGTTTCAGGGCATCGACTCCCACTTTTACAGCAAAATGCTGAATAAACAATCCCACTATAGATTTTTTTTCTTCCTGTCGTGCATTCGTCCTCTTTTCCTGCGAGTTCTCGTTGTGTTCGTTTGAAATTGGCAAATTCGGCATACGGAAATAATGCAGAAGAAGAAAGAAAAATTATAAGTTGAGTTTGAGACTGCTTGTAGATTTGACTCATAGAGAATGTATCCAAATTTTATGGAAAATTAATACTCGATAGTCTTTTTTTTAATTAGAAATATCTGATAGTGTGATACAATTTGGATTGAAAGTAGTAGGAGACAAAGAAAAAAAAAAAATAATCCCACCCGACGCCAAACAAGTATAGAGGGTCTTTGTGAAGACATATATAAATAACCTTGGGTGTCGGTCACTTTGCTCATGCATAGCTCCACTGCCCATGGTTGTTCGAACTTCGAAGCTATATAATAACCTATTAACCTTAGTGCAAGATAGACAGAATGAATCATCACTCTAATTTACCTAGCTAGCTAGTTGCTGAATTAGGTTCAAGAGTTATAGTTTCTTGCGTTGTTTGTTTTTGTAAGAGCTTATGTGTCGCTAGACAATTGCTCAGAATTTTATTATTGAATTTGTTTTCACACAATACAATGACCATTCACTGCTGATACTTTTATATCAGAACACATTTGACAGTACAGCTGTAATAGCTAACTTGCACTAACTAACTAACATGAGCCAATACAACCGACATTACAAAATATCTGCCGACACAAAGGACTATTGAGCTTCTGTAGTACTATGATCAGGTGATTCTCTAACACCCCCCCGCAAGTCCAGGGTCTTGGGAGAGACACTGAGCTTGGATCGAAACAAAGAAAACTTTGTAGTAGAAAGTGCTTTGGTCAAAATGTCTGCCAATTGATCATGAGTACTGATGTATCTGACAGACAATTGCTTACTAGCAACTAGCTCTCTGACAAAATGAAAAGCAATTTCTATGTGCTTCATTCGATGATGAAAGATTGGGTTTGCAGTGAGATATGTAGCTCCTAGATTGTCACACCAAAGAACTGGAGACCTAGGAGAAGAGAAATGCAATTCAGTCATTAAGGATAGCACCCATAACAGCTCAGATGTAGCATCAGCAACTGCACGATATTCTGCTTCTGTGCTGGACTTGGAAACAGTTTTCTGCTTACGAGAGCACCAAGATATTAGATTAGGACCCATATAGATTGCCATTCCACTTGTTGATCTTCTGTCAATAGGATCACCAGCCCAGTCTGCATCTGAAAATGCTTGTAGTTGCAAGCTATGAGATTTCTTAAATTGAAGGCCAAAGGACACAGTACCCTTTAAATAGCGCATGATTCTTTTAACTCCAGACCAGTGAGCCTCAGTAGGAGAAGACATAAACTAACATGCTTTATTCACAGCATATGCTATATCAGGGCGTGTAATAGTAGCATACTGTAAAGCTCCTACTGTGCTTCTGTAGACTGCAGGATCTTCTAAAGGTGAAGATTTAGAATCAAAAACTGCAGTAGAGATTGGAGTTGCACAAGGTTGACAGTTATGCATCTTGGTTTTCTGAAGTAGATTACTCACATATTGTTCTTGAGAAAGATGAATACCAGTTGCATTATATGTAGCTTGAATACCAAGAAAGAAATGTAGATCCCCAAGTCCTTAATGGCAAATTCGAGCTCAAGCGTGAATGAGAGAAGCAATGGCGGGAGGAGAACTACCAGTGACTAAAATATCATCTACATAAATTAGTATATATAGAGTCAGTATTCTCAGTAACCTTGAAAAATAGTGAAGTATCTGTTTTAGAAGCAAGAAAACCAGATTGTGAAAAGAAAATTGCTCGATCTGTCAAACCATGCCCTAGGGGCTTGCTTTAAGCCATATAGTGACCTCTTAAGTTTGCAAACATGATTGGGATAGTCCTTGTCTTGAAAACCAGGAGGTTGACACATGTATACATCCTCATTAAGATAGCCATGTAAGAAGGCATTTTTAACATCTAATTGCCTTATAGTCCATCCTTTATAGAGACAAATTGAGAGCATCATCCTGACTGTGGTTGGCTTAACAACGGGACTAAAGTCTCTTGAAAATCTATCCCTTCAACTCGAGTATAGCCTTTGGCTACTAACCTGATTTTAATCTTTCAAGTAGAACCATCTGATCTTCTTTTAACTCGAAAACCCATTTGCACCTATAATGTTCATAGAAGGATCATAAGGAACAAGAATCCATGTGCCATTTTGCAACAGAGAATTTATTTCATCACACATAGAAAGCCTCAAGCTGGAATTGTATTAGCCACAAGTAAAAAAGTAGGAACAGAATGTCTTCATTAACAGTTGAACATCAAAATTTGAAAAAACTTTAGGCTTAGTGATACCACTTTTACCTCTGGTCTTCATAGAATGAGCATTTTGAACAGGTGGAGACAAAATAGAAGTGGAAGCGGCTTCGTAGTACTTGTGATCACTAGTTGTAGGCTATTGGAGCTAATGGTATGTCAGATGAAGGATCGGGATCATTAGAAACAAGTGGAGAAACTGACATTGTAGACAAAGTAGCATCTTGAGTGGAACCGAGTGTAGATGAAGAAGCACCAAAAATAGAGGAGTAGGGAAATTCATGCTCAAAAAAACAACATGTCTAGATATAATGATCTTGTTTGTTAATGGATTTAAGCACCTATAACCTTTATGCATAGCATCGTAGCCTAAAAAGATGCATTTAACGACCTTGGCTCCAACTTGTGTGCATTGAAAGACCTTAAACAAGGATAGCAAGCACAACCAAATACCTTGAGAAAATTATAATCGCTTTAAATGAAACAAAGTTTCTAAAGGAGATTGTTGATGCGATGTAGATGTAGGCGGTCTATTAATCAAAAAATTTGTTGTCTCAAAAGCATAAGACCAATAAGATAGTGGTAGAGAAGCATGTGAAAGAAGAGCAAGACCAGTTTTCAACAATGTGTCTATGTTTTCTCTTCCCATTCTTGATGTGCATGTGGACATGAAACTCTATGACCAATACCACAAGAGTCTAAATAAGTAGACACATTTCTGTATTCTCCTCCTATCAGATTGGATCAGTTTAATGGAAGTACCAAATTGTTTCTCAACATAGGTTTTGAATTTAATGAAAGTAGGTAGTACTTATGTTTGTAAGAAAGTGGGTAAAGCCAAGTGAACCTACTTGAATGAGTCAATGAAGGAAACATAGTATTTAAATCCATTCATCGAGCAAATTGGTGAAACCCATACATCCAGTGTGAATAAGATCTAAAGGACCATGAACATTATTTTGAGATACGAGAGGAAAAGGTAGAGCATGACTTTTTGCTAATTGACAATCACTACAAATAGAGCTAGTAAGATGATCATCTATGACAGTGTTAACTGAGGCTAATACATGTTTAAGAGTCTTGAAAGCTGGATGTCCTAACTTCTTGTGCCAATCATCCGAGCTTGAGACAGTTGAGAAAGCTTGCTTGAGAGGTGCAATTGAAATCAAGATCATCTGATCCATTCTTAACAGTCCAAAAGAAGAAGCTCTTTGTGAGTGACCAAATCCTTGACACATGAAATGATCAGGATAAAAGCGAAATAGCGAGTTATTATCCTTTGCAAATTGAAGACCGATAGCAAATTCTTTGTGATACTAGGAACATGAAGCACATTTGAAAGAGCTAATGCAGTATCATTAGAATGAAAAACAGAAGAACCAATATGAGTTATAAGCAAACCTGATCCATTCCCAACTTTAACTTGATCTGAGCCTTGATATTCTGAATGAAGGGTTAAATTTGACAAATCAGAGGTAATATGGTGAGTAGCACCGAAGTGCGTACCCAAGATGTGGAAGGTGATGCAGAATCTTCATTATAAACTAAAAGCTTCGTTCAGGCATCCAAAAATCATCATACTCGAGTACTCGAATATCCATCATCATAAGAAGCATGGTAAGCTTGAGCTGTGGAGAAATCAATATTAGAGTATCGATGGTGACATTCGTTAGATTGATGACCAGGTTTGCGACAAAGTTGACATTCCACATAATAATCATACTTTACTTGGTGGAAAGAAATTTGAAGAGCCTCTACCAAATCTTCCACTTGATCGACCTCCATTGGTGAATCTACCACCAAAATTGGAACGTCCTCCAAAATTTGATCTACCACCTGATCAAATCGACCTCCTCTCATCGAATTATAACCTCCTCTAGCAAAAACCGGATCGAGAAGTTCCAAAGACTACCTCGATAGAAATTAGGTGACCAATTTGAAGTAGAGTAATTAGGTGAAAAATTACCAGAATTATGACTCATATGAGAAGTTTCAAAAGATGATGGACTAGAGCCATAATGAAACTGAGGTGGATGAGCAACGTTAGCAGACGCAGTGGTGAGATCGACTTGTGAATCAGCAAGAACACGAGTTTCCTCAGATAAGAGAAGACCAAAAAGATCAGAGGAAGTAATCGGATTTAAGTTCTTCATTGTTGAGTATTAACAGATGTCTTGAAAGAATTAAATTAGGAGGTAAGCCTTGAAGAATATGAAATACAAGATCTTCATCAGACAAAGGACGATCAATTTGAGATAATTGATAAGCAATCGATCGAGCTCTGTTGAAGTAAGTATGCATTGAATCTGAGCCTTTCTTGAGTTGGATCAAATCAGTCTTCAACTGCATAAGACGAGATCTAGATGTAGCGTTGTAATTGTTCTCCAATCGAGTCCAAACTTCATGTGAATAAGTACAATCAACTACCTGAGAGTGAATTTCTTCAGTACAAGCAGAAAATATCCATGATAAGATAGCTTGATCCTGATTAGTCCAATAGAGATACTCTGGATTTGATACATAGTCATGTTCAGCAGCAGGCGTTGTCGATGACGTTGGATCGGAACGAATATATTTCACCGGACATTGTAAAGAACCATCAACAAATTTGAACAAATCATAACTTCTTAACAAAGGTACAATTTGAGATTTCCAGAGGATGTAATTTGTAGTTGAAAGTTTGGATGGAGGTTTAAAGGTGAGTGAGATATGAGTTGAATTTGATTTTGAAGTAGCCATTAAAGGATAATGAAGTTATCTGATACCATGTAAGAGCTTATGTGTCGCTAGACAATTGCTCAGAATTTTATTATTGAATTTGTTTTCACACAATACAATGACCATTCACTGCTGATACTTTTATATCAGAACACATTTGACAAAGATCTGGTGTAATAGCTAACTTGCACTAACTAACTAACATGAGCCAATACAACCGACATTACAAAATATCTGCCGACACAAAGGACTATTGAGCTTCTGTAGTACTATGATCAGGTGATTCTCTAACAGTTTTACAACTTTATAATTGATTGTTTTGATTCTTGTTTAGGGATAAGTAGCGTCCTTTAGTGAGTTACTGCGTGTGGTAGGGGTGAGCATGGGCCGGTATGAACCGGTTTTACCTCATCCGTATCCAATCTAATTCACTACGGATTTCAAATCTGGTTTCCGCATCCAATCCAACATCCAACGAATTTGCATCCATTGGATGGACGGATGAACGGATTTGGTGAGGATAATCCAATGGATTTGTGTTAGTTAAAATTTATAATGAAAAAATAATGCCAATCTAGATGACTTCTTATAGAACCCACACATTATATATATATGTATATAAATATAGAAGTGTCATGAACAACACTTCAAGCAAACACCTTAAAAATTCTAAAATTATCTATAATTTTTTTAGAAACTATGTAAATGTCATTAATTTAACGGATATGGATGTCCAACGAATTTTCAAGGTTGCATCCAGGTCCAATCCGTAATCCGTTGGATTTCAAAAATTTCATCCGCGTCCAACCAATTAACGAACGGTCCGGGCATCCATCAACAAAATTACGGTTTGTCCCAGTTAAATTCGCGAATTATGGATAAAATGCTCACCCTTAGCCGGTGGTGCTAGCTTGATAAGAATTGGGATGCCAATGCCATAAAACTTGAACGTTATTTTAGGGACCATGGTTTTTTTGGCATAAGTTCGGTTAGAAAAAATATTTTTTTCAAGATTAGATATATCACGATTTCAAACTTTGCTCTAAAGCTCTATCCAAATAATAACCCAGGCCCATAAAAAGATGGAACAAACTCTGGTAAAGACTACGACTAAACTGTCCAGAGTCACTACAGTCAGATCACTAAAAAGGTCCCAAATTTATAAGTCTGAAAAATCTGTGTCACTTAATTATGGGGTTCAAAATGGCATGTCAAGTTATGTAAACATACAAAACTTGCCCAAAAAGCAGTTGCAAACCACAAAAGAGTCCCCCTAACAAACTTGTCCTTTTAGAGCATTTTTCTTCTGCTGTACTGCTAGCATGCATTTTGTGTTCTTGTGCTTTTTAGTGTTCCCTATCTGAAATTTCTAGCCAGTTAGTTAAATCTTCTGAATCGTGTCTGGTAATTCTAGCTATAAATACCAAGCAATCTTCAAGCTTCATCTATCACTAGCTATTGTGTTAAAGTTGTAAGTGAGAGTTGTAGGAAACTGAACCTTTTTTTAGCACCTTTTATGCATGTATGGCTCCATGTGCTTTAACTTTGGTCCAGTTTCCTCCAACATCTTACCTCCAACCTTCACTTATTTCGATCTTGAACTCGAAGAATGATTAATGTCTGGAAGTGAGAGTTGGATGAAACTAAATTGGTTATTCACCTTTGTTTACAACCAACTTAGTTTTCTCCAATATCTCACATCCAGTATACACTAATACTCATAGGAGATTTCATTCTCTATTCTAAGCGCCAATGGAAGCGGAACAAAGACAAAGTTAAAGTTGCAGATGAGAGTTGCAGAAAACTGAACCTGTACAGATGGTACTGATCATTTGTATGAATATGCATGGTTCAGGTTTCTGCAGCTCAACATCTGCAACCTTCACTTGGGACTTGTAGAAAGAAAACGGTTCTTCTCGGAAGTGAGGATTGGATAAAACTAAATTGAGAGTCTATTAATTACTTCATTTTTACTTGGTCAATTTAGTTTTCTCCAATGTCTCACATCCGAAAATTCCTTGCACATCATGATATGGCCGAGTTAGAGCCTAGAGGGTGTTGTTGATGAACCTCGTGAATTTGCAGGTGACAAAACAACGGTCAGATTCTTGGAGTTTCACATCTAAGGAACAAAAGAGACTTGTCGATCTCAAGGATACAGAAATAGGCTTATTCCACTTAGGAAAGGAGAATGTGCAGGTTTGTTAGATTCTTTAAGCAGATGGTTTTCTTCTTCTTTGAGCAAGATGCTAAATTTGATAACGACTTTAATATCCTTTTCAACTTTATTGCAGCTAATGTACGTACAGTGAAGAGGAGAAAGCTTTTGGAACATGCTGAAAACTGTGTTATGGCACATAGAGCTATTGACTCCATCAAGGGTCCTCAGAACTTTGTAACGTCAAGACGGTCCAGATTCGTGGTGTTGGTGGCGGCGGTGGTGGACTTGATGCAGCTGCTGGTGGCGTTATAGTACGGATTTTTAACTAGATGGAAGTGATCAGTTGAACAAGGATTGCGCTGGTCTACAGGGAACTATTTTTCTTTAGTCTGCAGCACTCTCTGTAGATACAAAATTTGCGCTTTAGCTATCTCTGCATTACTGTTTGTGGTAATGCAGAGTTACCACACAACACAAAACTGTACCTAAGTTAGCATAAACTGAATGAAAATTAAAGGCTGCATAATTGAGTTATACGATCCAACAACTAAAGAACTCACCAATATATCTCTATTCATTTTTCGCTGTTGATATAGAAAATTTCGTCCTTTGATATCTGTGTCATTCTGTTGTTTGATCTACTGGAACGCCGTTGAAGTCACCATCGCCCTTTGATATCTCTACATGCATAATCCTCTATGCTCTATCTATATCTACAGTACAGGCCTAGCAAAATTCTCTACATTAGTTGCGAGCAATTGATCCATTGCATTTTGTTGGGTTTTAGCAGCTAACAACAAAAAAAAGAAAAAAAATAAAACACAAGGCGGCAGCGGCAGCAAAACCGGTCCCCCGAAGGCCAAGCAGAACTGGTTGGTCGGACAATTCCGCAGCGAACAAGGCCGAGCCACAGATTCTGTACACTCTGCCGGATCTTCAACCTCCCGGTATATGAAGCAGTCCCAAGTTGAGAGTTTTTTCGGTGTGGGACTAAAAATATGGTAGACTCTAAAACCAAAACCCCGATGCCTATTATTCATTTGCATTCAAAACCTCCCTGTCTTTCTCTCTTTCCTCCCAAGGAGATGAGAAAATATGAGAATAAATTCTAGGAAGAAACCCTAAATAATTTTTTTCTAGATTAGCAATCCAAGAAGATAAACCATCTATAAATCTCCATTCTCCAGCCTCTCCGCATAAATCGGAAGATGAAAGAAGATTGAAGAACCAGCTGCAATAATGTCAAGCACCGGAAGAGATGCACAGTGAATCATTAATCTGTTTGCAAGAATTTGAAATCACTTATGCTTGATTATGATTCAGTGTTTGCATGCTGTTAATATTGATGATTACACATTCAAATCTTTAGGTTATTATGTTTAATTGCTGTTTAACACATAAGGAAATACCCAAATCACCTAATAAGTTTAAGGTTACCAGATTCAATATTCGCGTTGGTTTGGTTTTGGTTAATCACACGAACGATTACAAGATGTTGGCTCAATATGAAAGCAGATATCAACCCATTTGCTCATCTTTATAGTAATTGAAATTGAGAAACCGCAGTGTTTGTGGTCCTGGAGTCTCGAATGCTGTTGAAGTTGTGATTTAATCTTGTAAATTTGGCCATAAACCCAAAGGCGGAAGGTGTTTCTGGATCCAGGACTTTTCTTTCCGGGGATTCCTCTGGACTTTTGCCACCAGAGTTTTGTATTTGGTGATAAATTCCCATTTCAGGATTACAGTTTTTCATCTACTCAAGCATGCCATCAGAAACCTTTTTTTCTTATTTTTGGGTATTGAATCGTGGTGGGCAGTTGGTTGGTTAATCGAAAGATGTCATGTTCAACCCACCCACCTTCAATAGGCCATAAACCCATGTTTCTGGATCCAGGCATTTCTGTGTATTTTGATAAATTCAAGGTCCAAAGTGGGTCTGGAAGGGACTAAGAGAACATGTTGCTCTTTCTTCAGAAATTTACGATCCCTGATGGACCTCTTATCTCTATGGTAGAGGGTACAGGATGGAGAGCAATATAAGTTTCTTGCTGGCCATTATGATCAGTGAATGGTCTACATTTAGTTGAGCACATTAGCAGAAGTTAGTTTCCATGAATTGGATGCAGAATATGGAGAATATCAATGTTTGGAAGTGAGAATTGGATGAACCTAAGTTAGTTTTTTCTATTTTCTTTTGTCCACAAACAACTTGGTTTCCTCCAATATCTCACATCCAGTGTACACTAATACTTATAGCAAAATTCGTTTTTTATTCTAAGCTAGCGCCAAGGGAAACGAAAAACGGACAAAGTTAAAGTTGTAGATGAGAGTTGGAGAAAATTGAATCTGTGCTGATACTTATCATTTATAGGACTATGCATGGTTCCGGTTTCTGTAACTTTTCTCGTGCAACCTTCACTTCAGACTTGGAGAAAGAGAATGGTTCTTTTCGGAAGTGAGGATTGGTTAAAACTAAATTGAGATTCTATTACTAAGTTTCATAATATCAGTTTAGTTTTCTCCGATATCTCACCTCCGACAAATCCTTATGTAGATGTGGCAGAGCTAGAGGGTGCCGAAGGGGTCGGATCCTCTGTTACCTGTGTCTCCCTTTCCCTTATCCGCACCTATAACAGATTTTAGACTTTGTTTTGATCACTGGATCCTCTATAGGAGCATACATGGAGTCAGTGAGGTATAGGGACGGAAGATACATGCCCAAGTCTCAATGAGATTCTTACAATGAGTCTAGTAGAATGAACCATTTTTAATGCGACATAATTGTTTTTCCCTTCATTTGCATGGCAGTAGCATTGCATATTGTTAAAGCTATGGAACATCAATCTATGGTACAATGTTTGAGCTTATGTAAATTTTCTCATAATAGGTGATAAAGAACGAACAGATGCCTGGAGTTTCACATCGAAGGAACACAAGAGTTTGTCTCAAGGTTATGGAAATGGGCTTATTTCACTCGGGAAAGGAGAATTTGAAGGTTTGCGAAATTCTCTGAACAGATGGTGTTCTTGTTCTTTGAGCAAGATGCTAATTTTAAAAAGATCCTAATATACACAGCTGATATACAGTGACCGGAACAAAGCTTTTGGAACATCTTCAGCTGGTGCATGGCAATGGTGGTGGAACTGATGCAGCTGGTGGTGGTGTTAAGTTGAACAAGGTTTACGTGGGTCTACTGAAATATTTTGCTTCTACAACTGATGCATATTACATGAGAGAGTTGGGAATTCCTACTTTTGGGTTCTCCCCAATGACGAATACTCCAACCTTGCTTCGTGAGCACAATGAGGTATCATGATTAATTATGCTAGTTTTTTGTTATTCAACTTGTAGTGCTAATCATTATCTTTTTTACATAAGAGGAATAAAGACATATGAATATGTGACCAGGACATTGAGTTCTTTTGAAGGAGGAAACCATGAAGCAACGTAGAGCTGTGCCAAAAACATCAGGTGGGTCCTATTGTTCATTTCCTCACACATGTTAGAACTTTTTTATTACCATGATTAAGTCCAATGTGGATGAGCAAGAAGAGTACTAAATGAAACTTTCTTCGACATGTAGAAAGCTAATTGTCAATTCCACATGTTGCTGGCTGAAACCGCCAAAAAATCATGCCAGTTCTATCTTTTCTTGGATACAGTGAAGGCTATACATATGACTAGTTAGGAAATTCGTAGTCTTTATCAATTTGGAAAATTAACTGCTTTGGTTACTGCTTTAAAAAATTCATTATCTTCAGTATTTACCATAGACAGACATATAAAACTAAGATATACACCATGTCAATCCATTTCAGTCCTCAAACATGATGTAATCTATCGTGTCTTTGGTGTATGAATATTTCCATGATTTGAATGCGAAAATAAATATTTCTCGACTTAAATGTTGTGATAAGTTTTGAACCATTGACATACTGAACCGGACCTGCATGAATTTGCAATATTTATAAAACTGTGGATACTTTGCCTCCTTATATGCGTTCCCAGATTGTAAGTTCCAACTTCCAACCACAACACTATTTTTTTCCGCAAACCAATGTAGGCATTTCTAATCCACCTATATATGACTATTTTTAGTAGCTGAAACATGTTATATCTTATCAATACTAAATTGATGTCTTTGTCTCAGTTAGCTCTCTGGATAAGCTCTCAGGAAATCTACCCGTCAGGGAACTAAACAAGTGCGATACTGTCTTGCGATTAGGTTTCTTAAGAATAGCTAAAGGCTAAAGCTTGATCAAAATCATAACTCAGGCCCATGGAAAGATAGACCAAGCTCAGGTAAGACTGACTTGACCAGAGTCCTTGATTTATTACTAAAGTCAGATCACAAGAATTTTTCAAATTTATTAGGGGGTTTCAAATGTATGTCAAGTTCCTGTAAACATACAAAACTTGCCCAAAAGAAGTTGCAAACCACCAAAGACCCTAACAAACCTGTCCTTCTAGACCATTATTCTTCTGCTGTACTGCTAGCATGCATTTGGTACTCTTGTGCTTTTAATATTCCCTTTCTGAACCTTCTAGCTACTAGTCTTCTGAAATCTTCCTGCTAATTTTTGTAATAAATACCAAGCAATCTTCAAGCTTCATCCATCACTAGTTATGGTGTTAAAGTTGTAAGAGAGAGTTGTAGAAAACTGGACCTTTCTAGCGCCTTTTATGTATGTGTGTGCTTTAACTTTGGTCCAGTTCCCTCCAACATCTCACCTCCAACCTTAACTTGTTTGGATCTTGAACACGAAGAATGATTAATGTCTGGAAGTGAGAGTTGGACGAGACTAAATTGATTATTTACCTTTGTTTACAATCAACTTAGTTTCCTCCAATATCTCACATCCAGTGCACACTAATACTGATAGAAAGTTTCATTTTCTATTCTAAGCGCCAACCGAAGCGAAAAAAGACAGTTAAAGTTGTAGATGAGAGTTGCAGAAAATTGAACCTGTACAGCTGGTACTGATCATTTAATGGTGTATGCATGGTTCAAGTTTCTGCAACTCTTCTTCTGCAACCTTCACTTTATACTTGGAGAAAGAAAATGATTCTTTTCAGAAGTGAGGATTGAATAAACTAAATTGAGACTTTATTACTTCGTTTTACTCGATTAATTTAGTTTTTTTCCAACGTCTCACATCGTAAAATACCTTGAGCATCATGATGCGGCAGAGTAAGAGCCTAGAGGGTGCCGAAGGTGCTCGGATCCTCTCTTCCTGTTCTTTCTGACCCCTTATCTGCACTTATAACAGATTTTTGAGTTTGGTTTGATTACTAGATGACACATAGGTCACCATAGGGATCAGGAGGTATAGGAACGAAGGATATGAGCCCTAGTCGTAAGTGAGATTCTCACTGCAATAGAGTGTAGTAAGATGAACCATAACTAATGCCGCATAAGGGTTGTCCCCTTCTTTGGCATGGAAGTAAAACATTGCATATTGCCAGAAATCGACTGTGGGGATTAAGCTGTAATTACATGTAGTAGTTGTAATGGAAGTAAACCAATGTTGTTGTAGGTGATAAAGAACGGTCAGATGCTTGGACTTTCACATCTAAGGAACAGAAGAGTCTTGTCTCAAGGATATACAATGGACTTATTCCACTTGGGAAGGAGAATGTGCAGGTGTGTGGGATTCTCTAAGCAGACTGTCTTCTTCTTCTTTGAGCAAGATGCTAAATTTTACAAAGATCCTAATATTCTTTTCAACTTTATTGCAGGTGATGGACAGTGATGTCCCAAAGCTTTCGAAAACATCTTCAGAACCGCATATTGACTCCATCAAGGGACCTCAGAACTTTGTAATGTGAAGATGATCCAGTTTCGTGGTGGTGGAGCTGATGCAGCTGCTGGTGGCGTGGTATTACGGGTTATTACCCAGATGGAAGTGATCAGTTGAATAAGGATTACGCTGGTCTATTGGAACTATTTTCCTGTAGTATGCAGCACTCTCTGTCTATAAGAAACTTTAACGCTTTAACTATCTCTGCACTACTGTTTGTGGTAATGCAGAGTTACCACACGACATAAAAGGCCACAGAATAAGTTATACGATCCTTTGGTAGCGTTTTATGCAGAATTTGACAACCTCCATGATCCAACAATCCAAATGCAGAACTTGCAACTATATCAGATTTTTGAGCATGTTTTGATCTACTGGAATGCCATAGAAGTCACCATCCTATTAGGTGCACACATAGGGCTAGGGTCTCACAGTGAGAGTTCATTAGTATAGACCATTATTATCTGATTCGGCATAATGATTGTCCTCTTCATTGGCGTGGCAGTAACATTGCATATCATTCGAAATAATTGGTTTAGCGCAAAAATGGAATCCCGGAGTCAGCCACCGTGTGGTACGAGCTGGTTAGTTGGGCAAGGGGTAGGGCATCCATCCGTCGTCGTGCCACTTCTCGTAAAGCAAGGCAAAGCCACAGACTCTGTACACTTTGTTGCTGGCCTTCTCTTCAATCTCCGGGTATATGAAGCAGTCCCAAATAGCGAGTATTCCGATGTGGGACTAAAAATATGGTAGACTTTAAAACTAAAACCCCAATGCCTTCAAAAGCCCGTCTTTGTCTCTTTCCTCCCAAGGAGATGAGAAATCAGAATAAATTCTAGGAAGAAACCCTAATTATCTAAATTTGCAATCCAAGAAGATAAACCATTTATTTAGTCTCCATTCTCCACCGTCGGCATAAATTGGAAGAAGAAGATTGAAGAATCCGCAGCAATAATGTCAAGCATTTCGGAAGAGATGTATTACTTACTGTGTTTGTTTGAAAGAATTGGTATGAACCTTAATCACTTCATCTCATTTTGTTAATTTTAACACCCAGGAAAAAAACCCTTTTCTCAACTACAGTAATCAATTTTACTCCATAGATTTTGATTCGGGTGTGTGAATCTGTTTAAGGTATAGGGACAGAGGATACATGCGCTAGTCTCAAGTGAGATTCTCACAGTGAGAGTCTAGTAGATTGAACCATTTTTAATGCGACATAATTGTTTTTCCCTTCATTTGCATGGCAGTAGCATTGCATATTGTTAAAGCTATGGGCCTTGAGTTGTAATAACTTGTGGTAGTAGTTCTAGTGAAAAGTAACCCAATCTTGTTGAATTGAAGATTAACCTCGTGAAGTAGTAGGTCTTTTATTGTCAGGTTGATATCTCAACCTCAGAGGTTCACTTAAGTTTTTTGGTTTATACCAGATGAAACAAATTGTTTAAGATTTTAAACAGTATTTGTCTAAGACAACGCCTCCTTAAACCTCCAGCTTTTGTTCTCATGGCAACACAACTATTTAACATGTGAAATTATCTTCAGCTTTTATTGCAATGGCCGCATAGCTCAACGTTTTAAATTTTCTCATAATGAGCTTATGTAAATTTTCTCATAATAGGTGACTGTTAGAATTTTGGGTGATTAAATGTAGATGTTTTTGATGAATTTTGATAATGGAGAAGTAGGAACTCTTATGGTTCTTCTTACTCTCTCTCTATTTTGATTAATTGAAGAGATAATACTAATTCTCTTTTCTTTTACAACTTATGGATGTCCTACACCCACATGTGTAGTCTACACACACACAACTTAAATATAAAGTTGACACTCCAATTACACTCTTAACATAACTCACATTACTCAACAATCTCCTCCTTAATGTGATGTTCTTCTACTCCTAGTAGTTCACGGAAATGTTGAAATTTTCCTTTGGGAAGTGCCTTGGTGAATATGTCCGCCAATTGGTCTTCCGTCTTGCAATACTTGAGTTCTATCTCACCAACCGCTTCTCGAATGAAATGGTACTTGAGTTTGATGTGCCTTGCTCTACAATGCTCAACCAAATTTTTGGACATAGCAATTGCCGATTTGTTGTCACAAAAGATTACGGTGCTTTCTTCTTGATTCTCTTGAATGTTTTCCATGATTCTTCTTAGCCATACAACATGAGATGTAGCTATTGATGCTGAAATATACTTCGCTTCCGCTGTGGATTGAGCTACTGTTTCTTGCTTCTTCGATGCCCATGTAAATATACCCGAACCAAGAGAAAAAACATACCCCGATGTACTCTTCATGTCATCAATACATCCTCCCAAGTCGCTATCACAATAGCCAACTAATTTGACATCCAAATTTCTAGAATACATGATTCCAAAATTCATTGTTCCTTGTATGTACCTCAACAACCTCTTTGCCGCGCCAAGATGTAGATGACTAGGTGAACTCATGAACCTAGAAAGCATACTTGAAGCAAACATGATGTCGGGATCTTGTATGTATAAGATACAACAAGTTTCCAATAAGACCTCTATAGTAAGTCTCATCAACCTTTCTTCCTCCATCATCTTTCTTGAGTTTCTCATTCACTACAAGTGGCGTTGATGTGGGGTTACAACCAAGCATACCAAATTTCTTCAACACCTTTTCGGCATACTTGCTTTGAGAAATGAACACTCCATCTTCACTTTGGTGAACTTCAATACCAAGGAAGTACTTGAGCAAACCCATGTCACTCATCTCATATTTCATCATCATTTCTCTCTTGAATTGTTCAATCATATATACTGTGTACGGTCAAGGTCAATAAGCCGTTGAATATTGTTCAACATCACAAAACAAATTCAATAACCTCGATAATGTGAGCGCTACTCTTGGATACAGGTGAGTGTATGTACATAGTGAGAATATTTCGAACCCCCCCCAATCCTGATCCTGGTTTGCATACAATATGCATAAATAGGGTTTGTTTAAGGTTTCGTAGAATATTTCGAAGGAATCTTACCTGTAAATGGATGGATTCTTCGTTTTACAAAGTTTCTGACTTAGAGTAGTCAAATTCGATGATGTATCGTGCTATGTTTGAAGTCAGAACCCTTTCAGAGCTTCTTGGTTCATAGTTTGTATGTTGTTATACCACATTTGAAGTTCGAATCGACACTAAGCTTCATTATCATCAATTTCGATGATGTATCATGCTAAGTATGAAGTCAGAACCCTTTCAGAGCTTCGTGGGATTGTTTTCCATTATACCAAGTTTGAAATTCGAATCGACATTGAGCTTCATACTTATCGATTTTGATGATGTATCATGCTAAGTTTGAAGTCAGAACCCTCTCAGAGCTTCTTGGTTCATAGTTTGTATGTTGTTATACCACATTTGAAGTTCGAATCGACACTAAGATTCATATTCATCAATTTCGATGATGTATCATGCTAAGTTTGAAGTCAGAACCCTCTCAGAGCTTCGTGGTTCATAGATTGCATGCCATTATACCAGGTTTCAAGTTCAAATCGACATTGAGCTTCATATTTATCGATTTTGATGTGTATCATGCTAAGTTTGAAGTCGGAACCCTCTCAGAGCTTCTTGGTTCATAGTGTGTATGTCGTAATACCACATTTGAAGTTTGAATTGACACTGAGCTTCATATTTATCGATTTCGATGATGTATCATGCTACTAATGTGAACTAAAGCTACTTCATGACTTGTATGACTAGTCGAAATTACTTCATGACAAATGTAACTAGTTTAAAAATATATACCGGAAGCACAAAGAGAAAGCACAAAAGCACAATGAAACATACCAATTATCGAATTCATTTCTTATTTTTCAGCTTCATTCTTATACATTTTTTGGATTTTTTTATATCAAAATGTCTATAACATTGTCCTTAATTTATTCATTTTTTTTTTGGATTTTTTTCTTGTCGAATGTTGATAATAAAACCGAATACATGAGCTCGTATTAACACACAAAGAAACATATTTTTCTCAATCCGTATGAACATCCCAAATACAATCTGAACCTTCAATATCTTTTCCTAATCCGTGTGAATATCCCATATACAATCTCAACCGTCCATCATTTTAATTCGGATTTTTTTTTCCCGAAGAATGTCAAACCCTCAGCCACTCAACCCAATTCCTATCTCTTCTCTCAATCACCGCCGCTGAAGAACACCTCTCCACAGGTGACCGCGGCGCTTCATCACCACAGCTGCCGATCCGTCTTCTTCATCATCTTCTCTCCATCTATTAATCTCTCTGCTTTCTTTTTCTCTGCTCTTCTTCTGTTGAAGATCGAGAAGTAAAATTGAGGTATGACTTGAGTAAAACTAAATCGTATAAAAGGAGTTGGTGTTTTTGTTAATTATGAAGAAGAAGATTGAGCCACTGTCATGAATCGAGAACTAGGTTTTCTCTGTGAATCGTTAATTGAGTTACAAATTGAGAATTAAACATGGGTTTGGTGAAGACAGTATGATGATAAATAATTTCTGGAGTGAGGGTTGGGGACTAAATTGGGGGTTCTCTCAATTTGATTGTTGTTATAGCCAAGAACATAAAATCTAGGGATTCGATTGGTGAGGGTTTCAGTGTTACACAAAAACCCCTTTTTGGTAAGTCTTTCGGATCCATCTCTTCACTCCATTATTGTTTCATGCTTGTTTTGATCTTGTAATCTTTATTCTAGTTCTTTTTTGATTAGATCTTTACTGAAACGATTTTTTTTTTTTAATGTTTTGATTAGATTCATTCAAAACCCAGACTGGATTTGAGTTTTGAATTGGATCCAGTAAAAGGGTTTATCTCAATTTTGAGTTTTCTGAAGCCAGTGATTTCAGGATAATCCCTTATGATGAAAACCATATTGAGAATACATGGTGAACGATGAAGAGGTGCTAGAAGGACTCGAACCTCACATTAATTTGAGAGAGTTATCTGTTAAAAATTTCCTATGTAAGCAGCTCCCCTCATGGTTGATGAGCCTCCCATATTTAGTGGACATCGAGATTTATAATTGTTCAAGTTGTGAACAGATTTCATGGCTTGGGTTGATTCCTTGCTTATTACTCCTTAGTAATGATAGATCGCATGTTGGCTTTTATTTTTACCTTATGATTGATTTCTTTCATGATGTTGTTTGTATATAAAGATTACACACTTTGTGTATCGATAGAATTGTAATCATCTTTGCCTTCTTCCATGGATATGTTATTTTTACAGCTGTGGATTGGGTGGAAGAGGAGACAATATAGGGGATTTTTATGAGTCACTGTGACGGAAAAAAATGCCTTCACTTGCAATTCATTGAAAATGAGGAATCATAGTTGAGATACAGATCAAAGTTAAAAAGACACTAGGTATGGGCCCTGCAGTATGTGCCATAACAGATGAATTTCCAGATTTACAGCTAATGTTTCCTTCATATATCATAAACTTTAGTTTTACGTATCTACTCAAGTGTTCAATTTTCTATTAAAATCAATGAGCAGATTTTATGTAACTTTGTGCCTTCATCGCTTACTGAACTACGTCTATGCTGTTATATGCAGGGCTGCCACGGAACTCATTTGATTCCTGTCCAATTTCACATTTCTTTCTGGTAGCTTCTTTCTAAATGAATGTTGTTTGGGTTGAGGTTCATGGAAGAGGCTCTAGTAGCAGTGTCGTATCTTATAACTCCAAAGACCTCGTCACATTGATATTCCCTGTTTCTTTTGCAAATTGGTCATGTATTTGGCCTCCTAGGAATTAGTTAACTAGAAAAGCCATAGCATAACTTAGTAGACTAATCCATGCATATTGTGTGTTGATCAGAAACATTAGGATTTTATCGTCTTTTTATTACATTGAACATCTAAAATTATTGTCATAAGTAATAGGGCATGCCCTTGTTCCGAGGTGTTGGAAGTGAGTTATCTAAGTGGCAATTGAGAAAATGGGGAGAGGTTGAAAATCGCTAGCCTTTTTCCTTTACATTTGAGTATTGTACTTCTATAATTGAAAGCAGGCGAGGCTTTGAACTTGGAATTGTGTTTGTTAGATTGTTTTTTTAATCTTTTTGAACTATGTCTTGATCTGTCAAATGTTAATCCATGTTCTAATTTCTAAAATTGCAAATAATGCATTGTTCTGCGCAGTATTTTGAGGAAATGAAAAACAAAATAGTGTGTTTTGATAGTTTCTAACGAATAATCTTTCTGCGCAGTAACGAATAATTCTACGCTAAGTAGGAATTAGATGTAGCTGTCATATTTGAAGTTTGAATTCTGAGCATCCTGGATATGACTTAGCTGGTGAAACCTCGGCAGCCTTTGCTGCTGTGTCCATCGCTTTTAAGACATTTTTGTATATTAATATCCTCAGAAAAAAAATCTATAGTACTGTGGATATAAGACATTTTTGTATATTAATATGTCACTGGTGTTGGATATTTCTTGATTTTACTACTAATATGCAGTATCATAATCGCTTTTAAGACATTTCCAAACCTCCTTTACAAGTCACTAGTGTTGGATCTTTCTTGATCGAAACAATTGAAGCACCCCTGTGATGAAATTTTTGTGGATAACTTGATCCCATGCCCACCATGTAACTCGAAGAGCTGCAATATAGATGTTAGATATTATGATACTGCATATTAGTAGTAAGGTAGTTCTTTTTAATTACGTTAATAGTTGATCGTCACCAACCTGTTTAGCATGGGCTAGAATTCGAGCAGAATAACGAGGTTTAGTTCTCTAGTACTGACATTCAATTTATTCTTAATGATGTTTTTACCATGTTTAAGCTTAATTTCTACTTCTACATTTGAGTTTTACTTAGGATTTCCAGTGTTGTTTGTGCAGCTGAGCTGAGGGGTTGTTGTGTCGCTGCCAGGATTGAGTCGGTGAGAGATTTCAGGTGGAGTTGTTACTTCAGTGGTGCGACTGAGCAGCTTTTGCTGGTGATTAAAGCTGTAGTAATGAGCAGTAGGTGGTCTGGTATTTTAGAAATGCATTGCATTAGCTGTGACAGTGAGTGGTGAGCTGCATAGGTTTTTTTATGAAGATGATGTGGATAGACAAGAAGAAGTTGTAGGAACCGGAGCTAGTGGACTTGCAGGCATGAAATAAATGAGTGGGTTGTTGGTTGGCCTGAAATTGAATGCTCGCTGTGGTGTTTTAAGAAGGTTCAAGAGAAACATGCAAGTTGGTGGTTATGGGATGGAATGACAGTGGATGATGCAGTGAAATTGTTGCAGTTGAGCTGGTAGAAGCTACAGGGAAGGATAGTGCACTATAATGTCTATGCAACTGGCCTGGCCTGGCCTAGGACTAGTCAAGTCTCAACTCAGTAACTCAGACCCTGACATAGACGCCGTTAGTGAGTGTTAGTCATCCGTCACTTCTTACAGTTGACTGTTAGTTTGACTAATAACCTGAGATACATTTTCTGGTCACCTGAACAACTTCCCGGCGACTTTCCCGGCAAGTTTTCTGGGACTTCCGATATAATTTTTTAGCATAATTATTTTTGTATGGGTAAATGTCCTGAAATCGTTAATAAAAAGTATTTTGGATCATTTTTGATAGTGTGATTCATTTGTATCATGATTAATAATCTAAATGGTCCCTAAAGAATCGATATAAGTGGCCAATACTGCCTTCCCGTGGTTGAATATAAACTACGGCCAACTTTTAGATTTCAAACCATGGCCAACGAATAAATAGAGCTATGAAAATTCTAATTTTTGAGTGGCTAAAAACTAAACATGTGGCTAAAATTTAAACATTTGCCACATTAAAGTCGTTTTTTGTGACTTTAAGGTAAGTAGCGTCATGTTTTATCTGATCCCCTGTGTCCAAAAGGTGAACAACATCTACATTGAAAATATTTTGCGTGTCTTTGGAAAGTTTTTAGCCACGGTGCTACAAATTCTTAGTGGCCGTAATTTATTAATTGGCCATGTAAAATGTTTATCACGTGTCTGAAAATATGTATGGCCACAGTACTATATATTGAACGTGACTACAAGTCATGTATTGCCACATCGAAATCATGTATTGTATCTTAAGAATGTCTATTGCCATGGTGTTACAGTTTCAATGTGATTGTAGGTCACGAATTAGCCATGATAAAATGACTTTTGCGTGTCTGATTAGTAGCAAAGGCCATGGTTCAAATAAATCCATGTAGCCTTAAAGTAAACACTGGCCACATTAAACATAAGTTGTGTGGCTATAAGGAACTTATGGCCATGCCAATGCTCAACTGCTTAAAAAAAATAGGGTACCATATGGACACGGTTATAGGGATATGGCCATGGTAAATCATGTCTATTAGTCACACAAATTTTATGTAGCCATAAAGGTATCCTTTTGTCATGGCACCTAATATTACATTTCTGGAGTGAAAAAAATCCATGGCAGAAAGCCTATGGACACGGTGATCCAATGTGTCAAATGCGACTTTTTGTACTAGTGACATCATTACCCGTAAAGATAAGATCATCAACATACAAGACAACGATGAGAATATACGTACCTTTGGTCTTCACATATAGTGTAGGCTCACTCTTGCTTTTGCTGAAGTTTTGCCTTTTGAAGTATCCATCTATCTCACTATACCAAGCTCTTGGTGCTTGCTTGAGTCCATACAAAGCTTTCTTCAACTTGTAAACTTTGTCTTCTTCTCCTTCCTCCACAAAACCTTGTGGTTGTTCTACATAGACCTCTTCATGGAGTTCTCCATTCAAAAATGCTGATTTGACATCAAGTTGATAAAGTAACCAACCTCTTTGGGAAGCCATAGCAATCACGGCTCTAATGGTGTCAAGACGAGCAACCGGTGCAAAAGTCTCATTGTAGTCGATGTCGGGTTGTTGTGAATATCCCTTTGCCACAAACCTTGCTTTGTGCCTTTGAACTGATCCATCCACATTGTACTTCACCTTGTAGATCCACTTCACACCAATAACTTCTTTGTCACTTGGCCTTGCTACTTTGTCCCATGTATTGTTCACGTCAATGACAAAAACTTCTTCTTCCATTGCTTTTATCCAAACCGGTTCTTTTGATGCTTCTTCAAAATTTTCCGGTTCCACCATACAAAAGTTACATATTTCATACACTTCACTCAACCTTTGCATCTTCTTTGGTCGTGGTGGTGGTGATGTTGATGCACTAGTACTTGGAGACATACTTGGAGATGCTCCTTGCCTTGTACTTGGAGGTGTTTGAGGTAGTTCTTCCTCATTTTCTTCACATTCTTCAACTTCATTTGTTGCTGAATTTTCTTGGTCTTCATCAACAATAATGGTTCTCTTCTCAATTTTACCTTCTTCCCAATTCCATGAAGTTCCTTCATCAAACAAGACATCACGACTTGTAATCATTGTGTTGTTCTTCAAGCTAAACAACCTATAACCTTTTGATTGGAGGCTATAGACGAGAAATACACATTTCTCACTTGATTCATCAAGCTTTGTTCTCTTCACTTTAGGAATTTGAGAATAACACACACTACCAAAAACTTTGAGATGTCTTACCGATGGCTTTCTCCCACTCCATGCTTCAAAAGGAGTTTTATCCCATACGGCTTTTGTTGGACACCTATTCATCAAGTAGACGGCGGTGTTGACGGCTTCGGCCCAAAACACTTTAGGCATTCTCTTCTCATGAAGCATGGACTTCACCATCTCTATAACGGTTTGATTCTTTCTCTCGGAAACACCATTTTGTTGAGGAATATAACCCACGGTTAGTTGCCTTTCCAAGCCTTCATCTTCACAAAATTTATCAAACTCTTTTTTGTTGTACTCTTTGCCTCTATCACTTCTCAAAACTTTGATGTAGTGACCACTTTGCTTTTCAACAAGGCTCTTGAACTTCTTGAAGATGCTAAAAACTTCGGATTTTTGTCTCATGAAGTAAACCCAAGTCATACGACTTAAATCATCAATAAATAAGATAAAGTATCTATTACCTCCATGAGTTGGTGTGTTCATTGGTCCACACACATCGTTATGTACCAAACCAAGAAGTTCATTTGCTCTCTATGCTACACCTTTTGGGAATGGTTGGCGATGTTGTTTCCCAAGTGCACACCCTTCACATACTCCATCGTTGTGGTTGATATGTTTTGGAAGTCCTTGCACCATGTTCTTGTTGGAAAGTACCTTGAGACTTTTGAAATTCAAATGCCCAAGTCTTTTATGCCATAACCATGTTTCATCAATGGTTTCCATCCTCAATGCAACATTCTTCTCTTTTTCAAAGATAATTGGAAAGCTTCTATTTTTCTCCATCTTGATACTATTCATGACTTGTCTCTTGTTCTTGTTATTCTTGTCATAAATGGTGCAATATCCATCTTCAAAATGGACATCATAACCAAGCTCCACAAGTTTCCCAACACTAAGCAAATTTTGTGCCAAATCCGGAACATATAACACATCTCTAATGTATTTTGCTCCATTGATAGTTTGCACGCAAATTGTACCTCTTCCGTTAGCTTGAACCATGTTTCCATCACCCATCTTCACTAGAGAGTTTATGGATGTATCCATGTCAACAAACAATCTCTTCACACCGGACATATGAGTTGTACAACCACTATCTACAAACCACACTTCACTTTTGGAAGTCTCCATAGCACTTTGACAAGCATAAAACAAATTTTGTTTTTCTTCTTTCTCTTCGGCTCTACCGGATTTTTCTTCACCTTTGTACCTACAATCCTTCTCCAAATGTCCATAATTCTTGCAATGAAGACATTGGGGTTTTCCTTTGTTCCAACAATTCTTCTCCAAATGACCATTTTTGTTGCAAAAATTGCACCTTGGTACTTGAGAAGTATCACTCTTTGTGTAGTTGTTGGAGTTAGCTCCTCCTTTCTTCCATTTTCCCTTTCCTTTGAAGTTTGATGTTGATTCACCCTTGTACTCATTTTTATATGTTGCTGAATTTTTTGAGTTCAAGCTCAATTTTGATTGAAATGCACTTTCAATTGACTTTTCGGAATGCCTTGACACCCTTAGTTCACACACCTTCAAAGAAGCCCATAATTCTTGTGACTTCAATGTAGCAAAATCCTTTGTCTCCACCAAAATTGCCACAATGGGTTCAAATTTAATTGGAAAACAATTCAATATATTCTCACAAATTCTTCTTTCTTCCATCTTCTCTCCACACATCAACATATTATTTACAATTTCAACAACTCTTGAAGAAAACTCATTCAAACATTCATTCTCATTCATTTTTAGATTTTCAAAATCTCTTCTATATGATTGTAATTTTAATTCTCTTACCTTCTTATCACCTCCATACTCCTTTTGAAGAATATCCCAAGCTTCTTTAGCTTTAGGAAAATGAATTACTCTTGGTAGAATAGTGTCTCCAACTCCTTGTTGAATGTACATGGATGCTTTAGCATTCTTCTTCCTACTCTCCTTAAGTAAATCCTTTTTTTTTCTTTTTCTAGAGTTGATGTATCTTCAATTTCATCATACCCATCTTGAACAATCTCTCACACATCTTGAGACATGAACAAGGTCTTCATTTTGATGGCCCAAAAATCATAATTTTCTCCATGAAAAAGTGGTATTGAGGGTTGTTGAATATAAAGACTTGAGTTGCTAGAACTTGCCATTGATTGGGTTGATGATTGATTGAAGAAATTGGGTTTTTTCTTTTCTAGATCTAGATTTTGAAAACCTTAAATGTTGCTGATTTTTTTGATTTAATGAGTAGAAATGGATTTTTTTACTCACCAAGATCAAATCTAATAGATTTAAGCTCTGATATTAATTGTTAGAATTTTGGGTGATTAAATGTAGATGTTTTTGATGAATTTTGATAATGGAGAAGTAGGAACTCTTATGGTTCTTCTTACTCTCTCTCTATTTTGATTAATTGAAGAGATAATACTAATTCTCTTTTCTTTTACAACTTATGGATGTCCTACACCCACATGTGTAGTCTACACACACAACTTAAATATAAAGTTGACACTCCAATTACACTCTTAACATAACTCACATTACTCAACAGTGACAAAGAACAAACAGATGCCTGGAGTTTCCCATCAAAGGAACAGAAGAGTGTCTCAAGGATATGGAAATGGGCTTACTTCACTGGGGAAAGGAGAACAACCTCTATCACTTGACTGTCCAGAGTCCTTGATTTATCTCTAGAGTCAGAGATCACTAAGAAGCTCCACTAAGAATGTCCCAAATTTATCAAGACTGAAAAATGTGAATTATCCAGATCCTGTAAACATACAAAACGTGCAAACCACCAAAGACCCTAACAAACTTGTCCTTTTGACCATTATTCCTCTGATGCATGCTGATTCTTGTTATAAATACCAAGCAAACTTCATGCTTGATCCATCATTCGTTATGGTGTTAAAGTTGCAAATGAGAGTTGAAGAAAACTGGACCTTTTATGTGTGTAATATTTTGGTCCAGTTTCCTCCAACATCTCACCTCCAACCTTCACTTGTTTGGATTTTGAACTGAAGAATGATCAATATTTTTTTTTCGGTTGGTTGTTTGTTCTATTGGATCTCTTTCGATTAGGATCTGGCTTACCTCCAAGACAAAAGTTGAATACATGTAGGTTACTTCCCATTCATCTGGTGATTGAATGCATGCGACCACCCAAGGCACCAATCGCCGCATAAGCTCACCAAATTCTAGCATTTTCATATATTGGTCTATGAATTCATGGATCCAAATCATACTCTTCTGCCATTGATTTGAAAACAGGAAAAGGAACAATCCATTCAGGACAATCAACAGCATCCTCTAAATGGAACTTGTAGAGGATACCAAACGGAGTAGATGAATTAAACCTCTTATGGTCATATTCTTCGTCAAAACGGATCGAGTATAACTTTATAAGCTATTCGCAAAAGTCAGTCTCTGCGCTTTTGTATTAATATTATAACATTTGAATCAGGCATTGGACCAATGAAAGTGCTGGACGAAGCAAGGCGGATATATTGGCCAAGGCATCGTATTTTCATGCCATCTTGGCTGCAGAGAAGAACTAAAATTCAAGTCTAGATATTTGTAATTTAATATATTAAACAGAAACATTTTTTCTCTAACTCTTATGTTGAACTCTAAAGAATATCTCCATATCACGACCGTCTTATGTTGAATCACTGCTCTTTTACAAATCCACGAGGCTTACAGATGTTGCTCCGTGTGTAACATGGTAAGGCTTAACCTTATAGCTAGAGCCCTTAAAGTGGATGCATCATGCATGCATGTATGTATGCTTAAATGGGCTTGTTTCGCTTGGAAAAGGAGAATTTGCAGGTTTGTGAGATACTCTTAGCAGGTGGTCTTCTTCTTCTCTGAGCAAGATGCGCTAATTCTAAAAAGATGGTAATATTTCTTTTTAACTTTATTGCAGCTGATGGACAGTGATGGGGACAAAGCTTTGGGAACATCTTCACAACTTTGTAATGTGAAGATGGTCCACTTTCATGGTGTTGGAGCCAATGCAGCTGGTGGTGGCGATATATTACCTAGGGAAAAGTGATCCGCTGAACAAGGTTTACGCTGGTCTACAGATTATTATTTTTTTTTTTTCGGTCTGCAGCTCATTCTGTAAATACCAAATTTGCCAATAAAGACGCTTTGTAAAGCAGAACTACCACACAACACAAAACCGTACCTAAATTAGCTTATAAACTGAATCATCCCTGAAAACTGTATCCAACCAAGGGTCACAACATAAGAGGCGCAAAGGGAAAGTAAACCTACTGTGAAGGCGGCGTTGATGATTGGTGTTCTACAGTCTTGCATGGAGCCTTGGCTATATCAACACACCACCATAATATCCGACCCTTGCCTTGTCCCACTTGATCAAAGGTCCATAGCGCTTGGTTTTTTCCTACCTTTAGGTTAACCCAAAACCCTAATTGTAGCTAAGCCAAGTGCACTGTAGTGCTTGCTCCAAAAACCGTAAGTTCTTCTGAATCTTGGAATTTTCTTTCTTCTGAACATATTTATTTTAGGATTCTAAAAATATGTTTGTTTTAGGAATTCTTGTGCCATGCAGACTTTCTATGTTCTGTTGTTTTTATGGCTATATATATTGAGGCGTAGCAGGTTCTTTTGCCTATATTAACACAGATTCGTGCTTGATTTTTGTTTCTAGGTTTTCATAGCGCGATGGGTTCTTCCTCTTCTTCTTGTGCATCATCCATGTCTGGATTTGCAGAGGATATTTTGCATGAGATCTTTCTATACCTTCCTTTGAAATCTATCTTCAAATTCAGATGTGTCTCAAAGGTATGGTCGGTTCTTCTTTCTGACCCTTATTTCCTAAACGAATGGATTAAACTCAACAGTTCTAGTCTTCCTTGGACCTTGTTTTATGGTTTCACACCACAGGAAGATTATCTTCCAGATAATCCTATGAAGAACTGGTTTAGTAATGCATATCTTGAGTTGCATTCTCCCTTTTTTTCTTCTCACAATGGGTTTACGTTTGAGTTTTTAAATCCAAACTCAAATTGCCCGAACATTTTTTTAACGGGAAAAAATAAGTTGTACCTTGTAGGTTCAAGTAATGGTTTGGTTCTTTGTTCGAGTAAAAATTTATATAAGGCTAGTGATTATTATGTTTGTAACCCGCTCACCCAAGAGTGGGTCGCACTTCCTCCTCCACCAAAACCTGGTACAACGGCTACATCTAGTTTCGAATGTGAATTGCTATTGTCATCACTTATTTCCACAAGATACAGTGTTGTGCGTATCCCAGAATTCAAAGGGAAGTCTAACAAATTCAACATTGAAGTGTTTTCTTCTGTTTCGGGTGAATGGAGCATCTGTGAAGTTCTGTGCCCTCAAGTTGTTACTTGGAAAAGGAATGATCATAGCGACTTGCTTATCGTCCATGGAGTTTTGTATTGGATTCAAGGGGAAAATAGAATCCTAGTTTACAATCTGGACAGTAACCAAACCATTAAAACTGGTGGTCGTCAATGTCGTTTGATCGATTTGCCTGACGATAGATCATGTTATTCTGGCAAGCGTGGTATTTGGGAGTCGGAAGGGTTGTTGTGCTATGCAAGTATTGCGGACATAGTCCTGAGCAGCACTTTAAGTGTTTGGGTGCTCGACGAGGAATGGCATTTCCTGCACAAAGATATCAATTTAGATGATCTTTTAACAAAAATGGGTACTGCAGTACAAGATATTTTAGCACATTCAAAAGACTTACTTATGTGTCTTTTATGTAGCGAGATCCAGGTCTTAGGCTTCAATCCAGGAGACAAAAATATTGTTATGCTTAGTTACTCTAGTTATGTTTGGGCATTCAACATCCGAACTAAAAAATTGGAAGAGTTATGCCGCCCTTCATACCTCAGCAGCGTTCGACCATCATATGATAATATGTTCTCACCAGTTGTGTTAAAGACGATGCCAACAATACTACCTCCGCCCACTTGGATGAACACTTCGGTTGCTCAGTAAGTTCGTCAGTTCTACATTGTTGAGGAAATGGTGACAAAAAGTTGTGAAGAAGAATAGCGCATTGAATTTTCATGCCATCAATGGCTGCAGAGAAAAACTAAACTTCCGGTCCAGAAATTTGTAATTTAATTAATTATGTAGAAACATTTTTTGTTTTTGTAGTGTAATGTGCCTTGATACCACTAAGAGAAGTGGAACAACCACTAAGAAGTGGAACTACCACTAAGAGAAGTGGAACAACCACTAAGAAGTGGAGCTCCCATTATGTTGCTTGTGTGCTCTATGTCAACATATACACTACCTCATAGAACCTATATAAGGCCTTCTAGTTTCCATTGTATAAGCATCCCAAAATCAGTTAGAGTTCCTAAACAAAAGAGAGAAACATTAGTAGTGTATAGAGAGAGTAAGAGCAAGAACAAGGTCTTGTTCTTGAGAGGAGTTTATACTCTTGTAATCTTGTTCATATCATAGTACAACGTTATCGTCGTCTTCCAAAGTGGATGTAGATCATCTTGATCGAACCACTATAAATCCTTGTGTTGTGTGTGTGCCTATTTTACATTTGTTTTCATTTCTATTTCAATTCTCTATTGATTGTGCTTAGAAGAGCCATTGGTCATAACAAATTGGTATCAGAGCACCGGTTAAAAACGATCTACGATGGCGGCAAAGTATGAGATTGAGAAATTTGATGGAAGAAATGATTTCAATTTATGGAGGCTAAAGATGAGGGCTGTTTTGGTGCAACAAGGTTTGGTGAAAACTTTGAAGGGGAAAACGGCTCTAGCGAGAAAACATTGAAGGAAGAAGAAAAAGAAGAACTCATGGAGAAAGCACATGGATTAATTCTATTGTGTTTGAGCAACGAGGTCTTGAGAGAAGTGGCAACGGAAACGACACCGGACGGGCTATGGAACAAGTTGGAGAAAAGGTATATGACTAAATCCGTAACTAATCGTTTATATCTTAAGAAGAAATTACATACTCTTAAAATGCATGAAGGAACGTCTATTATAAATCATATTGATGATTATAATAAAATTCTCTTGGATTTGGCAAATATTGATGTCAAAATTGAAGATGAAGACCAAGCTTTGGGTTTGCTTTGTTCCTTACCACCATCTTATGAAAATTTTGTTGATACCGTAATGTATGGAAAAAATACAATTTCCATGGAAGACGTTAAAGCGGCCTTGAACTCTAAGGAGTTAAAGAAGACGGGTATCGACGGTAAAGATAATTCGGGAGATGGGTTGTTCGTTAGAGGAAGAGGAAACCAAAAAGGCGGATTTGATAGGAGTAGATCAAAGTCAAGGTCTAAATCAAAATCCGGTAAATTCTATTGCTTTCATTGTAAGGAAAAGGGGCATTTCAAGAAGGATTGTCCAAAATTGAAGACTGTCGAGAAGAATACCAACCAAGGCACCGCAACAAATGTTGAAGAAGAAAGTGATGATGGAGCGGTTCTCACGGTTCATACCGAAAGCTCGAAGAACGGGTGGATTCTTGATTCGGGGTGTACCTTTCACATGTGCCCTCATAAAGAGTGGTTTACTACTTATCAAGCTAGAGAAGGTGGTAAAGTTCTTATGGGAAACAATGTCACTTGTAAAGTGGTGGGTGTAGGTACAATTCAAATTAAGATGTATGACGGTATGGTGAGGACTTTAACTAAAGTTAGACATGTTCCGGACCTGAGAAGAAATCTTATTTCTTTGGGTACGCTTGATTCAAATGGCTGCAAGTATCAAGGTGAAGGTGGAGTTATTCGTGTCTCAAGAGGAAGTCTTACAATTATGAAGGGCGAGAGAATTAATGGTCTTTATACGCTGCAAGGTACTACTGTGACGGGTGATGCAGCGGTATGTTCTTCAAGTTCTGATGATGATACTACCAAGTTGTGGCATATGCGGCTAGGGCATATGAGCGAGAGGGGTTGGCTGTTTTGAGCAAGCGGGGATTGCTTTGTGGTCATAAAACAGGAAAGCTTGATTTCTGTGAACATTGTGTCTTTGGAAAGCAGTGTAGAGTCAAGTTTAGTACAGCTATTCATAACACCAAAGGTATTCTGGATTATATTCATTCTGATCTTTGGGGTCCTTCTTGGGTCGATTCACATGGTGGTGGTAGATATATGCTGACGTTCATTGATGATTTCTCAAGGAAAGTATGGGTATTCATACTTAAACACAAAGATGAAACTTTTGTCAAGTTCAAGCAATGGAAGACTATGGCTGAGAAGCAAACCGGAAGACAAATCAAGTGCTTGAGGACAGACAATGGTTTGGAATTTTGTGGGGGTGAGTTCAACGAGTTCTGCAAGGCGCAAGGGATTGTGAGACACCGCACAGTCAGAAAAACACCACAGCAAAATGGTGTTGCAGAAAGGATGAACATAACCATAATGGAGAAGGCACGGTGCATGCTCTCCAATGCCAGGTTACCAAAGCGATTTTAGGCGAAGCAGCAAACACATCAGCTTATTTAGTGAACAGATCTCCATCGACTTCCATTGAGTGCAAGACTCCAAATGAAGTTTGGACAGCTTCGCATGCTAACTATGAAGACTTGAAGATATTCGGATGTCCAGCCTATGCTCATGTGAATGAGGGGAAGCTAGAGCCTAGAGCAAAGAAGTGTATATTTCTTGGGTATGCAAAGGGCGTGAAAGGCTACAGGTTATGGTGTCCAGCAGAAAGATCAAACAAGTTTCTTATCAGCAGAGATGTGAAATTTGATGAGCAATCGATGTTGAAGCCAAAGAATGAAGAACTAGATGGAGAAGTGAAGAGGTGTTAGTGATAAGGTGGAGCTTGGTGACAAGGTGGAACTTGAGGTGCAAGTTCAAGGAAGCAATAAGACTGTTGTTTCGATGATGATGATGATCAAGATATTGTGCAAGAACCTGCCCCAGGAAGAAGAAGCACAAGGTCATCGGTACAATCTTGCAAGAGACAGAGAGAGGAGGGAAGTTAGAGCACCTCAAAGATACGGCCATGCTGATTTGGTTGCATATGCATTTGCGAGGTGAGAGCATAGATAGGGATGATCCAACAACCTATGAAGAAGCAATCGGTGGTGAAGAATCAGAGAATGGGGAGCATCCGCAATTGAAGAAATTGAGTCTCTTGACAAGAATGGGACTTGGGAGATAGTAGCAAGACCAAAAGGTCAGAAGATTGTTGGAAGCAAATGGGTCTTCAAGAAGAAACAAGGCACTTCAGATGGTGAAGGAACAAGGTACAAGGCAAGGCTTGTGGCAAAGGGGTTTACGCAAAGAGAAGGCATTGACTACAATGAGGTATTCTCTCCTGTTGTTAAACATAGTTCTATTAGAACATTGCTTGCTATAGTTGCTTTGAAAGATCTAGAATTAGAACAACTAGATGTTAAGACAACTTTCCTTCACGGTGATTTGGAAGAGCGTATTTATATGCAACAACCAAAGGGGTTTGAAGTTCCTGGCAAAGAAGACCATGTATGTTTGTTGAAGAAATCTTTGTATGGTTTGAAGCAATCTCCAAGGCAGTGGTATAAACGTTTTGACACGTTTATGGTGGCAAATGGCTATGACGAGGAGTAAGTATGATAGTTGTGTATATCACAGAAACTCCAAGATGGTTCATTTGTGTATTTACTCTTGTATGTTGATGATATGTTGATTGCTTGCAAAGACATGTCGAGATACTGGTTTGAAAGCAGTTGAGTAGTGAGTTTGAGATGAAGGATTTGGGTGCAACAAAAGAAGATATTGGGCATGGAGATTCATAGAAACCGAGTGAAGGCAAGTTGCATTTGTCCCGAAGGCTTACATCGAGAAGGTGTTGGAGCGGTTTGGTATGAAAGATGCAAAACCAGTAAGTACTCCTTTGAAGCTCATTTTAAACTTTCTAGAAAGCAATCACCTCAAACTGCAGATGAGGCAGAGTATATGTCTCGAGTTCCATATGCAAGCGCAGTTGGTAGCATCATGTATGCTATGGTTTGTACAAGGCCGGATATCGCACAAGCTGTGAGTGTGGTAAGTAGATACATGGGAAGTCCCGGAAGGCTCATTGGCAAGTAAGTAAAGTGGATTAAGTATCTAAGGGGAAGTACAGAGATGTTGGTTTAGTGTTTGATAAACACTATGGTGATTCGACAAATGTTGTGGGTTATGTTGATTACGATTATGCAGGTGATCTTGATAGAAGAAGGTCATTGACAGGTTATACTTTTACATTGTGTGGAAGTACTATCAGTTGGAGGTCGGTTTTGCAAAGCACGGTTGCATTGTCTACAACTGAGGCGAAAGTACATGGCATCGTCGCGCGATGAAGGAAGGTATATGGTTGATGGGTTTGGTTGGTGATTTAGGTTTCAAGCAAGAGAATGCAACTTTGTTCTGTGACCAGTCAAAGTGCCATTCACTTGACCAAGAACCAGATGTATCATGAGAGAACGAAGCACATCGATGTCGTATCATTTTATCAAGGATGCATTGAAGAAGGTAGGATAGCGATGCTAAAGGTTCCTACGGCGGATAACCTGCGGACATGTTGACGAAGCTGTTCAAGTATCAAGTTCAAGCACTTTGCTTGGACTTGGTTGGTATCAACAGTGTTGAGAGCCCCTGAGGGGCTGAGCGAAGACGATGATGATAAGTGGTGATGGTATTCAAGTCAAGGTGGAGATTTGTAGTGTAATGTGCCTTGATACCACTAAGAGAAGTGGAACAACCACTAAGAAGTGGAACTACCACTAAGAGAAGTGGAACAACCACTAAGAAGTGGAGCTCCCATTATGTTGCTTGTGTGCTCTATGTCAACATATACACTACCTCATAGAACCTATATAAGGCCTTCTAGTTTCCATTGTATAAGCATCCCAAAATCAGTTAGAGTTCCTAAACAAAAGAGAGAAACATTAGTAGTGTATAGAGAGAGTAAGAGCAAGAACAAGGTCTTGTTCTTGAGAGGAGTTTACACTCTTGTAATCTTGTTCATATCATAGTACAACGTTATCGTCGTCTTCCAAAGTGGATGTAGATCATCTTGATCGAACCACTATAAATCCTTGTGTTGTGTGTGTGCCTATTTTACATTTGTTTTCATTTCTATTTCAATTCTCTATTGATTGTGCTTAGAAGAGCCATTGGTCATAACAGTTTTAAACTCTTAAAACTCTTATGTTGAACTCTTAAGAACTACTCCTGAGTATCTGAATATCTGAATCACTGCTGTTTTACACCTGAGGCTTACAAATGTTGCTCCGTGTGTAACATGGTAAGGCTTAACCTTATATTATAATCACTAAAGTCCATGATTTATCACTAAAGTCGGATCACTATGAATTTCCCAAATTTATCAGTCTGAATAATGTATATTATTTAACGGGTTTCAAATGGTTATGTCAACATACAAAACTTGCCCAAAAGAAGCTGCAAACCACGAAAGACCCTAACAAACCTGTCCTTTTAAAACATGCATTCCGTCTTCTTGTGCTTTTAATATTCCCTTTCTGAATCTTCGAGCTTGTTAGCTTAATTATTTTCTGGATTGAGCCTGCTAATTCTTGTTATAAATTCCAAGCAATCTTCTGCTTCATGTGTCATTAGTTATAGGGTTAATTTTTAGAGTTGTAGGAAACTTGACCTTTTTAGCACCTTTTATGCATGCATGTTAATTTTTAGAGTTGTGTTAGAGCAACTGCAATGGTGCGATCAAAACCAAAGAGCAAAGACTAAAAAAAAACGACCAATTTTGAGTTTAGTCTGTGGTGTCACGCTACCGTACTGGAGTATATTCAGTCGAGAGGTAGTATTCCCTTCATTTACTGTGGAGCGAAGTTATAAAGTTCGCAAAGATTTTTGCAAAAGATCACATTATATACACGCCTAATAAAAGATCACATTATATGCACGCCTCATCAACCGGATCACATTATATGCACGCCTCATCAACCGGATCACATTATATACACGCCTATTAACAAACGAAAATTTTAAGTTCGCTCGATCAAATTTGGTTTTGGTCCAGGTTCGAGACCAAATATAGTCTGAATTTTAATCTTTAGTCCATCCCACTGCGTGTGGTTTCTGGATCAAAAATTTGATTTTAGTCGTCCATTGTGGATGCTCTTAGAATCTTTAGATGGAATATATCATGCAAAATTATGAGCTCACATGAAAAACAACCAGAGACATCAAATAATATGGCACACAACAATGTGACAAACAAGAAACCAAATTTATCTACTAGAATTACCTTATTTTCTTTGTTGATATCACAACCTCGAAGGTAGCCATACATATATATGTGTCTATCACATTTTTCATCCCTGTTCACACTTTCTTCAGGAGTAACATCTACAAAATGTTTTGTCAGAACGTAAGGTTGGGCTCGCCATAATGAATGGTGAAACTTCATATTCAGTATGAAGTTTGCTAGTTCGCCAATTTCGTGCTTCCGGTACCTGATAAGAGATTTTAATAAATATTAAATACTATCCTTTTAGTTTTTTTTTTTTTTTTCTTTTCAAGAGACTTGGCTATCATGATCACAAAATGATACAAAATAGGGGCATGAATCACAAGAATCTACTTATCTATGTTCATCGAAGAGACTTACATCCCATGATCCAGACCAGAAAAGGTTAGATGCTTCGGATATTTCAGCAAAGAATTGGTCCTTGAGGTGTTTGGTTTTTGATAATTTAAGATCATCTCCAATGCCATCAATAAATGTAAGCACCCCTATGATCTTAGGAATGCCGTGAACTCGTAAAATATTTAGAAACTCAAATGTTTCCTGCAGCCAACAAAATCATTTTGCAGTTAGAAAACCTATAGTAACATGATTTTCTCAAAAATTGAACAAACTTCCAGACACCAAAATAAGTCTTATACAACAGTGGCAGAGGTAAGTATATTGGTGTCAGATAGTGGTATAAATGGGTCAGACATAGTGAGTGAAAAATGAAGCAACACACGGTCTCCCAATATACATTTATACATGTGTCAGTATAATGAGCTTTACTTCTTAGTGATAGTTATAATTAGCACATTCATGTTCTAGAGTGCATAAATAAAAAGCAAGATATTAGCATTGAATAGCATATGTTCCGGGACTAGAAGGGCCGCAGGTGGAAGACAAGAAACAAAACCAATCCAAGCTACGCAATTATTGTTAAGAAAAAACGGTTTTTTAAGTTAAATCAAAAATGCATGGACCATGTTTTGATCCCAAGACCTATTGCTCCCTAGATGTTTTTTTCATGTGAATGAATAAAACATTAGTCCCATATAGACTAAAACACTTAGAGTTTTAGACTTAAATAGCATGGGAAAGCCCTAGACTATGTCAAGGGCATGGCCCTTTGGGTCTTTAGACCTTTGTGTATGGGGAAAGCCCTAGACTATGTCAAGGGCATGGCCCTTTGGGTCTTTAGACCTTTGTGTATGGGGAAAGCCCTAGACTATGTCAAGGGCATGGCCCTTTGGGTCTTTAGACCTTTGTGTATGGGGAAAGCCCTAGACTATGTCAAGGGCATGGCCCTTTGGGTCTTTAGACCTTTGTGTATGGGGAAAGCCCTAGACTATGTCAAGGGCATGGCCCTTTGGGTCTTTAGACCTTTGTGTATGGGGAAAGCCCTAGACTATGTCAAGGTTGCCTAAACCTTATTGCATTTCTTATTGCCATTCTCGTTCGCGCGGTGCTTCGCACAAAAGCACGCACGCCGTCCGTCCGGGCCAGGTTTAGGTTTATCCGACCCTTTCTTTTTACTGAATTTTTTTATATACTTCACCCACACAAGTAAAAGAATTTTTTACATTTCTCCCACATGCTTACCTCATAAAGAATATCTCTTCTTTAACGCTGGTTGACACCTGTGCAGGATTCTCCTCGAGAAGAATCTTGAAATTTTTGAATGCGTTTCACTGTATTTTTAACGCTGCTTTTACCTTAACTTTTACAACGATCGAGAAACACAATTCACGGATCTTGTCGTGCTTTGGATTCTCATCCGAACGTTCAGTTTTTCCACCTATAAATACGAGAGAAGAATTTCATTACAAACCATACCTTCAGAACTCTTCTCTTCTGAAATTATTCTTCTTCTCTTATGCTTTCAGAAACTTAAGTTCTTATTTATATTTCTCTTAAAACTCAGAAAACGTTCAGTTCTTTTCTGAAACAAGTTGTAGTTTACAGAAACATAATTTTGTATAACTACTTCTTGGTTTACAGAATTTTAGTTCACAGAAATATAGTTTACTGAAACATAGTTCACAGAAACTTAATTTACAGAAACATAAAATTGTTTTTACATTACTCAGAAACAATTTGTATTTTCAATTTGTGTTTTTGTTTTTATCTTTGCTGCCAAGTTCTAAGGGTTCTCTCTGTGTATGCTACACATAGAGGAGAACTAACAGTAGTTGTATCCTGGAGGTGATTTTCTAATTTCTATAGCATCTCAGAGGAGTAGCAGGCAATATTACCTTTAGCTCAGCATATTTCATACGTGCCTCTACTAAGTTTTTTGATACTATCATTAGTGCATCTCCGGTACAACAATAACACATTAGTGCGAGCTAAGTATTTTTCCAAGTTGCATACGTATATTATCAATTAATTCCAACAATCTAAAGGTAATATTCGTTGCTATATAATTGTTGTTGTAAGAACATGGGAAAGAATACTGTAGAAAGACCACCAAAGTTCAGTGGTAAGGACTTTAAGAGATGGCAGTCTAAAATGTTATTTTTCCTAAACGACCTACGGTTAGATGGACTTGCTTTAAATAGACCCTCGAGAAGACTTCATCACCGTGGTAATGAAGATAAATTGGAAAAGTGGAATATGAAGAATTACATGTGTAAGAATCATATTCTTAATAGTCTGGATGATTCCTTGTACGACTTCTATAATGCAAAAGAAAATTTTAACGCTTTTGATTTATGGGAAGCACTTGAAGAAAAATATCATGCTGAAGCTGCTGGAAGTAAGAAGTTCTTGATGGCTAAGTTCTTGGAATACAATATGACTGACGAAAAGCCTGTGGTAGAAAAGTTCGTCGAACTTCAGATCCTCATCAGCGAGATTCTTGCTGAAGGCCAGCACTTTGATGAAGCTCTACAAGTATCGGTTGTGATTGAAAAGCTTCCACCCTCATGGAGCGAATACAAGAGGAGGCTGCGACACAAGACTCGTGAAATAACCATGGTGGAGCTTGGCAAAAAGATCCAGGTCGAGGAGCTTATGTGCAGCAAGGACAAGAGCCTGATGTTGAGCAAAACCTTTCCAACAAAGCTCATGTCCTGGACGATAAAGCTGTTTCAAAGAAAAGTCCTGGAGAATCCATTAAAATGGGTAATAGACGTAACAGACGTCGAAAACCCAGAGGTAACAATTTTAAGCCTAGGGGTGGTGTCACTAAGCACACCATCAAAGGCGACTTTTTTAATTGTGGTAAACCTGGACATATGGCTAAAGACTGTAAGGCCCCTAAAAAGATCAAATATGATCCAAAACAGAAAAATAAGGCAAACATAGTAGATGATTCTGGATATTTCACTGGCATGGTGTCTGAAGTCGACCTTGTCTCTAGTATGACTAATGTGAGAGACTGGTGGCTTGATTCTGGAGCCACCAAGCATGTCTGTAAATTCATAAATGCTTTCTCTTCCTATGCCATAGTAGGAGATGATAAGAAACTGTTCATGGGAAACTGTTCCACCGCGAAAGTGGTGGGGAAAGGCAAGGTCGAACTGAATCTAACTTCAGGAAAAACTCTCGCATTGAATGACGTATTTTACGTCCCAGACATATGCAAAAATCTTATCTCAGAAACCATCTTACTAGGAAAAGGTTTTAAGATTGTTCTTGAGTCTAATCTTTGTTGTAATTTCTAAGCATGGTGAATTCGTAGGAAAAGGTTATGTTACCGATAACATGATTAAGCTTAGTGTATCTGATTTGAAATTGAATGTTAATGCATCTTCTTCTTCTTATGTTTGTGACACTTCACATGTTTGGCATGATATACTTGGGCATGTTAATTTCAAATCTCTAGAAAGACTTGCTAATTTAGGTTGCATACTAAAAATAAACTTTAACAAAAGACAAAGATGTGAAATCTGTGTTGAATCTAAATATGCAAGAAAACCGTTTAATAAAAGTGTTGAACGTAAAACAGTTCCTTTGGAACTAATACACTCGGATTTAGGAGACTTGAAGTCAACACCAACAAGAGGTGGTAAAAAATGGTACAGTAAAACCTCTCCGGAAGAATACTCCATATAGGAATAAACTCCATATAAGAATAAAAATTTCCGGTCCCGATTTGGGCCAGTTATATTTAAAAAATAAACTCCATATTGGAATAAGTCATAATTTTTTTTGGTCCCGTCTTAAGGATCCTACCTCCATATAATAATAATCGACAGTGTAATATAAATAATATAGGCCTTGTGATATTTCAAAGTTTAAGATGAAGAGATTCTTACAACCATTTTACATGATCATTTTGCTTCAAAGTGAATTCTTTGCTTTTTGTGCACTATTTAATACGAAGAATTAATTGGGGGATATGGGAATTAATTGGGGGATATGAATTACTTCCCCCAACCCATGGTGTGTGTTAAGGGGTGACTTTTGGTTATGAATATACTAAAATACCCTTCCCTCAAAATAAAAATAAAAACTTAAAATCAAAAAACAAAATCATATCCCCCATTTCCATCTCCACTTCTTCCCTCAAAATAAAAATTAAAAACTTAAAATCAAAAATCTAAATCATATCCCTCATTTCCATCTCCACTTCTTATTAATCTTATTTAGGGGTAGTGTTTTGAAACCCAAATATTCTCCATTCCCTTTCAAATTCTAAACTCTCCCCACTCTATATCAAATTCTCTTCACCTTACTTTGGAAACGAATTTTTTTTTTATTCGGAAGTGATGAAGATCATCTTTGAAAGTGATGATGACCATGCCGGAATTGATGAAGACCATGCCGGATCACAGGGTTCCGGCATATGGTCTTTATCAATTCCGGCATGGTCTTAAATCACTTCCATTTTGAATTTTTCCGGCTTTAAAAAACTTGGTACCGGCATGGTCAGTTGATATGAAGACCATGACGGTATTTTTTCCTAGACATAGTTTTCATATTTATTTCCTATGCGGAAAAACAATACCGCATGGTCTTAATATCAACTGACCATGCCGGCACCAAGCTTTTTAAAGCCGGGAAAAATTCAAAATGGAAGTGAGGAATACCATGTCGGAATTGATGAAGACCATATCTTGAAACACTTGAATCTTGGCATGCCCGATAATTTCCTATCAATGCCGGTAGTCAAGTGAAAAAAAAATCAACATTATAGATACTTTTCATTCTTTCCGGCATAGGTATTTAAGCAAAATACTATGCTTAGGAACAGTCTAACTGCCGCGAAAAAACTATTACCATGCAGGTACCTATTCAAAACCGAAAAAAATCAACATTCGGAAGATCAAAACCAGGAAAAAAATCGTAACGAGAGAGCTACGCTTTAATAACCCCGGATAGTGGCAAACAATTTATGAACATTTCCAACAATTGCCGGCATGAGTTTTTGGTTGAATACCATGCCGGAACCAAGCTTTTTCAGCTGCAACAATGGTGGATTTAAAGAAAAAAAATCAATTTTTCAACCTCTTATTATCAGTAATTCTCTCATCACAATCATCTTCCCATTTTCAAAAAAAGAAATTCCTCTCAAATATTTTTTCCCTCCTTCTACTCTCACCCAAACACAAATAAAAATACACACTAATTTATCCCCAAAATACTTAATATTTTACTAATTATACTTAATCACTAATCCTAATTAGTGGGGGCTAGATTAGGAATTAAAAAAAAAATTACATAGGGGGTCACCCAGAATTGCTATTGGGACACCTATTTTGTCCCGTAGCTATATCCCCCAATTAATTCCCATATCCCCCAATTAATTCTTCTTTAATACAAATATATGTCACTCATATTATTTCATTTGTTAATTTACGGTGTCAAAGTTGAGTTTTAATGTGGATTGATTTCATATATAAATTATATAAAATAAAATCCTCATTTAAGTAGTATTTATATTTACATAGATACATTTTTGTGTTTCATATGCATATGTATGTATTTTCGGAAGTAAATGTATGAATTTTTTTCTTTCGGTCTATCCAAGGTAGACCTCCATATAAGAATAACCCCCATATTAGAATATTTTTTGTGGTCCCCAAAATATTCTTATACAGAGGTTTTACTGTATATCACTTTTATAGATGATTACTCACGATATTGTCAGGTTCATCTTCTTAAAAGTAAAGATGAGGCCTTAGAGGCTTTCAAATTTTATAAACTTGAAGTAGAAAACCAAAAAGAGTTAAGATTAAAACTCTTAGATCAGACCATGGCGGTGAGTATGTGATACCCATAGGTGAGTTTTGTAAAAATAATAGAATCATTCATGAAACCACTGCACCATATTCACCTGAATCGAATGGTGTAGCCGAAAGAAAAAATAGAACACTCATAGATATGGTAAATGCTATGTTGACAAGTTCAGGGTTATCTTCGAACTTGTGGGGGGAAGCTATCCTCTCGGCATGCTATATTTTGAACCGAGTTCCATTTAAAAAATCAGAAACTCCCTATGAATTGTGGAATGATAGACAACCTTCATATGCATACTTTAAAGTGTGGGGGTGTTTGGCCAAGGTGGCCATTCCTCATACCAAGAAAACTAAATTAGGTCCTAAAACAATTGACTGTGTTTTCTTAGGATATCCTGAGCATACAAATGCTCACAAAGTTTATATGGTCATCGATTCGACCACAATAACATTGGTCTGAACACCATAATGGAATCAAGAGATACTGTGTTTTATGAACACATATTTCCTTTAAGGTCTGGACCTCGTAAAAGGGTCCATGATGATCTCTCTGATGTTCCATCGACTAGTCAACCCCAATCTCTAGAACAAGAGATTGAACCGAGAAGAAGTAAGAGGGTTAGAACTGAAAAAAATTTTGGCCCTGATTTTTTGACTCTTACGGTAGAGTCTGAACCCCAAACCTACAAGGAAGCTATGACTTCTCCAGAAGCTCCTTTCTGGAAAGAAGCTTCATTAAATGAATGGGAGTCCATTCAGCAAAATGAAACTTGGGAGCTTGTAGATTTACCTCCTGGTAGTAAATCCATAGGTTGCAAATGGGTGTTCAAAAGGAAACTTAGAACAGATGGAACTATAGATAAATATAAAGCTAGGTTGGTATCTAAAGGCTATAGACAACAAGAAGGTTTAGATTTCTTTGATACCTATTCACCGGTCACTAGAATCACTTCCATTAGGATGTTGATTGCTATTGCTTCAATTTATGATTTGCATATACATCAGATGGATGTTAAAACTGCTTTTCTATATGGTGAATTGAATAAAGAAATTTATATGGATCAACCTGAAGGCTTTATTGTAAAAGGTTATGAAAATAAAGTATGCAAGTTAAACAAATCTCTTTACGGTTTAAAACAAGCACCTAAACAGTGGCATGAAAAATTTGATCATGTTATGATAACTAATGGCTTCAAGGTTAATGAATCTGATAAATGTGTTTACATTAAATCTGTGGATGATTCTCATGTTATTGTATGCCTATATGTTGATGATATGCTCATATTAGGCAGTAACCTAGATATTATTAATACCATTAAAAGCGTGCTTAGAGATAATTTTGACATGAAAGACTTAGGCCCTACTGATGTAATCTTAGGGATGAAAATCAGAAAGACGTCTGATGGATATAGTCTTAGTCAATCTCATTATGCTGAAACCGTACTAAAGAGATTTAATTATGAAAATGCTAAACCTGCCTCTACTCCATTTGATCCCACTTGTAAGTTGAAACATAACAAGGGTAAGGTAATTGATCAACTTGAGTATTCTCGCATTATTGGTAGTCTTATGTATCTGATGAACTGTACAAGACCTGATATTTCTTACTCTGTGAGTAGATTAAGCATGTATACTTGCAACCCAGGGCAGGATCACTGGAATGCTCTCTACAGATTTTTACGTTACCTAAGAGGGACCTCAAACTATTGCTTAAGTTTTGGGAAGTATCCTGCTGTACTGGAAGGGTATTGTGATGCCAACTGGATATCAGACTCAAAAGAGTGAAAATCTACTAGTGGGTACATATTCTTGCTTGGAGGTGTGTCTGTCTCATGGAATTATACCAAACAAACATGTATAGCTAAATCCACTATGGAGTCTGAATTTATAGCCTTGGAAAAAGATGGAGAGGAAGCTGAATGGATGCGATGTTTCCTGGGAGGAATTCCACTCTGGCCCAAGCCTGTGTCTTCAATCGCAATCCACTTGTGATGAAGAAAGCTGCTCTTGGTTGCGCAAAGAACAATGTATACAACGGAAGTCTATACATATACGAAGAAGACACAAGACGGTGAAACAACTACTCTCTCTTTGGTATTATCTCGATAGATTTTGTAAAGTCCAAAGATAATATTGCAGATCCTTTGACGAAAGGTTTACCCAGAGAGGAAGTTAAATTTACATCGAGGGGGATGGGACTTAAGCTCATAGAATAAATCACCATGAAGGATACTCAACCTTGTGATTGGATTTCCAAGATCAAGGTTCAATGAGACAACTAATTTATGGTGATATTGGTAAAGCATTATCTTTGTCCCTCCCTATGGTGTAACCGTGTGATAGTGCAGCCTGCAGAATTTAAGGATGATCTTTTGAGATCTTAATGGGTTCCATGGCTTTGATCAAAGCGGGGTGTGGCAGGACACTCTTTATGGACTCACCTTTGTGGATGTTGGAAGTGGGGCCGCTTCCTATGAGAATTTGAGCTGATTCTCTAGAGACATTTATTAAGTCCGGGATTTTAGCCCACGGCCAAAATGGGCACAACCGCAAGAACTTGGAAGCTGTTTTCTTCGGTTGAGGCATCAAGTGTGGCTGTTATTTCTGAATTGCACTCACTGTTGGCGGTTCAAGACATTACGTTCACCGTTACAACAAGCAGTTCAGGTAACCTCTCACTAAGTTAAGGTTAAATCCTTGGGACACCTTATCCTAAATTGTTGCCTTATGTTTTCTCGTGTTTTATTCGACATGTTTTATTATTCATGTGGGGGATTGTTAAGAAAAAACGGTTTTTTAAGTTAAATCAAAAATGCATGGACCATGTTTTGATCCCAAGACCTATTGCTCCCTAGATGTTTTTTTCATGTGAATGAATAAAACATTAGTCCCATATAGACTAAAACACTTAGAGTTTTAGACTTAAATAGCATGGGTTTATCCTTAAGGGAATGGCCCTTTGGGTCTTTAGACCTTTGTGTATGGGGAAATCCCTAGACTATGGCAAGGTTGCCTAAACCTTATTGCATTTCTTATTGCCTTTCTCGTTCTCCTGGTGCTTCGCACAGAAGCACGCACGCCGCCGTCCGTCCGGTCGGTCGGGCCGGGCTCGGGCGATGGCGTGGGAGTGGGAGTGGGTGTGGGTGTGGGTGTGGGTTTATCTGACCATTTCTTTTTACTGAAATTTTTTATATACTTCACCCACACAAGTAAAAGAATTTTTTACGTTTCTCCCACATGCTTACCTCGTAAAGAATATCTCTTCTTTAACGCTGGTTGACACCTGTGAAGGATTCTCCTCGAGAAGAATCTTGAATTTTTTGAATGCGTTTCACTGTATTTTTAACGCTGATTTTACCTTAACTTTTACAACGATCGAGAAACGCAATTCAAGGATCTTGTCGTGCTTTGGATGCTCATCCGAACGTTCATTTTTTCCACCTATAAATACGAGAGAAGAATTTCATTACAAACCATACCTTCAGAACTCTTCTCTTCTGAAATTCTTCTTCTTCTCTTATGCTTTCAGAAACTTAAGTTCTTATTTATATTTCTCTAAAAAATCAGAAAACGTTCAGTTCTTTTCTGAAACAAGTTGTAGTTTACAGAAACATAATTTTGTATAACTACTTCTTGGTTTACAGAATTTTAGTTCACAAAAATATAGTTTACAGAAACATAGTTCACAGAAACTTAATTTACAGAAACATAAAATTATTTTTACATTACTCAGAAACAATTTGTATTTTCAATTTGTGTTTTTGTTTTTATCTTTTCTGCCAAGTTCTAAGGGTTCTCTCTGTGTATGCTAAACATAGAGGAGAACTAAAAGTAGATGTATCCTGGAGGTGATTTGCTAATTGCTATAGCATCTCAGAGGAGTAGCAGGCAATATTACCTTTAGCTCAGCGTATTTCATACGTGCCTCTACTAAGTTTTTTGATACTATCATTAGTGCATCTCCGGTACAACAATTACACATCAGTGCGAGCTACGTATTTTTCCCAGTTGCATACGTATATTATCAATTAATTCCAACAATCTAAAGGTAATATTCGTTGCTATATAATTGTTGTTGTAAGAACATGGGAAAGAATACTGTAGAAAGACCACCAAAGTTCAGTGGTAAGGACTTTAAGAGATGGCAGTCTAAAATGTTATTTTTCCTAAACGACCTACGGTTAGATGGACTTGCTTTAAATAGACCCTCGAGAAGACTTCATCACCGTGGTAATGAAGATAAATTAGAAAAGTGGAATAGGAAGAATTACATGTGTAAGAATCATATTCTTAATTGTCTGGATGATTCCTTGTACGACTTCTATAATGAAAAAGAAAATTTTAATGCTTTTGATTTATGGGAAGCACTTGAAGAAAAATATCATGCTGAAGCTGCTGGAAGTAAGAAGTTCTTGATGGCTAAGTTCTTGGAATACAATATGACTGACGAAAATCCTGTGGTAGAACAGTTCGTCGAACTTCATCTCCTCATCAGCGAGATTCTTGCTGAAGGCCAGCACTTTGATGAATCTATACAAGTATCGGCTGTGATTGAAAAGCTTCCACCCTCATGGAGCGAATACAAGTGGAGGCTGCGACACAAGACTCGTGAAATAACCATGGTGGAGCTTGGCAAAAAGATCCAGGTCGAGGAGCTTATGTGCAGCAAGGAAAAGAGCCTGATGCTGAGCAAAAACCTATCCAACAAAGCTCATGTCCTGGACGATAAATCTGTTTCAAAGAAAAGTCCTGGAGAATCCAGCAAAATGGGTAATAGACGTAACAGACGTCGAAAACCCAGAGGTAACAATTTTAAGCCTAGGGGTGGTGTCACTAAGCACACCATCAAAGGCGACTGTTTTAATTGTGGAAAACCTGGACATATGGCTAAAGACTATAAGGCCCCTAAAAAGATCAAATATGATCCAAAACAGAAAAATAAGGCAAACATAGTAGATGATTCTGGATATTTCACTGGCATGGTGTCTGAAGTCGAACTTGTCTCTAGTATGACTAATGTGAGAGACTGGTGGCTTGATTCTGGAGCCACCAAGCATGTCTGTAAATTCAGAAATGCTTTCTCCTCCTATTCCATAGTAGGAGATGATGAGAAACTGTTCATGGGAAACTATTCCACCGCGAAAGTGGTGGGGAAAGGCAAGGTCGAACTGAAGCTAACTTCAGGAAAAACTCTCGCATTGAATGACGTATTTTGCGTCCCAGACATATGAAAAAATCTTATCTCAGAAACCATCTTACTAGGAAAAGGTTTTAAGATTGTTTCTGAGTCTAATACTGTTGTAATTTCTAAGCATGGTGAATTCGTAGGAAAAGGTTATGTTACCGATAACATGATTAAGCTTAGTGTATCTGATTTTAAATTGAATGTTAATGCATCTTCTTCTTCTTCTTATGTTTGTGACTCTTCACATGTTTGTCATGATAGACTTGGGCATGTTAATTTCAAATCTCTAAAAAGACTTGCTAATTTAGGTTGCATACCAAAAATAAACTTTGACAAAAGACAAAGATGTGAAATCTGTGTTGAATCTAAATATGCAAGAAAACCGTTTAATAAAAGTGTTGAACGTAAAACAGTTCCTTTGGAACTAATACACTCGGATTTAGGAGACTTGAAGTCAACACCAACAAGAGGTGGTAAAAAATGGTATATCACTTTTATAGATGATTACTCACGATATTGTCAGGTTCATCTTCTTAAAAGTAAAGATGAGGCCTTAGAGGCTTTCAAATTTTATAAACTTGAAGTAGAAAACCAAAAAGGAGTTAAGATTAAAACTCTTAGATCAGACCATGGCGGTGAGTATGTGATACCCATAGGTGAGTTTTGTAAAAATAATGGAATCATTCATGAAACCACTGCACCATATTCACCTGAATCGAATGGTGTAGCCGAAAGAAAAAATAAAACACTTATAGATATGGTAAATGCTATGTTGACAAGTTCAGGGTTATCTTCGAACTTGTGGGGGGAAGCTATCCTCTCGGCATGCTATATTTTGAACCGAGTTCTATTTAAAAAATCAGATAAAACTCCCTATGAATTTTGGAATGATAAACAACCTTTCTATGCATACTTTAAAGTGTGGGGGTGTTTGGCCAAGGTGGCCATTCCTCATCCCAAGAAAACTAAATTAGGTCCTAAAACAATTGACTGTGTTTTCTTAGGATATCCTGAGCATACAAATGCTCTCAGGTTTATGGTCATCAGTTCTGACCACAATAACATTGGTCTGAACACCATAATGGAATCAAAAGATGTTGTGTTTTATGAACACATATTTCCTTTAAGGTCTGGACCTCGTAAAAGGGTCCATGATGATATCTCTGATGTTCCATCGACTAGTCAACCCCAATCTCTAGAACAAGAGATTGAACCGAGAAGAAGTAAGAGGGTTAGAACTGAAACAAGTTTTGGCCCTGATTTTTTGACTCTTACGGTAGAGTCTGAACCCCAAACCTACAAGGAAGCTCCTTTCTAGGAAGAAGCTTCATTAAATGAATGGGAGTCCATTCAGCAAAATGAAACTTGGGAGCTTGTAGATTTACCTCATGGTAGTAAATCCATAGGTTGCAAATGGGTGTTCAAAAGGAAACTTAGAACAGATGGAACTATAGATAAATATAAAGCTAGGTTGGTAGCTAAAGGCTATAGAAAACAGGAAGGTTTAGATTTCTTTGATACCTATTCACCGGTCACTAGAATCACTTCTATTAGGATGTTGATTGCTATTGCTTCAATTTATGATTTGCATATACATTAGATGGATGTTAAAACTGCTTTTCTATATGGTGAATTGAATGAAGAAATTTATATGGATCAACCTGAAGGCTTTATTGTAAAAGGTTATGAAAACAAAGTATGCAAGTTAAACAAATCTCTTTACGGTTTAAAACAAGCACCTAAACAGTGGCATGAAAAATTTGATCATGTTATGATAACTAATGGCTTCAAGGTTAATGAATCTGATAAATGTGTTTACATTAAATCTGTGGATGATTCTCATGTTATTGTATGCCTATATGTTGATGATATGCTCATATTAGGCAGTAACCTTGATATTATTAATACCATTAAAAGCATGCTTAGAGATAATTTTGACATGAAAGACTTAGGCCCTACTGATGTAATCTTAGGGATGAAAATCGAAAGACGTCGATGGATATAGTCTTAGTCAATCTCATTATCTTTGAAAACCGTACTAAAGAGATTTAATTATGAAAATGCTAAACCTGCCTCTACTCCATTTGATCCCACTTGTAAGTTGAAACATAACAAGGGTAAGGGAATTGATCAACTTGAGTATTCTCGCATTATTGGTAGTCTTATGTATCTGATGAACTGTACAAGACCTGATATTTCTTACTCTGTGAGTAGATTAAGCGGAGTATACTTGCAACCCGGGCGGGGATCACTGGAATGCTCTCTACTGAGTTTTACGTTACACGAGAGGGACCTCAAATTATTGCTTAAGTTTTGGGAAGTATCCTGCTGTCTTTGGAAGGGTATTGTGATGCCAACTGGATATCAGACTCAGAAGAGTGCAAATCTACTAGTGGGTACATCTTCTTGCTTGGAGGTGCGTCTGTCTCATGGAATTCTACCAAACAGACATGTATAGATAAATCCACTATGGAGTCTGAATTTATAGCCTTGGAAAAAGATGGAGAGGAAGATGAATGGATGCGATATTTCCTGGGAGGAATTCCACTCTGGCCCAAGCCTGTGTCTTCAATCGCAATCCACTGTGATAGTAAAGCTGATCTTGGTTGAGCAAAGAACAATGTATACAACGGGAAGTCTATACATATACGAAGAAGACACAAGACGGTGAAACAACTACTCTCTACTGGTATTATCTCGATAGATTTTGTAAAGTCCAAAGATAATATTGCAGATCCTTTGACGAAAGGTTTACCCAGAGAGGAAGTTAAATTTACATCGAGAGGGATGGGACTTAAGCTCATAGAATAAATCACCATGAAGGATACTCAACCTTGTGATTGGGTTTACAAGATCAAGGTTAAATGAGACAACTAATTTATGGTGATATTGGTAAAGCACTATCTTTGTCCCTCCCTATGGTGTAACCGTGTGATAGTGCAGCCTGCAGAATTTAAGGATGATCTTTTGAGATCTTAATGGGTTCCATGGCTTTGATCAAAGCGGGGTGTGGCAGGACACTCTTTATGGACTCACCTTTGTGGATGTTGGAAGTGGGGCCGCTTCCTATGAGAATTTGAGCTGATTCTCTAGAGACATTCATTAAGTCCGGGATTTTATCCCACGGCCAAAATGGGCACAACCGCAAGAACTTGGAAGCTGTTTTCTTCGGTTGAGGCATCAAGTGTGGCTGTTATTTCTGAATTGCACTCATTGTTGGCGGTTCAAGACATTGCGTTCACCGTTACAACAAGCAGTTCAGGTAACCTCTCACTAAGTTAAGGTTAAATCCTTGGGACACATCCTAAATTGTTGCCTTATGTTTTCTCGTGTTTTATTCGACATGTTTTATTATTCATGTGGGGGATTGTTAAGAAAAAACGGTTTTTTAAGTTAAATCAAAAATGCATGGACCATGTTTTGATCCCAAGACCTATTGCTCCCTAAATGTTTTTTTCATGTGAATGAATAAAATATTAGTCCCATATAGACTAAAACACTTAGAGTTTTAGACTTAAATAGCATGGGTTTAGCCTTAAGGGCATGGCCCTTTGGGTCTTTAGACCTTTGTGTATGGGGAAAGCCCTAGACTATGGCAAGGTTTCCTAAACCTTATTGCATTTCTTATTGCCTTTCTCGTTCGCCCGGTGCTTCGCACGCCGCCGTCCGTCCGGTCGGTCGGGCCTGGCTCGGGCGAGGGCGTGGGAGTGGGTGTGGGTGTGGGTGTGGGTGTGGGTTTATCCGACCCTTTATTTTACTAAATTTTTTTATATACTTCACCCACACAAGTAAAAGAATTTTTTACGTTTCTCCCACATGCTTACCTCGTAAAGAATATCTCTTCTTTAACGCTGGTTGACACCTGTGCAGGATTCTCCTCGAGAAGAATCTTGAATTTTTTGAATGCGTTTCACTGTATTTTTAACGCTGCTTTTACCTTAACTTTTACAACGATCGAGAAACGCAATTCACGGATCTTGTCGTGCTTTGGATTCTCATCCGAACGTTCAGTTTTTCCACCTATAAATACGAGAGAATAATTTCATTACAAACCATACCTTCAGAACTCTTCTCTTCTGAAATTCTTCTTCTTCTCTTATGCTTTCAGAAACTTAAGTTCTTATTTATATTTCTCTTAAAACTCAGAAAACGTTCAGTTCTTTTCTGAAACAAGTTGTAGTTTACAGAAACATAATTTTGTATAAATACTTCTTGGTTTACAGAATTTTAGTTCACAGAAATATAGTTTACAGATACATAGTTCACAGAAACTTAATTTACAGAAACATAAAATTGTTTTTATATTACTCAGAAACAATTTGTATTTTCAATTTGTGTTTTTGTTTTTATCTTTGCTGCCAAGTTCTAAGGGTTCTCTCTGTGTATGCTACACATAAAGGAGAACTAACAGTAGTTGTATCCTGGAGGTGATTTGATAATTGCTATAGCATCTCAGAGGAGTAGCATGCAATATTACCTTTAGCTCAGCGTATTTCATACGTGCCTCTACTAAGTTTTTTGATACTATCATTAGTGCATCTCCGGTACAACAATAACACATCAATGCGAGCTAAGTATTTTTCCCAGTTGCATACGTATATTATCAATTAATTCCAACAATTATTACTTGTAAGTACTCACTCACGGGGGCAGTGCCCTCAAAATCTAAAAGCTGAGTAATGTTTTAAGAAAAAAATTGGGAAATAAAAAGAATGAAAATACATCTAGACTGGTTCTAGTTTGTATAATTTATGAAGCAAGATCTGTATATACGAAACAGATGACAGTCCTCAAAATTGTAGCTGACAGAAAGATCTATTGAAACTTTCAGTTGTGAGTCTTGCGACTTACCATTTCAAAACCATATCTCGCGTCGATCAGAAATATCACTGCGTCGGCATACTTTGCAGCTTCAATCATGCCGTTCACATTATTCGGACACTCCACAAACTGTATCCGTCTTCTGTTACCTAATGAACAAACAATTAAACAAAACAAAATCATTATAACTGGCCTAGTTAGTGTTAGAAATTGAAATGTTTTGGAGCTCTGATACCATGTTGGAAATTTATATTTTTATCAAAAAACTTGGGACATGGGAATGATATTTGCGGAGGTATACGAGCATAGTGGTGTTGCTCGTATAGAGCTCCTAGAACTCTAGTAGTGAAGGTGGAAGCAAGACTTGGTAACTTATCTAATTTCTCTTCTATTGAATTGATCTTGCTTACTTGCTTCTAGAAGACTCTAGCCACTAAAATATCTTGCTTCTAGAGGACTCTAGCCACTAACATTTTTTTCACATGTTTTACATTATATTTGAGAATTCTAGAATCTACTTCACATTACAAGAATTTGCTAGATTTATACCTACAATTCTAGAATATTCTTGACATTACAAATTACATGTTCTAACAGTTAGAAGTAGACAAGTCCAGAGAGCAAATAATATACCTAACAAGTGCACGACAGCTTCATCAGGGCCAGAGTAATGCTTCGCTAGAGATTTAATCAACAAGGACTTCCCAACCTACGACAGTGACTAAACAATTTCAGATATCAAATGCAATAACCTTAATTTTCAGAACTGTAAAATGATTAGTGACAATAATCACCTTGGGAGGTCCATGGACTACAATAACATATGGGGCTTGCTTTTCTTCTTTGATTGTACGATCAACAACTGGTTCTTTCATCTGATCAATAATAATAGACCAAATACAAATCAACAACGAAAGAAAATTATTCTAAGAAAAATAGACTTCCGCAGTGGGGAAAGAGAGCAGTATATGTACCACTGATATGCTATTTTCATCGTCATCGTCATCGCACTTGTTCTTGTTAGTTGTTTTATATATTTTCACATGTGTTAAACCCCGTTCGATTGTTCTATCCGCAAGCTTAATGAAATCATCTCCTCGCTGTCGCTGATCAGAAGAAGAACCAATCTTCATTTTCACTTAAAACCCTAAGAAATACCAGAATCAATCAAACATATCAAATAAAAGATAAATTGAAACAATCTGCATCATAAAACGCAACACAAATTAAAGAAAAACGTAATCACCTCCAAGAGGATGCAGTAATGGCGGTGGCCGTAGTATCGATGGTGATTAGGGATTATAGAGGGTCTGTCTATGACTCTATTGGGTAAAGTAGGAGGAACTCTATTAATGGGGCTCCAAGAGTCGAGCTTTTTTTGGGCTATCTTGGGTCACCAAATAGCAATTGCGTTACCCCCTATCCAATACTTATATAATGACTTAAGTGCCCCATATGATTTTAGATAATAAACTTGATTAACCTTATTAATCATGATTAGCAAATCAATTAAGACTAATTTCTCTCTTTAATTTAGATGAAATCAAAACAAACAAAAATCAGAGGGAAGAGAAGTAGAGGAAAAAAAATTGGGGATTTTTTTTTTTTTGGATTTAAGCAAGACTTTATGAAGATGATGACCATAATTTCATCATGATGAGGATGATGATCATAAAGAAAACCCAAAACTATTTTCTTCTCTTACTCTTTCTCATTAAAATATCAATCATCATAGAAAGAAAAAACTAAGAAAACCCATCATTTATTTCTGTTTTAAATGGTTAAAAAATCAAATTCGATGAATTTTGGATAAAAAGAAAATAGTTTAATTCAAGATGTTTACAATTCCCAACTTTATGGGAGTTCTTTTTTCTTGGTAGAATCAAGATTTGGGATAGTTTGTCGACCCAACAGAGAGTCCATGTTTCGGCTTGGTTTTCCAACCGAAAGTTTTTTTCGATATTTGTTTTTGGTTTCCACCATAAAAGATTTTTTTTTTTCATCATGATAATTTGTCAACCCAACCATAGAAACGAAAAACGGTTGGGAAATTATGGTGTTCCAAGCCGTATCTTTTATTCACGGCGGGGAAATAAATAATTCCTAGATGAAATAAATTTTCTGATTTTTTTTTCAGAATCAGTTACGGCTGGGTTTTCCCATAATATAATATAAGAAAATACGAATAATATAAGAAAATTGAACAATCATTTAGGCTTACCTTATGAGGCGCAAATGGGTTCAACATCGTAAATATGCATCTCGAAGTCAATTTTCAACTATTGTTCCAAGTTGCAAGCTTCATTTTGCTTCTGCTTGCTTAATATAACTTCCCTCCTGCTAGATTATCTATCAGGTACGGTGCTTCCCCAGACGCCCCCATTTGTTCGACTATTGTAAGTAAAACTTTCAATGGTGTGTAAGTCAAAATGTTTTAAACTCGTGCAAGTTTGAACTTGGAACGATCCAAAAGAACAGATTGTTGATTGGATTGCGATCTAGATCACTAGTTGGATCAACAGGGAATGCCGTATCCATGACTTGCATCGTTGGGGAAGTATTGAGTTTCATTGATTGGCCAAGGACGCGTCTTGGAAAGATCGGTTATGGTGCGACCAAATAACGCTAAAATTGGCCTTGTGATATGTTGGAGATGCTTTTTGCTGATTTAGTATGAGTGCATAACTTGAGCAATGAATTTTTGTGATGCTAGGTTAAGAGAGCATGAATATGTTTATTGTATTGCAACTGACGCCGATAGCTGATGTTCATGTCGTTAGGTGTGTCATTGTTGACAACCGCCATCCTCACACGTTTGTGATACATGCGGGTCTTTTTTTTTATGCGTAACAACAATATTGCATCCATGGTGGAATATATCGAATATGATTTCCATGTAAGCTATCCTAGGTGATTGGCTCCTAATTGCAGGCGACACGGAGGAACAAATTTTTTTTTTTTTTTTGTGTTGCTTTTGATTTCTATAGTTTGTGATTATTTAAGCGTTGGTTTTCGACGTAATACTCCTTTCACTTTCGTTCGTCGAGGTACTCATTTTGCTTATACTCGTTGAGGTATTTCTCCCGCTTGCATATGTTTTTTTGGCCATTAGTTAGGTCCTGATTGTCGTTCTAATTCCTCGCAATGCGATGGCTTTTGTAGCAGTCATCCAGTCATCGATTCTCCCTTGCAACATTATTTGCTTCAATGTCTTTCCTTTCATACGATATGTGTCTCCTATGGTGACCTATCTTCACATGTTGTGCCAGCAACCCTCATGTGAAAGTCATGCATGCCGACGTGGAACGATACTTTCAAAGTATTGGGTATTACCCATTTGCAGTCTCTTATTCACTAAGTTCTCCAATAGTCTGTTTGACGATTTCCTTATCTAACTGTTGTAATATTTCGAGCAGATCTAGATCTATGGGTGTTACTCTGGTCCTCTCTACTTGCACAATACACGAGGCTAAATGAAAGCCTCTATTGTCAAGGGAGTTTGGACGCGATTTTAACATGTTCTTTTGATGCGGATCTAAATATATTTTGTGCAGATTAATACCTTCACTTAAAAGAGGGGTTGCAATACGTACCCCACGATTTATATTAATTATCTTGTGGGTATAAGTTCTTGCAGAATGAATTCTTGATATCGTCGTTGCTGGTGATGTTTTAACTTCTTCTTGGAGTGGGCGATCAACATTGTTCTGAATTCTTCGTACTCTTGGATCTGCATAAATTTTCCATCACTCCGACTTGCTTGTGATGTAGCTCTGGATGTTGATTTGTTTTGATGATTCCTTCTCTGCCCCACGGTGGGCACCAAAAGATGTTGTAGAAAAAATGTTTCTGCAACAATCCTTGAGATTGGTATATGAAGATGAGATTTCATTTGTTAGATGACTCATCAGTATTCTTCGTGATGGACCCTTGGTAGATGAAAAAGTGTAGCTACTTGTTGAATAAGCTCCTTATCTTCAATAATTGTTGGTAGGTGAAAATGGGTGGGTGGGTGGTGGTGGTAATGGTGGGGTGTGTTGGGGGGGGGGGGCTACCTGCAAAAGACACTCTGATGCCTCAATGAATAAGAGCTCTAAGCAGGTTTTATGGAGAGATAAGGATTAAAAATGTGTACCTTTAATGTTGATATTCCATCTCAATTTATAGGTTGTGGAGGAATTATATCCATCCCAATTTTCATCTAGATACATTTTGACTGTGTATCTGGACCAAATGCTTGCTAGGTTCACCTGGTCCCAACCAATTTTGTTTTTTTATAGGATCTGTAACTTACAAGTTATACCTGGTCTTCTCAGTAACCGATCCCTCCTTAATCTGAGGATCTATAACTCCAGTTCATACATGTTATTCTCTATAACTGATCCTCCTTTTCATGGGGATATGTAACTCCCAAGTTTCAATATGTACGTGGTCTTCTCAATAACTGATTAGCCATCTTTTTGGGGATCTCTAGCCTCTAGGTTTAAATATGTACCTGGTGTTTTTTTTTTTTGTAGAAAGATAATTGCTAAATGGGTTATAATCATCCTTCCATATTTTATTGTTCATTTTATTACCCAATAGCCCAATACTGGGTAGAATTATTGGGTTGAAGCACTTGATCCCATATACAGACTATATAGTACAAACTGGTTCTTCGGCATTTCATGCGAAAACAAAAGCTTTGTTAAAGTCTTCTAAATGGTTAAGTGGAAATATTTTTCCAAGCGTCTCCATAGTTATGGACTGCAAAGTTTTGGCAGATAAAATTAACAAGGTAAGCAAGGAAACGTTATCGACATGATCAAGCAGGCATTTGAGAAAAGCTCAATGGAAAGGCTGACCCAATTTCTTCCCCATGGTAAGTTGCTCCAAGGAATTTGGTTCAATGTCTCTCACTGGGCAATAAAACATATGATGAGACAAATTGAATATGAGATAAATTATGGAAAATCGGGTGATGTGTGTATTTGTCCCGACATGTCTTCATTGGGGCTTACATGTCGTCATATGCTTGTGAAGTACGAAGAAGTGATACCTATTGAAGTTATTGATCCGTTTTGGAAGCAAATATCTTTTGACCCTCCCCCTACGGAAGATCCCGGACAATCACCATGGGATACGAACGAAGCAAAGGAATTCTATGAAGCTTACTCACGTGGCACCTCGGTTATCCGGCAAGTCTTGTTGAGCCAACTAAGGCTAATTACACGGACATGGATTGCACAAAGTAAAGATCCAACAAAGGGAGATCCTCCCGGTAGACCACAAACTAAAACGTCAAGGAGAAAACAGAGGAAAGAATTGAAAGCAATGACTGAACGTGAAAAAGAACTCGCGGCAAGTAAGAAACGAGATCCCACCGGATGTGAGTTATCGTAAGCAAGGTTCGCGGAAGTGCCGGTTGCAAACAAGAGGGGTAGGCCGAGAAAGGAACCAACATCAAGTCAACAACAAACGACGGATTCGTTATCCTTGCCAACAGCCGATGGATCAGAGGTTCCAAATAACAGGGGTCGACCGCCAAAGGTACCAACATCAATTAACCAACAACAACAAGGTAAGAATTTCGAAGCCAATCTCTTAGTCGATGTAGTGGAGGTTCCAAAGAAAAGGGGTCGACCGCCAAAGGTACCAACATCAATCTAACAAGAAAAACACGGTGAGAATTTCGAAGCCACACCCTTAGTCGATGTATCCGAGGTTCCAAGGAAAAGGGGTAGGCCGCCAAAGGTACCAACATTTAACCACCAAGAACAACAAGGTGAGCATTCCGAAGCTGCGCCTATAGTCAATGTAGCGGAGGTTCCAAAGAAAAGTGGTAGGCTGCGAAATGTACCAACATTGAGCTACTAAGAACAACAAGGTGAACATTCTGAGGCTACGCCCATAGTAAATGTAGCGGACGTTCCAAGTAAAAGGGGTAGGCCGCGAAATATACCAATATTAAGCTACCGAGAACAATAAGGCGATGAGGTGGTGGTGCCAAAGAAAAAGGGAAGGCCAAATAATGTACCTACATCAAGTCAACAACATGAAAGGTTATTGATAGAAAAGGTAAGGGACCCATATCTAGTCAAAAACAACACGAGGGTGACAACTCCATAGGCCCTATAGAAGTTGAAGTATTTTCGGTTCAAAAGCGAAGGGGTAGGCCAAGGAAGTACGGACTCCCATCACATACTGAAGAAACTGGAAGCATAGGGATTGCATAGGATGGATTGGATATAATTAAGCATCAAAAGGGTTATATGAAAATGTTTAAGGAGCGCAAAACAGGTAGGACCATTAGAAGTTATCATAAGAAGATACAGTCTTACATAGACCAACTTCCCAAGGTTATTCGCGAGTATATTGTATATACGGATGATGTCGATGGAGATGGAAATTGTGGGTATCATGCCATAACCGAACAATTAGGCATCTTTGAGATGACAGTTAGTAGAGGGATGACACCATGCCGATATGCTAGAAATAGGATAGCAACCCAACTTATGAACAAGAGGAGATTTTTGAGCAATTGGTTGGTGATGAAGAAGGGTTTGATGATATGTACGCTTGAGTGTTAGGTCCCGAGCAGGAGATGAAGTTCCTTCCTTCTCAATATTGGATGAGAATGCCGCTTTGTGGGCATTTAGTGGCGGATATATTTAATTGTGTTGTTTATTATTTTACCCCCACCGTAGAAGTTACGTTTACACCAAAGTGGCAAAAATACGAAGGATCCCTTAAGAAGAGAAGAGTTGTTTTGGCGTTCGTGAACGATAATCATTTTATTATTCTTAAACTTAAGGAAAACTGTCCATTTCCACCTATTTGTGGGATGATGAAAAACAAGGATCTAGATCCCAGTATCTGGACGGGATGGATGTCATTGTAAGAGGAGAATCACCAATTTTGGGATGCGTTGGCTTTATCAAAAAGACCTCTCCATGAGGAGAAGATGCAACTTCATACGTGTGGAAGCGATGATGAGTAATTTGGATTGTAGTTGCAGGAAATCCTACACTACACCCTTGTTAAGAATTTGCAATAATCAACTCATACTTGAAGATTAAAAACAACACTTTTTTATTTGATTCTCATAAATGCTTACAAGAAATATAAGAAATCAAGAATACAACTATTCTTTTGAAGTTTCTCTCTCCTCAAGACTTTCTCAACTCTCAAAAAATACATCATCCCTCTCTGAATCTATTGGAATCCTTTATATAGGAAATTACATAGTGGATGTCAGCTAAGTTTTCCTTTTATTTCGGATCTACTCTGCGATCTTATCGCGATGGTTATAATGTCAGTTCTCGCAAGCATTGTCACCATCGCAGAACAATCATGTTCTTCTCGTGTTTCTTCAATTGTCAGCCATTATGTCATTCTTTAAACTACTCTGTGATACTCGCCAAGTGTTTTTGAAGAGATCGCGGTGATGCTCGCAGAATTATTGTTAATCTCGCAAGAATATTGTTGTAGCGATATTCTGGTCCTACATATTGCCTTTTCTCATGTCTTCTTCGCAAAGTGGAGAGGATATGAGAATCTCTAACTCTTCATAGCACTCGCAACTTCCGTTCTTTCCATAATTTCTTCTCGACAAGACTCCGTTAATTTAGCTTAACCACCTACACGTGTCGTAAACTCTTCTTTTTACTGGCACGTCTCTACTCAACATGTCGTCCCCTTTTGCCTATAAAAGGTAGAATTTGGTTACAAAATTAATTTTCTTCTTTTACTTTTCTATCTTCTTCGTCTGTTTACTTTGTTTTCCGTCTGCAACTTTTCTCCTTCTTCATATTCACCTGCTACTTCTCTAATGGAGTCATCAAGGTATGTGTTTCAATTATGATATCTGTTTGAACCAATTTTTACTCATGTTTTCCAATCTTCTCTATTTGATTCTTCATAATTCCAATATTATGTTTTCTCTTCAGTGGAACTACTCCTAACGCCCAGTCCGTAATTCAAAACCCTAATATTCATAAAAGGCCAATTGAAAAGAAAAGGAGTTCTGCGAGTAATAAGGTAGTAAGAAACACATTCTATTTCTTAATAACAATATTGTTGCATCTGTTTCTTATCTAAGTTATTTTTCACAGAATGACGAGAATATCGCTAGACCTCACAAAAGATCCCGCCAAGTTAAGACTCTTGAGGCTGACATTATAATTCCAAAGTTGACATCTCTGCGAGATCTATTCCCACACCCTCGCAATTGGATCCTCCTTCTTCTATCTGCGATAATATCGCTGCCAACATCCCTATATCCACTGACCTTTTGACAAATGAAATTCCCAAAGTTGTTGTCAATGAAATTCCCTCCAGTCATTTATTACCTTCAACTGTTACCTTTCCAAACACTCCTCCTAATGATGATGCAACCATTACAAATAACTCAAATCTCCAACTCGCCATCATTACCACATCACCTTCTACACCTCTTCCCTCATCCAAAGAAACATCAGTAGAGGTTGATGCTGCTTTTAAAGTTTTGTCTGACATTTTATATGATGCTAGAAAATCTTCTACTGACCCTTTTAAATATAATGTCTGCGAGACTTTAATCAAATACTTTGGTTCTGATTGTACTGCTTCGCGAGCATCTTTGGAAAATAAAATTGATGTTCTAAAGAGAAGTCTCCAAGCCAAAACTTTAGAATGTGATATTCTCTGCCAGAAGCTTCACAATTCTTCACTCGACTGCGAGAACCTTCGCAGCAAAAATAATGAGCTGAAAGGTATAATTTTCCTTCCTCTGTCTTTTTGTTTTTCTGTTCTAGCAAATTTTCACCTTCTCTGTACTTAAAATTCTTTCTTAAATTCTTGGCTTGTATATTTAGTTTTAAATCAGAATCTATTCATTGAGAGACTTAAATTTGAATCTATCGCTGAAGAAGATCATGTTGAAAAAGATTCTTGGATGGACCAATTTAATAGATTAGATAATCTCTACACCTATTCGATCGATCAAATAGATAATCTTACTAATGAGAATAATCAATTATTGCAAAGCCAAAATTTATTAAGTAGCGAGGTTACTCGCCTCTCATATTTGTTAATCAAGGCTAATTTGGCGATGGAATCTTTATCAGACGAAAATAGAACTTTATCCCAAGAGAAACATAAATTTTCAAGCTTGATGACCATTTCCTCGCAACAATTGAGTAATCTTCAAAGAATATGTGATAATCAAGAGCAATCTCTTCGTTCTCTTAAGGATGAGCTCAAGAAAGTAACTGAATCGTCTGTCGCTGAAATGGATAAACTTATCAAGGTAGATTAAATCTTAGTTTAAAGTCCAGCAAGCTTCAAGACCAGTATTCCCAATTAGAAGAATCTTATTCTTTACTCGCAAAGGAAAACTCGTATCTCCTCTCCAAAGAAGAAAATATAAAATCTCGCCTGAAGGGTATAGTTGGGGATAAATTTGACGATGCCATGAATCAATGGGAGAATTGTTGCTTATGATTAATTCAAAATTTAACTTCACAAAAAGAAGGTAGTCATTTGACTTCCTCATTTGTTGATCTTTCTGTTAAATTTCTATGTTATATTCCTTGCGAGATCTTCATCTAAATAACCTTTTGACTTTCTCGCAGAATCCGAGAGAAGTCTTCATTCTACTATTTCTGATCTAACTGACAAATTGGATAAAGTTCGCAAAGAAAATGGGTCTCTCCTTGCTCATTATGTTAAATCTCGCGATCGAGCAGAAAGAAGATATGATTATCTTGAGTATTTTAAGAACTTGGAGATTAGAAATCGCGATAAAGGTTTCCTTCGCAAGGTTCATCTCAATTCTGAAATTCTTGTGAATGATATTCTAATATCTCAATCTCTTCCCCCTGTATCTGTTCCTCCCCTAAAAGTAGATCATGATGAAGTTCCTCTTCCTATGGATAAGGATCTAGAATATGCAAGTGGTGAAGATATTCATCAAGAAGATGGTGAAGAAAACATTTCTCAGGAAGACCCAACAGAAGAAAAAAAAAATCCCTCCTAGAGAAGTAACTACAGGTGGTGAAGCAGTTGTTGGTGAAGAAGCAAAAGAAGGAGAAACTCGTAATGAGAAGAATGTTGGTGAAGCTGATAACACTAGCAAAGATAATGAATCTGGCGAGACCAACGCTAAAGCTTGAGTTTTACTTTTGTTTTCTTTTCCTTCCTCATTCTTGCGAGCAATGTAAATTTATGCAACTTTAGAATTCAACTTTTACTTCTGTTATTTTGAATATTCTCAAGGAAGATAATGAGATTTTACTTATCCACTCCCCTACTTGCCCTTCATTATCTTTCTTGTAATGGTCAACTATTTCATGTATCTTATTTTTGCGAGCTGTGTGGCTATACTTCTTGCGAAATTAGGAATAGATCTGCGATGTGATGAATACTATTGCGATATTTTCTTCTAATAATCCTGCTCTGTGATTTTGAATAATGTTTCTGAAAAATTCTGAAGGAATCTTCTTTCTCATATATTCTCCTACGTTGAACAAATCTTTCCTGCATTCTTAAATGGAATAGTTAATATTTGAGATTATTCTGTTGGTCTTATTTTGCCTTCCTAGTTAAAGGTCTTATTTTGCCAAATTTTTGTGTCTGCGACAAAATCGCAGGATGTCTTAACATTTGCATGTAAAAACCCTTTGATCTTGTCTTATCCATATTTTTTCAACTTCTCTGCGACAATATGATAAGTTTAAGCTCCCTTGCGAGAACTTAATCTTATGACATTGTCGTCTTGCGATGAAATTGCTGGACGTATTTACACTTTCATGTAAAAACCCATTGATCTCATCTTAACTTTCTCTTATAGATTGTTGCCTCTGTATAATTTTTGTCACGCGAAAATATGACAGGCCTAAATGTTCTTGCGATCATAAAGCCCCATGACATTGCCGTCTTTAGACACTTATCAGCTCCCTAATGGAGGGTGCCGCCCATATCTTTCCCCTGGTTTCCCCTTCAAGGAGGGCACATCGTCCATACAAGACTAGCTCCTCCCATCCGGATTTGCCAACAACCAGTTGTTTTCGCAGCCTCTTGTCCTTCATGCCTATATGGATTATAGTTACAAGACTGCACCCTAAGTGGGGTTTTCTTCGGGCCGAGTGCATCATAGCCAAGACTTGCCAAGGATGGCTAGGGTAGTTTCGTACGCCCCGGGCACCCTTGACTCAACCGTGTACCTCGGCGCCTTGGTCATACTCTGCACTCCATAGAAGAGGTCCTTAGTCGTCCAACCAGGGTATAACCTTATATAGTTGGAAATCCAAGGTACCTCTCCTGGATAGGTTTTATTTAACCCCAACATCTTCATGACTCAGGTTCCAGCAGCGGTATAACCTTATCCCTGAATCATGTTATCAAATACCCCCTTATATGACGTACTTTAGGTCTTACATTTACCTCTTGGGAAATTTTATTCCCGAACTAGGGTGTACGCCATAAAGGTTCGTCCCATTCTATTAATCTCTGCGAAATTTTTATTCTCATTTCTTGCGATATGCTCACAGTTCTTATTTTCCTTTGTTATTAGAAGAATCTCTCAGTTGTAATAGATAAAGAAAAATTTATTATTTGTTTCATCATACAACATACCAACATCTCTAATCTCACAGAAGTTGTCATTGATAATACCTTTTCAGAAATAATCTATTCCATGGTCTATCAAGTCTTTGACCAACATCTCTCCCTTCAGGATCCATTAGTTTGTATGCCCCAGTTCCCATTATCTCTTTAATGATGTACGGCCCATACCATTTTCTCGCCAGTTTTCCACCATTTTCTCGCTGATAACTTTGTGTTTCTCGCATCACTAAATCACCTGGTTGAAATTTACGTTCTTTAACATGTTTGTTGTACTCGCGAACTAATCTTCACTGATAATTTTCCATATGTTGTAAAGTTTTTTCTCTATTCTCTTTTAATTTATCTAATTTATTTAGAATCATGCCAGCACTTAGATTTCTTTCCCATGCCTCTCTTTTTGTTGTAGGAATAACAACTTCTGTTGGTAACATAGCTTCAACCCCATATGTCAAGCAAAAAGGTGACATTCCAGTAGCTTCTCGTATAGTTGTATTGTAAGCCCATATTGCATTATGCACTTGCTCACACCATGCCTTGTGGTATCCTTCTAGATTCTTTTTTAAGATGTCTGTGATTGTCTTATTAGTTGCCTCAGCCTGACCATTTGCTTGTGGGTATAATGGAGTAGATTTTCCACATTTTATCTTAAATGCATTGAGTAGCAATTCTATATTCTGTCCTTCAAACTGCTTTCCATTATCAGATACCAACTGTGCTGGAATCCCAAATCTGCAAATTATATTTTCAAATATGAATGTAAAAATATCTTTATCGCGGATATGTTGTACTGCCTTTACTTCTCCCCATTTTGTGAAATAATCTGTTGCGACAATTAGATATCTTCTTTGTCCAGAACCAATCACAAATGGTCCCACAATATCTATTCCCCATTTCCCAAAAGGCCATACACTTTTTAAATATGATAATGGTGCTCCTAGTGCATGTATCTTCTTTCCATATCGCTGAAAATCTTTGCAACTCCTTGAGAGTTTCTTCGCATCTTCATGCATATATGGCCAGTAATAGCCTTGCATTTTTTTTCTATATGCCAAAGATCTTCCCCCACTGTGATTACCAGTATCACCACTATGCAACATCTTTAACACATTTTGTCTTTCTTCCCTCGTCAAACATCTTAGCGATGGTCCACTAAAAGATATGTGATATAATACTCCATCTCTTAGCTCATAATTGGTTGCCCTACTTTTTAATTTATGTGCCTCTAACCGATTTCTTGGGATTTCTCCTCTCGCCAAGTACGCATGAAGATCTTCTCGCCAATCTGTAATGTTGCTTTTTGGTTCTTCCTCGCCAGCTTCTACCATCATCACATTTGTCTCTTCTTCTTCCTTGTTTATCGAAGGTAACAAAAGTGTTTGAATTTTTATGCATCTCGTAGATGGATTTTTCATCATACTGGATATGAAAGAAAAAGCATCTGCGAGCCTATTATCTTTCCTTGATATGTGTCTCCATTTTATTTTTGGAATTCTCGCAGACAATTCTTCAACAAGTTTTTTGTATTTTTTTAAGCATAGTTCATTTGTTGTGTATTCTCCTTTTAAATGGCGAATAACCAACTGCGAATCACTGGTGATTCTAGCATTTTCCAACTTCATTTCTATCGCAAAATTTAAAGCATGAATCACAACCTCATATTTTGTCTCATTATTAGTGGATGTGAATTCCAATCTAAATGAAAAAGCCGTTTTTTCTCCTTCTGGCGAGATAAAAACAACTCCAACCTAATTTATTTATCCATTTGATGATCTATCCACTAATATCTCCCATCTGTTTGGTTCTGTTAATAGTTCTCTTGGGTCTCCATGTTCTTCTTCTATATCCATCATTTCTTCCACAACTTCGTCATCTTCTAAAGGAAATTCAGCTAAAAAATCTGCTATAACTTGTGATTTTGGTGAAGATAAAATGTCATATTTGATATCAAAGTGTCCTACTTGTGCATTCCATCTTTCAACTCTGCCTGTTCTTTTTGAATTCTTCATTACTGACTCAATTGGCACTTTTGTTAATACTTTGATTTTATGTGCCTGAAAGTAGATACGAAGCTTAAAAGTTGCATGCACCAATGCTAGAATTAACTTCTCAATCTTTGAATAATTTCTCTCTGCAGAATTGAATGTTTTGCTGATGTAATAAATTGGCTTCTCTACCCCTGCATCTACTCGCAGTAATACCGCACTTAGCGCGTATATGGTTGTTGCGAGATAAATCAATAGTTCTTCTCCTGGTTCAGCTTTCTGTAAGATAGTTATGTTCATTAAATGTTCTTTAATTCCTTGAAAAGCCTTTTCACATTCATCCGTCCATTTAAATTTTGTTCCCTTCTTGAGTATATCGAAAAAATATTTTCACTTGTCTGAAGATCGCGAGATAAATCTTCCTAGAGAAGCTAAGCGTCCATTCAATTTTTGCACATCTTTTATTGTTGCAGGCGTTGGCATGTCACGAATTGCTTGTACTTTCTCTGGATCAACTTGTATTCCTTCTTTTGACACAATATACCCCAAATATTTCCCTGAAGTTACTCCAAAAGTACACTTATCAGGATTCACTTTGATGTTAAAATGCCGCATTTGATCGAAAATCTCCTTCAAATCCCGCACATGGTTTTTAGCTTCTTTACTTTTGATCAACATATCATCCAAATACAATTCTAATGTTTTGTGGATCCACTTTGCAAACACCTTCTCCACCATTCTCTGATATGTTGCACCAGCATTTCGCAAGCCAAAGGGCATCTTTGTATAACAATATAATCCTCTTGGAGCAAAAAATGCGGTATTCTCTTAATCTTCTTCAGCGAGAGGAATTTGATTATATCCTTTATATCCATCCAATGAAGATATTCTAGCATTTCCTACTGTTGATTCAACCATTTGTGGGATATCTGGTAATGGAAAACTATCTTTGGGACAAGCTTTGTTTAAATCCGTAAAGTTTATGCAAATTCTTATCCCTTTGTTCTTCTTTGGGACCACCACCATATTTGCAATCCACTCTGGATATTTTGCTTGCCTTATAATTCCTGCATCAAGCATTTTCTGTAATTCTTCTTCTATTTGGGAATGGTATGTTGTTGCGATTTTTCTTATTCTTTGTTTAAATGGTCTTGCATCTTTGCTAATTTCTAATTTATGACATGCTATTGATAGATCTATTCCGGGCATATCATCCATGATCCACGCGAAGATGTCTTTATATTTTCGCAAGAGATTTATAGTTCGTTCTTCCTCATCCGCCTCCATTTTAGTCCCCATTCTCAGTATTTTAGGCTCTTCTTCACTCCCAATATTTACTTCCTTTGTTGGTTCTGTTGCGGTGTAACTGGCTTCAGGTTCTCCCATTGGTGTTGGTGTTTTCATAACTCTCGCGAGTTCATCTCCTTCTTGCGAGATTTCACTGGGTATTCCTTTTCCTTCTTTTGCTCTTATCATGTAAACTTTAAATTCTTCTTCTTTCTTCGTTTCTCTCGCCAAGTTTCTGTGAGCTTTTCGCAGCTTTGGACGCTCTTCACAATTTATCACTTCAGTTTGATAACACAGCTTCGCAAGATCTGTATCTCCTCTAATTTCTCCAATTCCACTGGGAATAAGAAATTTGATGCATTGATGCGATGTTGATGCTACAGCCTTGATTGCATGTATCCACGGTCTTCCCAATATCATGTTATACGGTGATTCCACGTCTACCACGCATAATGTTACCTCTGTTTCGATCTCTCCTAGCGGAATTCGTATCACTATTTCGCCTTTAGGTTTTGTTAAAGATTTCCCAAAGCCATGAATATGATATGTTGAACAGGACATTTCTTCATCCTTGTATCCCATTTTCTTAAAAGCATGATAAAATATTATATCCACGGAACTTCCTACATCCACCAAAGTTCTATTCACAGCCCATTCTTCTGCAGATTTTATTGATTCTTCCCTTCTTATTGGTATAGTGGATACCGTGATTACCAAAGGAGATATGTGATTTAAATTTTCTTCTGGTATTTCTGCTGCTGTAAATGTGATCTTCTGCTTTTCCCAATCCTTCAATGATGATATTTTATCCACCGTCATAATCTTCCTTCCTTCAAAATCTCGTTTATGTATCTTCCCCTTAATATTTTCATGGAATTTATCAATCATTGTTCTTGTTACCATATCACACTCCAATTTCCTACAATTCTCTTTGGTTCTAATCATTTTCCTTCAACTATTTCACCGATTTGTTTAATGATTTTCTTAATCTTGAACAATTCTTATCTTCTACTTCGCTTTTTCTATGATTCTTGTTAATTCAATCCCTGTTTCGGGCGCCAAAATGTAGTTGCAGGAAATCCTACACTACACCCTTGTTAAGAATTTGCAATAATCAACTCATACTTGAAGATTAAAAACAACACTTTTTTATTTGATTCTCAGAAATGATTACAAGAAATGTAAGAAATCAAGAATACAACTATTCTATTGAAGTTTCTCTCTCCTCAAGACTTTCTCAACTCTCAAAAAATACATCATCCCTCTCTGAATCTATTGGAATCCTTTATATAGGAAATTACATAGTGAATGACAGCTAAGTTTTCCTTTTATTTCATATCCACTATAGGATCTTATCGCGATGGTTATAATGTCAGTTCTCGCAAGCATTGTAACCATCGCAGAACAATCATGTTCTTCTCGTGTTTCTTTAATCGTCAGCCATTACGTCATTCTTTAAACTACTCTGTGATACTCGCCAAGTGTTGTTGAAGAGCTCACGGTGATGCTCGCAGAATTGTTTTTAATCTCGCAAGAATATTGTTGTAGCGATATTCTGGTCCTACATGGATATATGTGGTTCACTAATACTTGTGAAAGAAATGTATCAACATTTTGGTTTTTAGGAAGTGTGTATTGTAAACACTTAACAATATTTTGATGCCTATGCCGGCGTTGTTTTGTTTAATCATTTCTGCGCCGGTATTATTAAGTCGTCATTGACAAAAATTTATTCACTATGCCGGTTAGCGAGGAACAACATCCAGTAGAATGAGTGAAAATGCCAGCATTAAATTTTAAACTATGAACAATGTTTTGTTCCTTGCAAATTTTCTATCTTAGTCCCATCCAAATAACACTCCACATCTTAGATTTTGTTTTTTAGTATGAGTGAACAAATTGTTTTGTTCCTTGCAAATTTTCTATACCGGCATCCCATCCAAATAACACTCCATGCCGAATTTCTTTTTTTGTTTTTTGTTTTTAGAAGATATAGAGTACCGGCACCATCTTTCCATCCTATACAATGCCGGAACCTAATTCACACTTCTAAAATCAGGTGGTATCGGCGCATTCAAAGAACATTTAAACTCAGCGAAATGTTTAATTTGACACCGGTTTGTCAACATAATAAATATAATAACAAAACTTGATTGTATAAAAAAACATACTCCAAACTTTAGACATTCCAAACCGAAAACAAGTTAAACATAAGGAAAATCAACCAAAGAGCTTAGCAAGACACACAGATTGTTCAAGACATAAACATAAACATACCTAGACCAATACCCCATTGTTCCAGACGTAAACCTAAACAGACATAAACCAATTCCACATTGTTCAAGACATAAACATAAACATAAACATAAATAAACCAATGCCACATTGTTAAACAAACACACGATCACTCGGTCCTTGGCTTCTTGTGCACCCTCTTCTTCTTTTCGTCCCACAATTCTTTGGCCTCCGAATCTTCTTGTGCACCCTCTTCTTCTTTTCGTCCCACAATTCTTTGGCCTCCGAATCTTCTTTTCTCCTAAAGAACTTTCCCAAATTTCCTATCCTCTGACGATGTTGTCATATTTTTGAACATGTTCTTAGTTCATAGATGTAGACTAAATAAATAGTAAAATAAAATGAAGTACGTACCAATAATGTGAGGATCTTAGTTAGTCCGGGTACAGTAAATTCATCCGCAATTGTGGCTGGATGTGGTGCTTGTGGAGGAACTTCTATGATATCCGGGCGGACAATATAAGGATGCGAGTACTTCTGATGACCTCTGAGAAACGTTGGTTCTGTCTCATAACCGTTTTCCACCGAATTCCAACCAACCTTATCAAAAACCTGTCCCCATTCTCCCCTTTCACTCCAATGTGCAAGAATTGGACTGGGGTTGTAAACTACCAGAGTACTGTTCTCATTTGCTTGGCATTGAGGAAAGTCATGAGTGAATTTATGATGGGATGTATCCCTAAGATCTTTCTGCTTGTACCCAAGCTGGCGCATCACACGGTGAGGTTTGTGCATAACAAATCCTTTTGGATGAAATAAGGGTCCGTTGTAAAATGCATCATCGTCATGCCTTTGAAAGTGAAATCCTCTGCCATTCCTATATGGGTCAAACACAACATCTTGGAAAGCCAATATCATTGCGAATAATTGTTTCCTGTTATTGGGCTTCGGGCGAGCGTTGAAGACGTATTTCTTAGCTAGAGCCTGATGGTCTTCATAATAAGGAAAAGTACTCAATCCTTTATACCCTTTGAAGAACTCCGGGAAGTGTTCATAAGCCCACACCTATGCCAATGCAATGTAGTAGAAAAAAAAATTTACTAACAAAGTAATTGGAAACTAACCAAATAAGCCCACACAATAATTTCCAAAATAACAAATTCACTCTACCTGAATTAAAGTGAGAGAACCATTAAATTGATGAGCATTTGCCTTAGAATCTCTACACATTTCTGCCAAGAAGTGTTCCAAGAAAGCAGTGCCCCATGAATACTCATGGACTCTATCCAAGGGATCCAAGTATTGAAGGAGACTCAGATGAACCCTGTTACCATTAGCGTCAGGGAATACAATGGAGCCTAAGGCGTGCAGCAGATAAGCATTGGTGGTTTGCTGAAATTATTTGAGAGTCAATTCCTTGTCCTTCGTATTCCCAAACAATCGAAGGAGATTGACAAATATGACGGTCTTTGTCTTTGAACGAGTTATCTTGTACACATTTGCCAAAGTCGTATCCATGTCCCAACTTAACAACTTTTTGGTCAGCTCAAAGATCTTATCCCATCCTAGTTCGTGATACTAATCTCCTATCTTGATGGATTTCCCCAGAACCCCTAGACCTATTATCCTTTCAACATCTTCAGGGATAATGGTCATCTCTCCAAATGGAAAATGCATGGTATCAGTTTCACCAAAAAACCTCTCCAAAAAGCAGTTCTCCGTGACGGGATCCGTGGCCATATAATTTTCTACCGCGGGATACAACCCAGATACTCTGACTATTTCTCTAACTTGGTGACACTCTAACTCCAGGGGCCATGCTTCACTAGATTGATGGCGGAAAACACCGAATGCTTTTTTGTGGTCCTATAGAAACACAACAAACTAAATTAAATTCACTTGATCATAGATAAATAATATAATAATATGATGTCAAGGTCTTACATAAGTCTGGAATATCCAACGAGCCCAAGAGTGCTTGTATCCAAATAACAGTTGGGGGTTGAGTGGTTGACCCCAGTCTTTACCATCAATGCGGTCTGGAATCATGTCATGTATTATAGGAAGATGGGCTGGCGGTTCCTTTTCCTTTTTCTGAGTTGTTTGAACTCCGACAGCCGGTTCTTCTAAGCCCACCGCTTGTGAGGATGACCCACCTGCTCCGCCCGTTTGAGTAAATTTTTGCCACTCCTCATCCTCCTCACTGCTGGTTGTTTCCCCCGTACGCTCTCGAATGACGACCTTAGCACGATCCGGATCAGAACGACTACGTCGACCCCGAGATGACTTGGGTTTTCGCTCTTCAACAGCTTTTCCCTTTCCTTTTTAGTTTGTGCCGCTCTAGACCTACGTCCCAATATTTCAACCGAGTTGTGTTAATGATTTCGGCATATAAAGATAATATATATCTCTGCCGGAATGGAGTGCCTGCACTAAACATACCTAATATACACAGCCGGTTTTGTTCGATTTCAATTAGAAAATTAAAAACTTTGTTGGATCAGATACTGGCACGGATACCAAACTTCCCGATAATGCCGGAAGATGTGCCGGCTTTGATGGATAAATAAAACACTATGCCGTAATTCAATTAGTTTTGTACAGAAGTTTTAACTCAAGAACCCAAACATACGGCATGTAATTGTTTAAACAGACAAAGCCGGTACCTATATTCCGGCATAGTGTGCAATATAGATTATTATGCCGGAAGTTACATGTAATAAAATAGGGTTACAAGATATACAATCCGTCACGTCTTTTTACTTGTATTCTACCGCCAAACAAACAGGTGACTGAATTGATATTGACTAAATGGCAGTTTGGGAATTTAATTTTAGGATAGTGGAAGTACTGAACAACCAAGTTTCAATTTGTGTTTTCTAGTGTTGGATAAACCATTAAAATACTTATCGCATCAGATTTGCTATTTGCGCCTCACCAACAGACTCCTCAACCTCTTCTTGTGCTTTTGAATTTTGATTTACTGATAGGTGTGATAAACACCTAATTTTATATTTAGTATTTATGCTTTCTTTGCGAGTTTTCATGTAAATTATGTATCTTATGTGTGAATTTGAGTTTGTTAGGTACTTTGGAGTCGTTTGGAGCAAAAGAAGAAGAAACAAGGCAAAAGGTGCAAATGTTATTGGAGGCGATTATTTCTCATATTTTCTTTTATTTTTTCATCCCTTTCTAAAAAGTTTGTCGGCTTTAGTGATGCGAATTTTGTCTGAAAATCACGACTGCTTTAGTGATGAATAGAAACTGAAGAAAAAAAGTAGATTTGAGAAGTAAGAGGCGGCTGTTGTTGGTGAAAGGCGAAATAAATCATCCATTTGGAGCGTAAAAGGAAAAACAACCGGTTCACGGGCGAAAGATACTTAGAGCAGACCAGGTTGCGCGGCGAAGGAGCGGAAAAATGAATTGTCAGTTGTCTAAAACTGGCAGTTGAGCAAGAAAACAAAATAGGTTGTCGGTTCTTTAGAACCGACAAGCCATGTATAACTTGAATTACCCCTTATCTTCCCAACCTGGGTGGATATATCCACTTTCTTACACTAAACCTGAAATTGAGATTTTCTCTCAATCATTTGCTTGAAATTCATAGAGAGGTGAGAAAGATGAGGTAGTTGTGTTTCAAGGCAATTGAAATGGATTCAACAAACAGGCTGTTTCGGTTCGAGATGAAGGAGGAGAATGATGGGTATGTATGAATAGCTAATATGTTGTTGTTATTGAGATCAATTTATGAACTGAAGTGTAGAAATTAGCTGTTGGTGCTGTCTATTTAAAAGGAACACAAACTAGGGTTTCTGTGGTTATGAAAAAGATGGATTGAGACTTGGGTTCATCTCTAGAGAGACCTCAGAGTAGGGTTCTGGTGGAATCAGATTGAAGCTAACAGTTTGGAGGAGTTTGAGATGGGAATTGAAGGGGATCTGTTATTGAATTGATTCTGACATGGAAGCCAAGATGGGGTTTTTACTGTGGTTGAAGTTTTGAGATTCAAGGTGGTTTGGTGGTGATTTCAGTTGATTTATGGGTTTGATTTTGTGTTGCCACTATTGTTGTTGTGTTGAGGGAATCAGGGTTTTGAGATTGGGGTTGATTGAATGATTTCTACAGGAAAGAATGAACAGGTGGAGGTAGTTGGAATAGAAGCTCAAGTCTGAGATGAGAAGAACTGAGATAATGTGTATGCTGAAGATGAACAGGGTGAAGATCATAAGCTGTTGGTGGTGTTTGAACTGTAATTGCAGGTTGAGCTTGTGAGCTGCAGTTACAGGGAAGAGATAGGTTTCGGTAATGAGCCTGAGGTGATACTTGAGATGCAGGTGGATGGATGTTGAGTATGCGACTATGTGGGTTGCTATTGAGCTGTTGGAGTTACATTTGCAGCGGCACTCAAATTTTAACTGGTGCAGGCTTGATATGGTGGTGACTCATTGGTGGTGTTTTGATGTGGGAGCTTGAGTGAAGCTTTTAGGTTATCTGTGGTAGCTTGAGTTCAATTTCAGAGACTGGTTGAGGTGTTGGCTTGATGGTACTGTGGTTGCAGGGAGGAGATAGTGGTGCTGGTACTGAGATTCAAATAAATAGATGAACTTGCAGAACAAATGGCAGCTGAAATTAATGGACCTTGGGCAGAGTTGAAATGAATGAGCTACTGTGTTGCAGTTGTGCTGGTATGAAGAAACTGGGAGTGGTGGTAGTTTGCTTGAGAACTGAAGTATAAGTGCAATAGGAGCTGTACTGAAGTATGGAAGCAGCTGGTGGTGGCTGCTATTGAAATGGAGATGTGAATGGTTAATTTCAGTCGAGACAGGGAAGGCAACAAGAGAGAATGGAGTTGTACACAGAGCTGGGTTACATTAATGAGGGTTCTGTGGTGTTGAGAAGAAGTTGTTGGTTCACAGCTGAAGTATGAATTGGAATCAGGTGTAGTGAAGCTGAATCAATGCTCTGGTGGCAATGCAATGAGAGTTTGAGTTGTGTTTCAGAAGTTATGATGGATGGCAGTTAAGAGAACTGGTTTTGTATGCTGTTGTGACACTGTGCTAAACTGGGAATTGCAGGTTTACATGGAAGCTACATTGGAGAATGAAGTTCAGAGGAGAGGAGTTGATGCTACAAGTTATGAAGCTGCAAAGTTAGGTTGTTGCTGCTGTTATGGTTTTGCAGAAGTTGGCAGAGAATGAAGCTGTTAATGATGAGGCTAGCAAGCTTCCCTGAGAATCAATTGCAGGTAGAGGTGCAGCTTATGTTGCAGAACTGAAATGATGAAATGGTGAAGCTGTGATGATGATTAAGTTGCAGCTCAGGTGGAATAGATGTTGATATTACAGGAAAGCTACAACAGGGGCATTACAGTGGAACTGATAGAATGGTGCTAATTCAGGTGACTGAGCTGATAATGCAGCCAAGTCTGAGATGGACGCAATTGCAGGTGGTGGCTGTATGGGTTAAACCAATGGGTTTTGGAACTGTAATGGGATCTTTGAAATATATGAGTAACTGGTGGTTATTACAGGGAGATGGAAATGATGGTTGAGTGCAATTGATGCTGCTGTTGGATATATTGTAGGTAGAGTTGGAATTTAGGACTGAAAATTTAGGCAAGTGAAGGTTAGCAGCTAGAGTTGAAGTTGTAACAATTGAGCTACAGGGAAGGTTACAAACTCCAGCCATCATGGCTGGAGTGAACTAGTGAAGCACAACCAACATGGCTGGTGTGCTAAGTTGCAATAATCTTGGCATAAGACTCATTCAGCTGAGTTAGTTAGGTGACTTTATTTTGACTCACTGATTCACTCACCTGACTCAGTTTAACTTTCACTTGACTAGGTGACCGGGCGGACTTTGCCGGTCACCGATTCCGGCCGGTGCACCAGTTTTCCGGCGAGCAATTTCTGAGACATATTTTCACATGGGCTTTTCACACACTTGAGTTTAGTGGACTTCTTGGTATTGGACCGTGGGCTTTGAAGACCTAATATGGAAAGTTGGAAGGCTATAAAAATAAAAGTTTCTATTCTTTTAGGGGATGAATCAATTATTCTTCTACGGGAGCTTTCTGCAGAGAACTATGCCTAGGTTTTGCTTTCATTTATTTTCATGTTCTTCATTTTATTTATGATTATAAATATGTTAAATAAGAAAACCATGAGTAGCTAAACAATTATTATTGGTTATGGGATAATAAGTGGATTTCACAAATAAGTTTTGAATCAATGAATTAGTTTTGTCTCAAGTTTATTGTTTATGATTCATTGTTAATATTGATTTATGATTTGATTGTTTGTTTGGTTGAGTCCGGAATCAATCCGATTTGCATTCATATCTAGAGCTATATTAGGGTTTTCAATACTAAAACGTTATCTATCCCTGATTCTAAGTAGCATAAATGTGGGTAGTGCTTGTAGTGATATATCCTACTAGTCACATATGAGTCATAACTTGGGTTAAATCGAATTAGTGCTTTTACACATTTTGATTTCCTTGATTAGTCCTATTCCTTAGAACTTATTTCTTTTAGGGAGTTAAACTTAATTGTGCTTTTACACTTTAGGTTGCTTTCTAGGAAGAATTCACATATGCATCTTTTAATGTGGTTGTGATGAAATCAGGGAATTAGCAAGATATTCTTGCGATCAAGATATCCTAGGACTTTTAGTAAATGAGAGATTAATTTATCAATTCTATTCATTGTTGAGAATACATGTTTGTGAATGAAACTATCCCGTGACCAATATCTTCTTCTTATTGATTATTTTAATACTTTTTCGCTTTCAATTTAATTTTATTGCTTTGATAAAACAACATCCCCCCTTGGTTACTAAGAAACTGAAATTTTGCATAACAACATAAGCCTCTCTGTGGATACGAACTCTTTCTTATTGCATACTACTTTATTTTAGTGAAGCAAGAAAGTGAAATTATATTTGTGTCGGATGACAACCGATCAAATTTTGGCGCCCGTTTGATCGAACCGGGTCACCAAGTTTTTAGTTTTGTTTTACAATTTCTGCTTCTATCTTTGTTTTTCGTTTCTTGTGTTGTTTCTCACTTGTTTGCGAGAATTGTTTTTCAGGTACTAATCCATGGCTTCTAAAGATTGGAATTATCTAAGGTGCGGGATAGCTACTCGAAGAGGCACAATACTCCAACCAAGTCAAGACACAACGGAAGAACAAGTCTTGGAAGTAGAACACGAAGCTATTCATCGAGAAGCGGAAGAAGAGTTACAACTAAAAGAAGAACAAGAGGTTCCATTCGTAGGAGAACCACTAATTGAATAGGAAGAAGCAATGGGTGACAATGCAAACCGTACACTCAAGGATTTGGATTCTCATAGGCTTGATGCACAACAATGGTGTATCCAAATAAACTCAACTTTCGAGATCAAGCCGGGGCTGCTTAGAGAGTTTCCAAAGTTTCATGGTATGGCGAATGAGGACCCAAACAAGCATCTCATGGAGTTCCATACCATTGTCAAGGCTATGCTTCCAGCGGAGACTGAAGTCGATGGTGCAATGATGAAAGTTTTTCCATTTTCTATGGTGGACAGCGCTAAGGATTGGTTGTATTGTTTTCCACCTAGGAGTGTCACTACATGGAACGGTTTGAAGAAACTCTTTCTAGAAAGGTATTTTCCTGCGTCAAAGGCCACTCAAATTCGCAAAGAGATTTGTGGAATAAAGAAACATGTGGGAGAATCATTGTATGAATGTTGGGAGCGATACAAGAGATTGGTTGCAAGCTGTCCACACCATCAAGTTAGTGATGCTATGATAATCCAATACTTCTACGAAGGTCTTCAATCAAGTGATAGATATCTTCTAGACGCTGCGGGTGGTGGTGCACTAGTGAACAAGATGGTGGGCCAAGCTTCCGAGTTGATTGAAAGCATGGCTGCGAACTCGAAACAATTCTACACAAGAGGTGAACCAATGGTTAGGCAGGTGCATGAAGTTAGTGATTCGTCATCATCACACCATGATCAAAGGATGGACAATATGGAGCAAATGATGCAAAGGATGGCTGCGGTGATTTTACCTTCACATGGCGATGAGTTGGAGCAAGCTAGTGCGGTCTTTCCAAATCAGCAAATACGGTATGATCCCTACTCCAACACCTACAATCCGGGATGGGGAGATCATCCAAATTTCATCTATGCCAACAAGAAAGGTGCGGTCCAACCACCCAATTTCAACCGTCCAAGTGGATTTCAGCCACAACAACAACAACAATTTCAGTAACCACAACAACAATTTCAACCACAACATCAACAATTCCAATCGCAACAACAACAATTTCAGCAACCACAACAATCGGTGCAAAATAAAGGGTCCGATATCGATGCAAAGTTACATACAATGATGCAAGGTATTTTTACCATGTTCAAGGAGAGCCAACAAGAAACTAAGAGTGCTATCAAGGATTTGCAGACTCAAGTAGTCTCCATGGCGGTTGATATCAACAATTTGAAGGCACAAAATAGTGGGAGACTTCCTTCTCAACCTATCAACCCAAAAGAGGGTGTTAATGCAATTACATTGAGAAGTGGTACACAACTTGTGCAACCCGAAGTTGCTGATTTGGGTGAATAGGAAGCTCCAAAGGAGCCGGTTTTGGAGGAAAATAGGGATGAAATTCCCCAAACACCCGAGGTACCAATTCCTAACTCTAAAACTCCGGTTTCTACTTATGTTCCTCCTATACCTTTTCCTCGCAGATTTGCAAGTTCTAAGAATGCGGAACTGGAAAAGGAGATTTTAGACGTTCTTAGGAAGATTCATGTGAATATACCACTCCTTGATGCTATCAAGCAAGTTCCCAAGTATGCAAAAGTGTTGAAGGACTTGTGTACCAATAAGCAAAGGCTCAAAGGTAATGAAGTGTTGAGTGTGGGGGAGAATGCTTCGGAAATCTTACAACACAAACTCCCACTGAAATGAAAAGACCCAGGTAGCTTTGACATCCCCGTCATAATTGGTAACACTACTTTTAATAAAGCAATGTTGGATTTAGGTGCATCCGTTAATGTTTTGCCTGCATCTATGTATAATTCACTTAATCTTGGTCCTTTGAAAATGGCTGGAATTGTGTTGCAATTAGCCGATCGTTCTAATGTCTAACCAATGGGTATTATTGAGGATGTTCTTGTGCAGGTTAGTCAACTTGTATTCCCAACTGACTTTTGTGTGTTAGATATGGATGAAGGTTCACCGGACTCGTCTCTTCCATTGCTACTTGGGCGTCCCTTCATGAAAACGGCGAAAACCATTATTAATGTGGACAAGGGAACTCTAACTATGGAGTTTGACGGAGAAATAATACGTTTCAACATTTTCGAGACGATGAGATATCCTAGTGATGTCCACTCTTGTTTCTCCGTTGATGTTTTGGATACATTGGCTCAACAAGTGTTTGAATTGAATCGTGATGATGCTTTGGAAACTGTTTTGACTACAACCATGGATGATGGTGTTGAGTGTGGTAATGAATTTAAGGAAGCCCTTGGTGATCTCAACTCACTACAAGGATGTCCGGAAACTAATAATGTCTCTTTTATTTCTTTACCACGCAGTGATGAACAACTTTTACCTTCTATTGTTAAAACTCCAAAGTTGGAATTGAAACCTCTTCCAAGTCACTTAAAGTACTTGTACTTGGGTGACAATGAAGAGTTACATGTGATTGTTTCTAACGAGCTTAGTGAATTACAGGAGCAAAAACTTATAAGGGTGCTAAGGAAGCACAAGACGGCCATAGGATGGACAATTTCCGATATCAAGGGTATAAGCTCTGTCGTTTGTATGCATAAGATTCGTTTGGAGGACGATGCAAATCCTACAAGGGACGCGCAACGTCGTTTGAACCCACCCATGATGGAAGTTGTGAAAAAGGAGATACTCAAGCTCTTGGAAGTGGGTGTTATCTACCCCATATCCAATAGCAAGTGGGTGAGCCCGGTACAAGTTATACCAAAGAAATCAGGGGTAACGGTGGTAGAGAATGATGAGAACGAACTCGTCCAAACTCGTGTGCAAACCGGTTGGAGGGTTTGTATTGATTATAGAAAGTTGAAGGCTACTACTAGAAAGGATCATTTTCCTTTACCCTTTATTGATCAAATGCTTGAACGTTTAGCTGGACATGCTTATTATTGCTTCCTTGATGGTTATTCAGGGTACAATCAGATTGTGATAGCACCGGAGGACCAAGAGAAAACCACCTTCACTTGTCCTTTCGGTACTTTTGCGTATAGAAGGATGCCTTTTGGCTTATGAAATGCTCCAGCGACCTTTCAAAGATGTATGGTAAGTATTTTCTCCGAGTATGTTGAAAACATCATTGAAGTGTTTATGGATGACTTTAGTGTCTTTGGTGATTCATTTTACCTTTGTTTCAACAACTTATCATTGATCCTTGAACGATGTGTTGAAACAAATCTTGTGCTAAATTGGGAGAAGTGCCATTTCATGGTAACTCATGGCATAGTTTTAGGCCATATAGTATCTTCTAAAGGCTTGGAAGTTGATAAAGCTAAGATAGACCTTATTCGTGCTCTAACCCCTCCCACTACGGTGAGGGAGATACGTTCTTTTCTTGGTCATGCAGGTTTCTATCATAGATTTATCAAGGATTTTTCCAAGATAGCATCACCACTTTGCAACTTATTTCAAAAAGATGTGGTTTTTAACTTCGATGAGAAGTGTATGGCGGCATTCAATCATTTGAAAGAACTTTTGATTTCATCCCCTATCATTAAACCACCGGATTGGAGCAAGCCTTTTGAGCTCATGTGTGATGCAAGTGACTACGCAATTGGTGCGGTGCTTGGGAAGCGTGTGGGGAAGATACCTCATGCCATATATTATGCTTCTAGAACATTAAATGAGGCTCAACAAAACTACACAACCACTGAAAAAGAGTTCTTAGCTATTGTATTTGCTTTGGAAAATTTTCGCTCTTATCTAATTGGTACAAAAGTTGTTGTCTTTTCTGACCATGCAGCTCTTAGGTACTTTTTAATGAAGAAACAAGCGAAACCAAGGCTTATACGGTGGATTTTACTCTTGCAAGAGTTTGATATTGAAATCAAGGACAAGAAAGGCATTGAGAACACCGTTGCGGATCATTTGAGCCGTCTTGCTGTAGACAAGGAAGCTATCCCATTGCGTGAAAGTTTCCTGGATGAGCAACTATTCTCAATTGCATGTGGAGAACCATGGTATGCTGATATTGTGAACTACTTGGTAACTAAACAAATTCCAAAGAACTTGTCTCGTGCTGAGAGGGACAAACTAAAGAGGTTAGGGAACCGATACATTTGGGATGATCCATACTTATGGAAACATGGTAGTGACCAAGTAATAAGAAGGTGCGTTCCCGAATCTGAATTTAATTCTATCTTGTGTTTTTGTCACTCTTATGCTTGCGGAGGACATTTTGGAAGTAGGAGAACCGCTCACAAAGTGCTTGAAAGTGGTTTCTATTGGCCAACCTTGTTTAAGGATGCATATACATTTTGTATAACTTATGATAGGTTCCAAAGAACAGGCAATCTAGGTGCCCGAAATCAAATGCCACAAACCTTTATTCAATTTATTGAAGTTTTTGATGTATGGGGTATTGATTTTATGGGTCCTTTTGTCAACTCCCATGGAAATTTTTACATATTACTTGTTGTTGATTATGTCTCTAAATGGGTGGAAGCTAAGGCCACCCCAACTAATGATTCCAAGGTTGTTTCAGATTTTGTGCAAACTAATATTTTTGCAAGGTTTGGAATTCCAAGAGCCATAATTAGCGATGGGGGTTCTCATTTCAACAACAGGTTTTTACAAAGCTTGTTGAAGAAGTACAATGTGTCGCACAAGATTGCAACACCTTATCATCCTCAAACTAATGGACAAGCCGAGGTTTCCAACCGGGAGGTGAAATTCATTCTTGAGAAGACGATGAATCCAACAAGGAAAGATTGGAGCGTGCGACTTAATGATGCTTTGTGGGATTATAGAACCGCATACAAGACACCTATTGGGATGTCTACTTTTAGGCTTATGTATGGTAAACCTTGTCACTTACCCATGGATATTGAGCATAAAGCGTTTTGAGCGATTAAACAATGAAATATGGAGATGGATGGGGCTGGAAAGCAAAGGAAGTTACAACTCCAAGAGATTGAAGAGCTTCGCAATGATGCATTTGAAATCTCTCGCATTTATAAGGAAAAAACGAAGGCCTTTCATGATACTATGATTTCTAGAAAACAATTTTGTGTTGGGCAGAAAGTGCTTTTGTTTAATTCTCGCTTGCATTTATTTTCGGGTAAATTAAGGTCACGTTGGATCGGACCTTTTATTGTTACTAATGTGTTTTCTCATGGTGCAGTAGAGATTCGTAGCATAGCTACAGGCAAGGAACTTAAAGTTAATGGGCACCGGTTGAAACCGTATTATGAGAATTTCACTTCCGAAGTGGTGGAAGGAGCTAATTTTGTGGATGCACTCCCTCTGGAGGAGTCATAGAAAGCAAGGAGATAGTCGGGCTGACTACTTTAAACCAAGCGATAAGTGGGAGACAACCCACCGGTTTTATATCTTTACCTTTATCTTTTTATTTTATTTTTAAGCATTTTATCTTTATTTTATTGTTTTTGTATATCATTTGTGGAATTTCCCACCTTGAACCGTCTTTGGATGATTCAATTTTACATTGAGGACAATGTAAAGTTTAAGTGTGGGGGAGCATTTATATGTTTGTATAGTTTGTTTTATGCGTTTAGTAGTTTTATGCTATGAAAAAAAAGAAACAAAAATCAGAAAAATAGAAAAACCATGAAAAACATTTGTGCTTTTTGAACTCCGGAATCTAGAAACTTGTGCCTTTAGGATGACACCATTAGTGGATGGAACCATGTTGATTGCAGGAGTTGAGGAACCGATTAAATAAAAGGGACGAACATAGCTCATGAATCATAAATACCATGATAGTTGTTACCATATCTCGGAATATCACCATATCGCATTCTATTTTTATTTTTCATATTTATCTATTGTTCTCTAAGTGCTTTGGTGGGTCACTAAAAATCGAGTTGTTATTACTGCTAGGATGAATTAGAGTGATTGAGTTGCTAAGAAAGAAAAAAAAGAGAAAAAGAAAATGAAAAAGAGACCGACCAATTAGACCAAACGGAATAAAAATGACACTTGGATAGCAGTATGTGTGAAACGTTGTCCCTGTCTCTGTCGCCTAAACAAGCGTGGAATGCATGATCCAAGGAAACTATCATGTACTTGCTGACAAGAAGCATGCGCTTGGATCCAAAAGATCTAATCATGCCGTCTAAAAAAAAAAAGTGAAAAAGAAAAAGAAAAGAATAATATTATTATTTGTGAATAAAGTCACTCCTGGTTCCCTTGTATATGCCAGTTGAGTTGATGTAGAAATAAGTTTGTTGGCCACACTAGAATTGACCAGTAGCTCAATCCAATAGGAATAGGTTCATCTTAGTAGTGACCTTCAGACAGATATGGGAAACATCGAACACTTGTGAACATTCGCCAACGTCTACATCTATATCCATCTTCTTAATCTTTTCATTGTGATTGTGGTTAGTTATTTTCCGAGTATTGTGGCTTGTTCGACTATCTAATTAAAGCTTAATTTACTTAATTATGAACTGAATTTGTGCAAGGTACCTCCTCCTGTAGTCATTTTGGATTCGTTCATTGATTTGTCACAAATATACGGAGTTGGAAATATAGGTTTTGTAGGAAGACCTCTTGTAAACCTTCACGAGACTAAAACTCATCCACTAGGGACACCTAGGGATTCAAAGGCTTGTTATTTATGCTTAAAGTGACCGTAGCCTCAATGAGACGGAGTTGTATGTATTTGTTTTAGAATTGTTTTGTTTGATTTGCTCGAGGACTAGCAAAGTCTAAGTGTGGGGGAATTTGATAGGTGTGATAAACACCTAATTTTATATTTAGTATTTATGCTTTCTTTGCGAGTTTTCATGTAAATTATGTATCTTATGTGTGAATTTGATTTTGTTAGGTACTTTGGAGTCGTTTGGAGCAAAAGAAGAAGAAACAGGGCAAAAGGTGCAAATGTTATTGGAGGCGATTATTTCTCATATTTGCTTTTATTTCTTCATCCCTATCTGAAAAGTTTGTCGGCTTTAGTGATGCGAATTTTGTCTGAAAAGCACGAATGCTTAAGTGATGAATAGAAACTAAAGAAAAAAAGTAGATTTGATAAGTAAGAGGCGTTGTTGTTGGTGAAAGGCGAAAGAAATCATCCATTTGGAGCGTAAAAGTCAAAAAGACCAGTTCACGGGCGAAAGATACTTGGAGCAGACCAGGTTGCGCGGCGAAGGAGCGGAAAAATGAATTGTCAGTTGTCTAAAACTGGCAGTTGAGCAAGAAAACAAAATAGGTTGTCGGTTCTAAAGAACCAACAAGCCATGTATAACTTGAATTACCCCTTATCTTCCCAACCTGGGTGGATATATCCACTTTATTACACTAAACCTGAAATTGAGAGTTTCTCTCAATTATTTGCTTGAAATTTAGAGAGAGGTGAGAAAGAGGAGGTAGTTGTGTTTCAAGGCAATTGAAATGGATTCAACAAACAGGATGTTTCAGTTCGAGATGAAGGAGGAGAATGATGGGTATGTATGAATAGCTAATATGTTGTTGTTATTGAGATCAATTTATGAACTGAAGTGTAGAAATTAGTTGTTGGTGCTGTCTATTTAAAAGGAACACAAACTAGGGTTTCTGTGGTTATGAAGAAGATGGATTAAGACTTGGGTTCATCTCTAGAAAGACCTCAGAGTAGGGTTCTGGTGGAATCAGATTGAAGCTAACAGTTTGGAGGAGTTTGAGATGGGAATTGAAGGGGATCTATTGTTGAATTGATTCTAACATGGAAGCCAAGATGGGGTTTTTACTGTGGTTGAAGTTTTGAGATTCAAGGTGGTTTGGTGGTGATTTCAGTTGATTTATGGGTTTGATTTTGTGCTGCCACTGTTGTTGTTGTGTTGAGGGAAACAGGGTTTTGAGATTGGGGTTGATTGAACGATTGCTACAGGAAAGAATGAACAGGTGGAGGTAGTTGGAATTGAAGCTCAAGTCTGAGCTGAGAAGAACTTAGATAGTGTGTATGCTGAAGATGAACAGGGTGAAGATCATAAGCTGTTGGTGGTGTTTGAACTGTAATTGCAGGTTGAGATTGTGAGTTGCAGTTGCAGGGAAGATCTAGGTTGTGGTAATGAGCCTGAGGTGATACTTGAGATGCAGGTGGATGGATGTTGAGTATGCGACTATGTGGGTTGTTGTTGAGCTGTTGGAGTTACATTTGCAGCGGCACTCAAATTTGAACTGGTGCAGGCTTGATATGGTGGTGACTCATTGGTGGTGTTTTGATGTGGGAGCTTGAGTGAAGCTTTTAGGTTATCTGTGGTGGCTTGAGTTCAATTTCAGAGACTGGTTGAGGTGTTGGCTTGATGGTACTGTGGTTGCAAGGAGGAGATAGTGGTGCTGGTACTGAGATTCAAATAAATAGATGAACTTGCAGAACAAATGGCAGCTAAAATTAATGGACCTTGGTCAGAGTTGAAATGAATGAGCTATTGTGTTGCAGTTGTGCTGGTATGAAGAAACTGTGAGTGGTGGTAGTTTACTTGAGAACTGAAGTAGAAGTGCAATAGGAGTTGGATTGAAGTATGGCAGCAGCTGGCGGTGGATGCTATTGAAATAGAGCTGTTAATGGTTAATTTTAGTCAAGACAGGGAAGGCAACAAGAGAAAATGTAGTTGTACACAGAGCTGGGTTACATTAATGAGGGTTCTGTGGTGTTGAGAAGAAGCTGTTGGTTCACATCTGAAGTATGAATTGGAATCAGGTGTAGTGAAGCTGAATCAATGCTCTGGTGGCAATGCAATGAGAGTTTGAGTTGTGTTTCAGAAGCTATGATGGATGGCAGTTAAGAGAATTGGTTGTGTATGCTGTTGTGACACTGTGCTAAACTGGAAATTGCAGGTTTACAGGGAAGCTACATTGGAGCATGAATTTCAGAGGAGAGGAGTTGACGCTACAAGTTATGAAGCTACAAAGTTAGGTTGTTGCTGCTGTTATGGTTTTGTAGAAGTTGGAAGAGAATGAAGCTGTTAATGATGAGGCTAGCAAGATGCCCTGAGAAGCAATTGCAGGTAGAGGTGCAGCTTATGTTGCAGAACTGAAATGCTGAAATGGTGAAGCTGTGATGATGATTAAGTTGCAGCTCAGGTGGAATAGATGTTGATATTGCAGGAAAGCTACAGCAGGGGCATTACAGTGGAACTGATAGAATGTTGCTAATTCAGGTGACTGAGCTGATAATGCAGCCAAGTCTGAGATGGAAGCAATTGCAGGTGGTGTCTGTATGGGTTAAACCAATGGGTTTTGGAACTGTAATGGGCTCTTTGAAATGTATGAGTAGCTGGTGGTTATTACAGGGAGATGGAAATGATGGTTGAGTGCAATTGATGCTGTTGTTGGATATATTGTAGGTAGAGTTGGAATTTGGGACTGAAAATTTAGGAAAGTGAAGGTTAGCAGCTAGAGTTGAAGTTGTAACAATTGAGCTACAGGGAAGGTTACAAACTCCAGCCATCATGGCTGGAGTGAACTGGTGAAGCACAGCCAACATGGCTGGTGTGCTAAGTTGCAATAATCTTGGCATAAGACTCATTCATCTGAGTTAGTTAGGTGACTTGATTTTGACTCACTGATTCACTCACCTGACTCAGTTTAACTTTCATTTGACTAGGTGACCGGGCGGACTTTGTCGGTCACAGGAGATACTTTTCCGGCGCCGGATTCCGGCCGGTGCACCAGTTTTCCGGTGAGCAATTTCTGAGACATATTTTCACATGGGTTTTTCACACACTTGAGTTTAGTGGACTTCTTGGTATTGGACCGTGGGCTTTGAAGACCTAATATGGAAAGTTGGAAGGCTATAAAAAGAAAAGTTTCTATTCTTTTAGGGGATGAATCAATTATTCTTCTACGGGAGCTTTTTGCAGAGAACTACGCCTAGGGTTCGCTTTCATTTATTTTCATGTTCTTCATTTTATTTATGATTATAAATATGTTAAATAAGAAAACCATGAGTAGCTAAACAATTATTATTGGTTATGGGATAATAAGTGGATTTCACAAATAAGTTTTGAATCAATGAATTAGTTTTGTCTCAAGTTTATTGTTTATGATTCATTGTTAATATTGATTTATGATTTGATTGTTTGTTTGGTTGAGTCCGGAATCAATCCGATTTGCATTCATATCTAGAGCTATATTAGGGTTTTCAATACGAAAACGTTATCTATCCCTGATTCTAAGTAGCATAAATGTGGGTAGTGCTTGTAGTGATATATCCTACTAGTCACATATGAGTCATAACTTGGGTTAAATCGAATTAGTGCTTTTACACATTTTGATTGCCTTGATTAGTCTTATTCCTTAGAACTTATTGCTTTTAGGGAGTTAAACTTAATTGTGCTTTTACACTTTAGGTTGCTTTCTAGGAAGAATTCACATATGCATCTTTTAATGTGGTTGTGATGAAATCAGGGAATTAGCGGGATATTATTGCGATCAAGATATCCTAGGACTTTTAGTAAATGAGAGATTAATTTATCAATTCTATTCATTGTTGAGAATACATGTTTGTGAATGAAACTATCCCGTGACCAATATCTTCTTCTTATTGATTATTTTAATACTTTTTCGCTTTCAATTTAATTTTATTGCTTTGATAAAACAACATCCCCCCTTGGTTATTAAGAAACTGAAATTTTGCATAACAACATAAGCCTCTCTGTGGATACGAACTCTTTCTTATTGCATACTACTTTATTTTAGTGAAGCAAGAAAGTGAAATTATATTTGTGTCGGCTGACAACCGATCATTTACCACCATCATCAACAGGTTCTTCTGGATTTGTTTTTTCACGAGGTTTGCGACGACCCATTCTATTTGGTTTAGAAGATGAAATAGACAGGGAGATTGGATGGAAAGAAAGATTGAATAGTTTCAATTATATAACCGCCACTTAAATACAATTAAGGATTTTGTGACTGTAAAATGGTATTAAGGAATTTGTAACTATCAAATAAGTAGGATGAAGGAGTTTGTAACCGTCTCTCAAGTCGAATTAAGGACTTTGTAAATGGCCCATAACTCGAGTTCGTAACCGTTTTAATTCCGGCTGGCACTAATGGAACCCGAAACTGCCGGCATTTTCACAACCAGTTTTTATTGTGAAATTTACACTACCGGCAACAAACGTTGATTTAATTAACCGCCGGTACATGTACCGGTATACTCAAATGAGACAATTTAATGCCAGCAAGAACGTTAACCATAAAATATAAGAACGTTGATAGCAACAAACGTTGATTTAAGCAAACAAACTGGCCCAAACTTAACCTAATTAACGTTAAATACTTGAACAAGAATGTTACACATAAAATATAATATCTGAAGCTAATTGCAACCATCATCATTTCTTGGATTGGGATTCCATAAACAAAGCGGCTTCGAAATGCCTAAAAGGATCTTTTCTCCACGCCAAATATGCAGCCTGAGCTTGATACCTATTCCCTCTGTATCTTGCGAGACACTCGTTGTATTTGCGACATAATTTGATGAGGGTCATTTTTCGATTCGCTACAAACACATCCCCGTATTCCATTTTGTGTTTCTTGCACTTACCATCCACGAACTTCGGCATATAAGGACCATCCGCAACAAGACGCCAAAAAAGGTTTAAATGGCGGTGATCTTCCGGGAGATCCGATACTACATAGTAATTTTTAATCCATTTAGTTTATTTCTCAACATCGGCTTCTATCTTGTTTTACACGTTCATATATTTCCTTCGTTTCTTTGCGATATTTCTCTTATTTTGCTGCTTTTTCCTTTTTTATTTTCCTTTTAAGTATCTCTTCTTCCATGGAGGAAATAGACTTGGTAGTGCTTTCCTTCCTTCTAAGTTTATCTAGTATAATGGAAATTGAGTTGGTGGTGGATGATGATTGATTTCCTATCGGAGTCGATAGTTTGTTCTTCGTAAGTTTTTCTTTTTCCATGACAATGATGATGGATTAGCCAATAGAGATATGTGTTGGAGAACAATTATTTTCTTGAGGTATCAAGTTTAATGGGGAGTATCAATTCCTTTAAAAAGATGAATCCACAACGGCTATTTTCTACTTTATTGCACCGGCATTTTCAGTACCCGACTATTGACGCCAGCGTAAAAGGTTTATGGTTTATGTTTTGAAAAAAAAGCCGTTGGCCATTGAATGTTAGTTTCCAGCACAGAACAATGGTTCTTAATGTGGCCGAAATATACTACTAGCAGCTAAATCCATATACATTCTGTGCTGGTACTATTTACCGCCTAAAAAGTGTCAAAGATTTCAATGCCGGCATATAGTAATACACTATATTCTACGCCGGGATAGATACACATTCGAGTATGTTAGCATATTATAACACAACTGTAATTTATTTCGAATGTAAACCTTGTTGAGGGTACATAGATATCTAGCCACAAAACCTACACTAAATCTTCTAAATCCTTCAATCTTCGTCCAAAGAAGATACACCCTCCATCATCTCCTGGCCATACTCAGGGATTTTGTCTTCCATGAATTTATAGCTTGCATCGAATGCGAATGCTTCCCATTTTTCTTCCAAGTAGCGCCTTTGACGACTTCATGATACACAAACATAATAAAAACTTAGTGAGCGGTGTTTAGTAGGAAGATCAAAGTAATGTTTAGTAAACCACAAAAACACTTAAAAATTGTTCAATGGACAAGTTAAAGTTGGTAGCGTTGAAAATTGGTTTTTGGATTGCTAAATAACCAAGTATCGCATTTTCTATGACTTGATGCATATCATGAATCTGTTTAACACTTCTTCTTTTTGGATTCCCAAACTCTTGCCTATATTTGTTGAATACCCAACCCAAAAAGGTTTCAGAATCCACCCTTACAGAGGACTGGCTTCTAAATCGAGTTTCCGCGTACCAAGATTTGGTGATTGCCAAATCTTCATGTGAATCAAATAATGCCATTGATTTGTATTTAGAGGTATTGGGATAGCTAGAAAGAGTATATAATGATATTAGCTTTGGATAGTATATGGAACCAGGTGTGTGTTGTTTTGTAGGGAGAACATGTGTATTTATAGGATGGTGCCCAAATTTGGCCGTTATTGTACTAAATCAATGAAGTTGTACTTGCACAAATTTGAATTTAAACAAGCCGGCATTGTAATTAGGATTGATATCATCCGAAACATAATGCCGACATTCTTTCACCTATATAACGAATGCCGGCATTTGGTTTATTATACACAAAAATCATAAAACTTCGACACAGTAAACCAGCATAGCCAAAATAAAAAAATCTGCGCCGGCAGTTGCTACCGGAGTCGAATTATGTAAACATAGTGTGCCAGAACTAAAATTCATTTCAGATGTAATCCTTGTCGATGGAACAACAAATGCACTTAGCACGTGCATCAAGCCTTTAAACCAGTTGGTGACCCAAGTGGACGAGTTATAGTCTCGTGAGGGTTTACATAGAGATCTACCCACAAAACCTTACAAAAAAATACGATAAAAACCTAACCAAAATGCAATAAACCTATCAATCTTATTAAGAAGAATCCATCTCTGATTCACCCAGCTAGTGGTACTCCGTGAATTTGGTTACCATGTGGTTCACGCTTTCATCAAACATGAATGCTTCCCCCTGTTCCTGTAAGTAACGCGCTTTGATGGCAACATGATACAAAAACAAGACACAAACTTAGTTTGTTACATAAAAGTTCAAAAGAAGGGATTGTGTCGAATTAATAGAAAAAATACTTACGAGTTGTTGAGGGGTCAATCTATTGTGTATAGCATTAGCGATCCGATGTTTTATTTTTAAATACTCAACCACCCCGCCCAGGATTATGTCGTGCCGTTGCTCGATTTCTTGAGCAGTTCTTCCTTTCGGATTCCCATAATCGTGAGTAAATCTGTTAAAAATCTCCAACCACATTGAATCCCTAGTACATATACCTATAGTTGAAGGACGAGTTTCGACGTACCATGCTTGGGTGATTGCTAAATCTTCCTCGTAGTCAAATGATGCCATTTGGTGTATGTGGGAGTAGTTTCTATACTAAGCTATGTATAGATAATACTTCTAGGGTTTAGGGTTTCGTAAGTTTAGAGTCTCCAGGATAGAATAAAGAACACACAATTTTTGGGCGATTGGGTCCAAGTTTTTTTTTTTTTGATAGGCTAAAGCCAGGCCCAGGCCCCTGCACAAATCCATCCAGTTGGACTAGCCCCACTGCTAGACCTAACCCCGCCAAACCCCTCTATACAACTTATTTAAATACAAATCTCTACTACGGTGGGGATTGAACCCCTGACTTCCTCCTTACTGGAGTTGATGGGTCCAAGTATTTGCTCTCTATATATAGAGAAAAATCTCAACGGATAGTTATTTTGAAAGCAACAGTACCGGCTAAAAGAATAAAGTTAATTAATGTACGTCGGTACTTAGTTCCGGCATAAATCACAAATAATGTATTCTTCCGGAAACCTTTAATCTCACGTTCAGATTCTGTGGACTATGTGCATGATACCGGCGTAGTTTTTAACGAGGATTACAATGCCAGAATTCATTACCGGCGTACATTTGATTTTGCGACAATGCCGGCAGATGTAAATTTCAAAATAAAACGGCTAGTTTTTTGAAAAATAAGACCGTCGGGGCTTCAATCTATATAAAACCCCCAATTTCCTTTGCAATAATCTACACAAACCACCCACTAAATTCGAAAAATACTTCTCTGACGAAACCAAGCCTTAAAAAAAAAGATCAAGCTAGCACGGTTCAAGGTTAAAAAGCGATGGGAGATTCATCAACAACCTATACCTGCAAAGTAACTAGATTCAACATTACTAAGGATGAATTGCACAATTAAAATATTTTATGCTAGGACGAATCACTAATATAATCTTCTCTTATAGAGTACTAACTGCAGCTGTCAAATTTGCAAGTCACCTTCATATCTAGCCTTGAATTGTCCTTTTATTTATTCTAAGTGTAGAAAGTGTGATGGGACACGCCGGTTTTGGGTTGCAAAAACTGATGATGCCGAAAATGGAAGAATGTTCCTAAGGTGTTTTAATCACCCAAAGTGCAAAGAGTTTCAATGGTTTGACAAAGATGTTCCACTAGCCGAACAAAAAGAAAACCACAAGGGCCAATGCGACCCTATTGATGGGTGTGATAGGAGTTATATGAAGGGAAGGGAATATGTCGAAAGAGAGGATGAAACAAATAAGCTGGTCCTTGACACCGAGATTTCATACGATGTCTTCGAAGAAATTTGCGAGAGGCTCAAAGGATCCGTAATTGTTGAAAAGGGATGGAAATAGGTTATGAGATCATCTTTAGCCTAAATTACTCCATTACATGTTTTTTAGTATATTTTAATTTAAAGTTTAAAATCTAATGTAATAGATTACTTAGGAATGAAATAAAAGTGCATTCGGAAATACTAATGTAAGTTCCAAATCCAATACCGGTATTGTAGTTTTATGAAAACCAATGCGGTATTTCTGGAAACAAATTCCAAGTTTACGAAAACAGATTTCCGGAATGGTTGACATCAATATTTCAATGCCGGTACGGTCCAAATTCTTTACAGAAACTTAGTACATTTCATCACATTGTTCCGGTATGGTTTTAGAATAACCGATCAATGTCGGTACGCTCCCGGCGCTATAAAAACTCAATGTTTTAATGCCGGCACCTATATTGTATAAACAAAACATGCATTTCAGTAGAAATCTAAACATGTTCAACATAAACAGACAACTGGATTCTTCTTACATGTTCTTAAGAAAGCTATCACTGTACCGAAAGTAAACCAAACAACTAAAGAGTTAATCCAAAAACATGTTCGGAATTGTTTAAAACGTAACAACGACCATCGAAATAAAGCAACACAACTGAAGAGTTAATCACTTGGTCTTTTGCTTCTTCTGGGCCAGCACCTTCCGTGTTTCCCCAAACAAATTTTTTGCACTTGGATCTTCAATTTTATCAAGCAACTCCTCAACTTCCTTCATTTCTTCAATTGATATCACCTCTCCTTTCTCGTACCTACAACCAAACATCTTCTTCATCTTTCCAAGCCGACGCCGCTGGTTTCATACATCCCACACATAATTAGTATATATATGCTAATATAAGATAATGTGTGCATTAAACGACTAAGGAATTAACAATACTTACTAGCAATGCAAGAGTCTTATTAAGTTTGGCCATTGTAAGTGGTGCCTCTGTAGGAGTTGGAACAAGAGGGTTTTTATGTGGTGGAACTCCGTCGTCGTCCGGGCGCACGATAAAAGGATGTGACCATTCCAGGTAATTATAAATGTAGGGGGAATCAGCTTCATCACCATTGTTCACAATCTCCCAATTACTGATATCTACCAGACGACTTGGTTCCCTATCCCTCCAAGGTGTTGCTTCTAGAACTGGATCATACACTACCCTCAAATTTGAGGGAGTTGTAATGTACTCACCCAAGTCAAGAATGTAGCTTGAAGTAGAGGCTGTCATGAACATATGTAATTGCTTATATCCAAGTTGCCACATCACACGTCAAGGATCGTCCATAACGTATCCCTTTGGGTGGAACAACGGTCCATTGTAGAATGCAACGTTCGGATACCTCAAAATTTGGAGGTTTTCTCTAGCCTCCTTGTAAGGGTCGAACACAACGTTTTTGGTAGTCATCGTGTCAAGAGACAATCTCATATCTATTAGTCAACCATCTTTACCGGGCTTTGGAGTATTATTGAACTGGTATCTCTCAGCTCTAGGCGCATCAGGTTCAGGAAGGTCTATAATCTTCAAGTAGGGGTAGTCCTTGAACAATGTTGGGAAGTGTTCATAAGCCCACACCTATACCAATGATAGACACATTTTTGTGTCTAATTTGTCTCGCTTCTATATATTGATAGTGCTCATTTTTGTACTTATTATGTTATTTTATGTGTGTGTAGGTATTTTTGGCCAATAAACATTTTTGGAAAAATCGGCTCGAAAAGTTGTCTAAAATACCCGGAGGAATTGATATTGGCACCCACAGTTTGGATAAGGGGCACCTCCAGGGCAGCCCCAAAGACATATGTTATTCGCACCCCTATGCTGGATAAGGGGCAACCCTTTCTTCTTCACAGATTTTTGGCGGGAAAAACTGAATTCAAAATTCAGTTGTGCAGCATGATTTGCAGGAGAGATTCGATCGAGTTTCATCCAGATTTAATGGATGTCGTGGGTTGGTACCACCCTGTTACGACTACACAGGGTTGGTAGGTCTTCTAGATTCGAAAATACAGGACGCTAGATGGAGTTTTGGGATGAACAAGGGAGGGTATTTCAGCACGATGTTTGGACTCTGTTGGGATATTCCGGTGGAGATTCAGTCGTTGTTTTAGCTTGGGCCGGACCTTTTAGACGTCATTAATAATGATGATACGTGTGTTTGCAGCGAACGGATTGGGATGGATAAGCCTAAAGAAGAGAACATGGGAGATGAAGTTTATCGGGGTTCTGTTGGTTCTATTTTTGGAAGTTAAGTCGAGCAATATCTTGTATCAGATTCTACTCTATCCTGAGGGATCTTGGATGCCTAGGATTGACCCAGAAAACGCGTAAAGGGATTGAGGAGATGCAAAGTTTCCGTAACTTTCTGCCGAAGAAAGGAAGGAATTAGATGGAGTTGTAGGGATTATGATGGCTATATAAGGATTGGTTCGAGTCAAAAGAAAGGCACGTACACTTTAGGGGAAGTTTAGAACATAGCAGAGCACACAAAAAAAAACAAGTTTCAGAGATACAGGCGATAGGTTAAAGAAGAACATAGAACATCACTTAATAGCAGTCGCAGAATCCGTGGCCATTTCTTTCAAACTTAATAACTTTTGTCACAATTTCTGTAACAATTACATTCATTTCGCAACAGTTCTGTGTTAGGGTTCTGTGTAACAGTGGTTCTGTAACAATTATAACTGTTACAAACATGTTGTTTTATACCCTCTCTTCTTTTTAATCAACTTTTTTCCATTAAGGATGTATTTTGAGAACATGGTTAATATGAGGAGCTAAACCCCATTGCTGAGGCGATAGAGGAAGCTATTTTTCCAACAAAAAGTGGTATATTCTATTTTATCTTTTTATTTGCAATTATAATATGATTATTTGCCTTGAACTATTATTGAATATGATTTTTGTTTGAGTGATTGTGATCTATTTTGATGAAGTATGCTTAGTTTTAAGACGTTTGATGCTTCATACTTGGTATTTACAATTATTACTTGTGAAAATCTACTAGTCAATAGTTTAGAATCAACTTGAATGAGAAAATTGCATAAATATAATTATTGGATTAAATCACTTTGAATTTGGAAAATAGTGGAATCTTAGCCTCAGTGTTCTTTTAATATTGATATCAACTTTGTCAGTGTTGGCTATAATTTTTAGTGCGTTTTCTATTTTAGTTTTGAATTTAAGTCTGAAAAATCCTTCACAAGTCTGAGAGGAACGACAACTTTACTACCACTTTACAACAACTTTAAAAATCACATCAATTTTTGGCGCCGCCGACGCGGACTTGTTTTTAGGGTTTTAGATTTATTTTTTAGGTTTTTATTATTTTTTGTTCTATTTTACGTTTTTGGGTATTTATCTTTTGTCTACAGGTTTTGGATCATAAAGAAAGTTGAGCCAAGGAGTTTGGTGATTTCATAAAGACTTGGAGCTAAAGATTAAAGCAAAGAGAACGGAAAAGAAGACAGTTTTATTTTAGTTATATTTTTATTTATTTTTAGGGTTTTGTTTATTTTTAGAAAAAAACTGTTTTAGGTTTATTATTTTTATAATTTTTCTTTTCTTTTTTTTGGACACTTGGACTTTTGGACTTTGGGAAATTTTTCTTTTTATTATTTTTACCCTACGGAAGGGTACCTTTAACAATAAACTGTTTGCAGAGAAGGAGGACAATTACGATATTGTCTCTGCACCTTGGGTTCGTACACTGACATAGGAGTCAGTGGCCCGATTCGACTACAACCGATTCATCCCCCGTCTGGAACGGGAGGTAAGATTCTAAACACTCGTGAATCCCCTGTCAGCGAGTTACTGAACTCCTTCGTATGCATATATGTTGAGGACTGAATACAGACATTTATTTTTCTAGTAAAGGGCAAGGCCTGGCCATACAATATAAGGGTTCGGATTTCATCACCGTTCTCTTCTTTCCCGCCTTAGGAACACGTAACCTATGCGTACCTAAGCCTTAAATTTTGACTAGAACGAGACCGATAAGGTAACTAGCTTAATAGGAAATTCGTTCGAAAAATATTGGTTACTCTTTTAAGCATACTTCAAAGTTCAGGACGGTTTATGTGAGTTGAATGCGTGACTGCGCCGCCTTGTAATATCGGTGAGGCCTTGGGTATCAAAGCTCCACTGATCTTCCCTCGCCTCAATTCAACTTACTTTGACTTGTATTGATTCCAGAGGGGTTTGCTTAAATTGTAACGAATTCCCTTTTAAAGGATTAGAAGCTGGTATAGAAACAATCTAAGTGGAGCCATCATGCTTTTTGTTTGCTAGAAATCTATAGGTTTGATTTGGTTGAGTCGGCCTTCATTTGTGATTGCTTAGAATCCCTTTCCATATTTTCTTTTGTATGCCAGAACGTAAAAGAGACGCCCTAGGTAGATTTGTTAAAGATAAACCTAGTAGTTCTAAGCGTCTCGATTACCTCAATTTAGAGAGTCCCATTTTTGAAAAGTCCAGTTTTGAACATCCGTCTTTTACTGAGGAGAGAATCCCTATAGATATTGAGGAGAGAATCCCTATAGCGCCAGAAATAGCAAATTTGAAAACTTTGTTGAATCCTACTAGGACTACTCGTCCCTCATGTATCAGGTTAGCTGAAACGGAAGCAAATTATGAACTTAGACCAGGGACCTTACAGATGCTCCCAATCTTTTTAGGGAAAGAAAATGAAAACCCCTATTTCCATGTTAGGTACTTTGAGGAAATTTGTAGTACCCTAAAGATTAGAAAACTTGATGATAATGCTTTGAAACTTAGGTTGTTCCCTTTTTCCCTGAAAGATAAAGCTAAATCGTGGTTATATAGTTTGGCTTCCAATTCAATTGAAACATATGAACAACTTACATCTGCCTTTTTGAACAAGTTTTTCCCTAGGCACAAAACATCGTCTATTAGGATGCAAATCTGCACATTTTCTCAACAGGAGGGAGAATCTTTGTATAGGTATTTGGAAAGGTTGAATGATTTATTAGCCCAATGTCCTCATCATGGTCTAGAAAATGTTAGGTTAGTTCAGATCCTTTATGAGGGTTTAGATTATTCTACTATGACCACAGTAGAGGCTATATGTACAGGTGGGTTTGAAAACCAAACAGTTGATGAGGCGATGACATTTTTGAGTGAAATCTCCGAAAAGACCCAACAATGGGAAAATAATAGGGGACCCCAGAAAACAATTCTTCTAGGAAGAGGAAACGTTAGTAGGGTAGAAGGAGGCTATGAATCAAATGCCAAAATTGCTGCTATAGAGAAAATGTTAGATGCTTTAGAAGTGGGTCATACTAGTGGTAGATCGGAGCCTTATTGGGAAGGCCAGAATAATGAAGAGCAAGCCAATGCTCTCTATAATAACACTAGATTTGATAATCGTCAAAAGTTAGACCCATATTCAGAAACCTATAATCCTGGTTGGAGAAACCATCCAAACTTTTCTTGGTCTAAGGGCCAGAATCAAATGCCATCCTGGTTGGAGAAACCATCCAAACCTATAACAATTATAACTGTTACAAACACGTTGTTTTATACCCTCTATTCTTTTTAATCAACTTTTTTGCATTAAGGATGTATTTTGAGAACATGGTTAATATGAGGAGCTAAACCCCATTGCTGAGGCGATAGAGGAAGCTATTTTTCCAACAAAAAGTGGTATATTCTATTTTATCTTTTTATTTGCAATTATAATATGATTATTTTCCTTGAACTATTATTGAATATGATTTTTGTTTGAGTGATTGTGATCTATTTTGATGGAGTATGATTAGTTTTAAGACGTTTGATGCTTCATACTTGGTATTTACAATTATTACTTGTGAAAATCTACTAGTTGCAATAGTTTAGAATCAAATTGAATGAGAAAATTGCATAAATATAATTATTGGATTAAATCACTTTGAACTTGGAAAATAGTGGAGTCTTAGCCTCAGTGTTCTTTTAATATTGATATCAACTTTGTCAGTGTTTGCTATAATTTTTAGTGCGTTTTCTATTTTAGTTTTGAATTTAAGTCTGAAAAATCCTTCACAAGTCTGAGAGGAACGACAACTTTACTACCACTTTACAACAACTTTAAAAATCACATCAACAAATGTGGAAGCATACATATAAGAATCAGTAAATTTTGTTTCCGAGTTCATAAAAATGGTACGATATGCAACTGTACCAGTTGACTCAACCATACTGTCTTCTTCATAGTATGTTGGTTTATTCCTCAACAGTATATGTGAACAATATACATAAGAACATAAGTTTAAAAACAACAATACCTGGAGCAAGGTGAAATTTCCGACAAATTGGTTTGTAACAGCCTTAGAGGCCCTTCTCATCTCCGTCATCAAATGTTCCATTACCACTGTGCCCCAAGAATAGGTAAACACCTCTTCCAACGGATCCAAGTATTGTAGGAGGCTTGCGCAAGCCCTGTTGCCACTGGTGTCGGGGAATACCTTAGTGCCCAATATGAATAAAAGGTAGGCAGCGGCTGTATAATGAATTTGTGCAGGGTCCCATCCATCCTTCGAACTTCTTTCCTGCGTTTTTTCAAACTTCTTCTTAAGCAGCGTCAGCTTGATTTTCTTTGTCCTACTAGCCTTGGATACATAAAAGCTTTCCATGGAAGTTTTGTAGTCCCAACCAAATAGCTTGTTAGTGAAAGCGTGCAACTTCGACCATTCTAGGCCCGGACAATGATCTCCTTCTACTATTGATTTGCCAATACCATTCAGGCCCAAAATGTTCTGAGCATCATCCGGGATCAAGGTCATCTCCCCAAACGGGAAGTGCATGGTATCAGTTTCGCTATGATACCTTTCGACGAAGCAATTCACTGTCACAACATCACACTTCACATAATTTTCAACCAAACATATAAACCAGAATCCTTTACTATTGTTTGGACATCATCATGCTCCAAAGAAAAATTCCAATCCCCCGCATCTTGGTTTCGGCAAACACGCAAAACCTTCTTGTGATCCTACAATTATGAGATAGTACGGTTAGAATATTTGACATAAATACACATGAATACATATGCACAAGATTACAAAAATCTTACATAGGTTTGATAGATAGTACGATCCCAAGAGTGCTTGTAGCCAAATAGATGGGCCGGATCGTGAGCTTCACCCCAAATTCAACCACGATCAAGGTCAGGTATCATGTCATCAACATGAGGAAGGTGGGAACATTTTACTTTGCGCTTGGCTTTGGCTTTGCCTTGTGTCAGTTGTTGACTTGGCCCACCAACTTCGTTTTGGCTTGTAAATTGTCTTGGATGAACCTCATTATCTTCCTCCTTACTTTCCTCTTCATCTTCCTCATACTGCTCAGCTTTTGCAGTAGGTTCATTGATTACAAGTCGACTACGGTCACCACCACTCTCCCAAGTTATCCCTCTACAATCAGCCCCCAAACACTTTTTGCGACCCTTTTTTTTTTGGCCCGGGGAGGCAGAGTCTTTGGAGTATCAAGACCGTCCTTCCTCCTTCTCTTAGACACGTCATCTTTACTTTTTCTTTTCTTAGCTTCTTTGGATTTTGACCTATATCATAAGCACACAAAACGAATATAAGATATCTCATTTTTATTCACCGTACCGGCAAAGAAACATAGTAAACAAATTGTGCCGGTACCATATACCGGCATTCAACATTAACTATCGACAATGCCGGTTATAATGTGTAACTCTCCTGGATACCAAAGGCTTACTACCGGAACTTTTGAAATAAATATAACCATGCCGTAACTAGGTACCGGCATACAATGCAACCCAAATATCAATGCCGCCAATGTGATAAATTGATAGATGTTCCTGTATGTTTTAAGTCGAGTACCGGCATACAAGAATTATCATTAAGCAATGCCGTAATTTCAAACCGGCATAGTATTCAACACATATGTATGCCGGTACATAATATTTAGTTTCAGGGTTGGAAACCGGCATTGCATTCATCATAACATCTAAGCCGTAACTAAAATCCGGCACTGAATTCAACCTAGATGGAATGCCGTAAATAAATACCGGCATAGTGCTCATACTCAATTTAATGCCGGAATTAATTGAAACTCAACTGTTTCGTTCATTATTCACGATTTTAACCTAAACCCATTGCTATAAATCGATTCAAACACTCATAAATGAGTTCAAAATCACCTACCTTCTAACAGAAGCCATCTTTGTGAGCGGTTGATTGTCCGGTAGCGTTGCTTCTTCTTCTTCTTGCTCTTGAGAAATCTTAGCAAGTCTTTGTTTTAATCTCTCCTCAACAGGCGATTGTGAGTTCGATGAGGCTTTTGGTTTCTTTTGTGGAGCCATTGTTATGATTCGGCTAAGATAATCGACGAATTTTTTTGGAATCGACGAAGAACGGTTGAAGAAAAAAAAAATCGAAACCTAAACCTAAGTCTCTGCCGGAAATCAAATACAAATGGGGGATATATGTTTTGGATTTTGGTTTTAATGTTTTTGGGGAACGGGTATAACAGTCTTTTCATAAACATTTTTAATTAACCAAAGGGAATTTTAGTACATTCATAACATTTGGTCACCCCTTAGTATAAATCATGGGATGGGGGAAGTAATCAATATCCCCCAATTAGATTGAACATCCCTCAATTGCGCGTTCCTTATAAAGCTGAGCTTCCCAACCCTAACATCCAACGCTCACTACACCCCAAGATGGTTACATCTAAGCCACACATACAACTGATAATTACACTCGCTCCTACACTAAATACTACTCCCTCCGTCCCACTATTAGATGACCTACTTAGTTTAACATTTTGTCCCGCTATTAGTTGACCTATTTCATTAAACAAGGGATATTTCTAAAATTATCTCTTTGGTTGATTATCGGTAGTATAAGAAATATTTATAATTTGATATTCATGTTTATATTCGTTACGTAGGTGTTTTAAAATTCTTTTCAATGATATAAAGTTTACCAAAATCCATGACATAGTTTGAGAGATAAATCAATTCTAAATTTTACAAATTACTATCATAAGGGTATAATTGTAAGAAATACTCTCTTTCATTGCTTGCCTTAAGAATTGTGCAAACTTGAACTAGGTCATCTAATAGTGGGATGGAGGGAGTACCAATTATAACTACTACTATAGACTGACATGTAACACGATATCGGCAGCCTCTCACATATAGGGTACATGACACTTTCATCTGACTTTTTTTTTTTGACGGGGAAAGGGAAAATTTAATTAAAAAACAAAGATGTCACCAAGAGTGACACCAAAGGTACAGAAAAGAAAAAAGAAAAAGGAAAACAACAAGCACACGAAGGAGCAAAAACAACACCAGCCCAAAGAAAAACTTCAAACCTAAGCTCCAAAAGAAAAAACTTAGGAACCTTGACAAACCAGAAACCCCAGAGAAGGGAGAGAAAAATTAATCAATCTTCAAAATCCTCATTTTCATCTTGAAACGAGCATTTGACCGCATCAATTTTCTCATCATTATCGGTGTCGGGGTCGAAATCTCTCAATCCATCATCATCCTCAAAGGGAGGTGCTTCCATCTCGGATTGAGACTTGGAATTCTCCAAAAGATTCTTACACATAGATCTCATCAAAGGATGGTCAGAGATACCCATCAATTTGTTAAAAGCTATTTGAGAATCTATTTCGGCATCAGTAACAGAGAGAGTAGCAGACTTAACTTGATTATCTTGAGTCAAACGCATATCTCCTAAAGAAGGGTCCGAACCGTAATCCAACTCAAATTTTCTTGAATATTCTCCTCCGAATTCACCTTCACATTAGAATTAGAAGTCACCTTTGGAGTTGAAAGCCCCTTTGTTTCGGTAGAAACTAAATTTGGTCGTTCCCCTCCTCTAGAGTCCAAGGATGCTTCTAAAGACATAGCAACTTCAATTGTCGAATCAGAGCAAGGTACATCTGAATCTAAGCAATTCTCCACTGTCACTTGATCCTTATTGCCTTGTTGAAGACTATTATCCTCTTCCCCAATAACCCTCTCATTACAACCATCTTCATGTACCCCAACTAAAACTTCTTTGCCATGCAGATCATCTTCTTTTGTATTTTTCTCCTTCATTACAACATCAACATCTACCACCTCTTCTCTGATAAAGTTCTCTTTTCTAGGACCATTAACATCAAAACTATGTTCCTCACAAATGTCGTTCTCGTGACAAAGTCTCTTTGCTTCCCTCCACATTATTCGAATTTTCTGGCATGTCTTCCAAAACTGCAATATTTCCGTTATCCCTATCAGGATCCAACACAGTAAAAGAGTTATTGGTGGATAACGTTTGTATCCTACCCACAACACTAGGTTCATTAACACAAAGTCCAAAACTGCAATATTTCCATTATCCCTTTCATTTGACTCTCAAGTCTCAATAAATCCAACTTCAAACAGAAACCCCAGAAAGTCACCTGCTTCACATTGTTGAGAAGGAGGTCATAAATCTAACCCTAGAATATCACCCTTCATTTCGAATTAGCAAAAGCCCCCTAATTAATTTCTTCTTCAATATTCTCAACTTCGATTTCCGAGTTCACAATTTGAATCTGAATCCTCTATCTCTCCACCCTTGTCTGGTTTACCGCGGAGTAATGGAGTCAGTGAAGGGATACTGTGCAAATATTCCATAAACTGGTAATGACTTTTACCACAACCTCTCTGAATATTTTGTTTTGTATATTGAATTTGGGATTGATTAATTAGAAATAAAAAATTGTTTTATTTGATTACTTATACAAGATAATCAAATTTGTGGGAACTGTTATGTGCCATTTATTTTAGGAATGATTTATTGCACTTGACTTCAGTGCAATGAGATATCTATATGCATTTCTTGTATACTGAGTCTTCTACCATTTGTTGCGAGTTCACATGCTTGGGATGAATATTTGGTTTCTCTTTTGAATAAAATCTGAGTTGAGATCTTAATTAAGGATTAGTCGTCATCCCATTTAACATTGTTTGTTTGTGTATTGGGATCTTTATTGTGTATTACACCTGTCAATTATCTCACTTATGCCACGGTCTAGCTCATATGGTGGCATTGAATTTAGAAGTGGTAATTGAATTTTTGTCCCTACTTTTGATGGTCTATACAAATATCCTTATCACAAAATAAATATGTCCCTCTTCATCCAAAAGCCCATCAGGAGCCCAATAACAAATTATTAACTTCCAAATATACCCCCTTTGTGTTATCTTCTTTTTAATTTCTTAATACTTCATTTTTTTCTTCTTCTCGTATTTCTCTTTCAAGAACCACCAACAGCTCTGCAACTACCACCACCAGCTCCGCCGCCCGTCGCCGCCACCACCACATCCATCGCTATTAGCAACAGATCTATATATCTACCTACTATCTTCTTCTTATTATTTTCTTAATAGCAGCGACGTCTCGAGTTCAATTTCTTAGAAGATTTGAAGTTCAGATCTGAACCGAGAGAAGTTTTTGGTTCGATTTGAGATGGAAGAAGTTGGTTATGGCAGAGAGGGATGAATCGGATGATGAAAATGGATCTTTTCTATCTTATAAGATGGGAGAAATGATAATTTCTGCTACTGGTTATTGATAAGATGCGGTTGAATTCAAGAAAAGAGGGGTTTTGATGTGGTTGTTGTTGCAGTTGGTGATGAAAATTACAGGTGGTAGTGTTGAGCTCAAGAGAATAAATGGTGTTGTCTGCTGGGATTTTGGATAACTCGGGTAGAATTAGAATGAATGAGACTAGCAGATGAAGAGTTTTGTTAATCATGGTGCTGTGGTTCAAACAGATAGTGAAACAGTGGATGTGCTGTGAGCTGGTAAAGATAGTCACGTTATGATCAATTTCCATTCCGATTCCCCAATCAACGCACGAGTACCTACAGTTCGTATGTTGTTCAGAGAAAAATGGGTAACTAATCACCGGAACTCCACCGAAAATACTCTCTATTGTTGAGTTCCAACCACTATGTGTCAAAAATCTGAACCAGGAGTTTTCCAGTCAGACAATATTGGAACTAGTAATTCAATCATGAATTCTCATAAACGCTCTAGAAAAGAGGTAATTTCATTTCACTATTAAATCGTTTCATTTCTCATTTCGGGAAAAAAATAAAAAAATCAACAAAATGTCTCTTAAATTATCAAATCGATTTGATATCGAAACAACTTGATTGATTTGTTTTTGAGTTTGCATGGTGGAAATGTTTTTGGATTTGAATCTTTTGTACAAAATTATGTTTGAGTTTTGAATTAATTTGAGTTTTAGATTACGAGATTTGTTGTTGTGTCTTGCTCTTTTGAGTGCTTAGTATACATAGATTTAAAATATGAAATTCTCCTTCTCTCGTTAATGTCTATCGGAGTTTTTTTTTTCTTTCTGATGCTGGAATTCTGATTTGCAATTGGTGTCGCCTTTTACAATATCTGATCGAACTATCCATAAGAAAGGGTGTTTGCTATTAGCTAATCCCCAAGCAAACTATCCATAAGAAAGTGTTGATGATGATGATGTTTAGTAATTGGTGTTGATGTTGATGATGTTTTAGGTGTTGTTGAATTTTATTATTGTTCTTTGAATTGGTAACATTTCACATTGCTAGTTCCATGTTCAATAGTATATAAGCTTTATTCAAGTGTAGTTTCTAATCCCATTTTTTGGCGGTGAAGCAGGCAGTGATTTTGGATCAACTATGGTGGTTGATCCATATATTTTGGATCAACTATGGTTGTTGATCCAACTGCAATGGATAAACATCCACTGTTGATCCAACTGAAATGGATAAACATCTATTGTTGATTCAACTGAGATTGGTATTGAAGCTGGTCTTGGAGCTGTTGGTGTTTATGAAGCTACAAGGTAATGAAATATGGTGGTTATCTGGGTTGAAGCAGGCGGTGATATTGGATCAACTATGGTTGTTGATCCATATATTTTGGATCAACTATGGCTGTTGATCCATCTATATGGGATCAACTACATTGTTTATCCTTTGACCTCATGCTTTTGTAGTTTAAATCATGTAAATTTATCCCAATGTTGAACTTGTGGTGCAATGGTAGCATGCACGACTCCATGTCGATGATGCGTGTTCGACTCACGCCAAGTTCACTCCATTTTACATGGATAAACTATCATTATTGATCCAATTTTACATGGATCAACTTCCATTGTTGATCCACTAAAATTGGATCAACTTCTATTGTTGATCCTTTTTCTTGGATAAACTAGATAAACTTCTCTTGTTGATGTTTTTGTGGGTGGATCTGAAACTGCAGCTAATGAAGTGGTAGCATTTTTCCATCAGCATGGATAAACATCCATTGTTGATCCAACTGCAATGGATAAATTTCTACTCTTGATCCAACTGCAATGGATAAACATCCATTGTTTGATCCAACTGAAATGGATCAACTACTTTTTGTTGATACAAAAAAAATTGAACCAGTGATGGTGGCGGAGGCGGTGGTGACTGTGGTGGTGGCGGCGGCGGTGGTGGTGGTGGCGGCGGTGGTGGTGGTGGCGGCGGTGGTGGCGGCGGCGGTGATGTAATGGTGGTGGAGGAGGACTAGTGGTGGTGTAATGGTGGCGGTGAAGGAGTGGTGGTGGAATATTGGTGGTGGTGGCGGTTGGTAGGTGGTGGTTGTTGAACGGTGGTGGTGGTGGAATGGTAGTTGAATGTTGGTGGTGGTGGTGCTAGTGGTGGTGGTGAAGTGGTAGATGAAAAAATTTGTTGTATTTTGAAATAAATAAAAATATTATATGAGTGAGGGTATTAAAGTAATCTAATATTAAATGGATAAGGTTATAAAAAAGGAGAGACATAATTATTGTTGCATAAGGATATATTTGTAGGGAGTTAAAAGTAGGGACATATAATTAATATACCCAATTCAGAATTTGTTATTTGAATGAAACATGTTTTGGTTAGTCCTTTAATATTGTACATTGCTTACACTTCTTGGGAATGTATTCAACTCTGCAGAGGGCTAAGAGTAAACACAATTTTTGGATAACATTGGCTGTACTTAGTTTATTGAACTGGCCTTGTATCTTGTCATGATGCCTGATAGCTGAGATCAGGTTGAACCTCATATTTTGATGATAATAAACTAGTTGTGTTTTCTATAACAGTTGGTATTTGGTCTAGTTGTATGATTCTTGCTTTGGGTGCGAGGGGTTCCGAGTTGGATTCTCAGATTGCTCCAAGCTTTTTTCATTCATTAGGGAGGTCTTTGAAGAAAGCTAGTAGTTTCAGATCCATTGGATCTATGAGTTTTTTTTGTTTTTTGTTTTTTTGATCTGACCACTGATAGATTTGTCACTGCTGTTCTATTACGTCTTAGTTAGTACTTGCCTAATCCAACTCTAGAAATTACTTTCTTATATTGTCCAAAATACCATTGAGTTATCCTGTCTTTGGATGTTGAACAGTAACCATATTAATTAAGAAAAACTAGTTGTACTATACATATGATCTTCTTATTAATATAGTGCCTTGCTTTATATATTCCTCGACACATTGGTTAATAGTCATAAGACTCATAACTCATAATTATTCTAGGAATATAAAGACTGTGTTTTCTACTTGGGAAATTGATCATAAGTATCCAGTTTCCGTACTATTGGTCTGGTCAGGATGGTGCCTAATTCTACTGATAGTAAATTAGTTCTGTTTTCCTGTACCAATCGGGTATTTGGTTTAGTGGTATGATTCTCGCTTTAGGTGCTAGAGGTCCCGACTCCCGAATTCGATTCTTGGAATGCCCCCTACTTCTTTTGATATTTATGTCTTCCCGTATACTAAGGGCGCTACAAGCCTACAAGCGATGACATGGTATCAAACAATTATATAGCAACTGTGCAGTTACAACTCAGTGAAACCAACACAATTTATTTTCTCTTTGAGTCAAACAATTATGTAGGAATTGTGCAGTTACAACTCAGTGAAACCAACTCAATTTATTTTCTATTTGATAGCCCGGGACTCTATATCTGTTTCCTTGTATTTGCAATTCAATAGGTAGTTTTTCTAGTTGCTAACTGTTGGGTTATCTTAATTCCAGGTAACCATGTTTGATATAGGTATAGAATTGTAGTCTTTCTTGTCCATGAGTATCTCTTCCTTAATCCCTGTATGATGTAGATAAATATATAGTACTGTATCTGTACATTGTATAGTGCCTGGTTAGTGGTACATGCTATGTTCAGATTGACCTTTAATTTTGATCTTGGTGAATTAGTTTTATTTTCCATATCCGTTGGGCTTTTGGTCTAGTGGTATGATTCTCGTTCTGGCCTTTGGATGAGGGTGTGTTTACTGTAGTTGAGAAAAAGAGCATAATATCAACTCCGTTTGAAGTTTTAATATATATATCTGTCTATCAGCATCATGAAGACATTGAAATATTATGAAGTCTGAAATATTGTCATGGGTCAAAAGTAACCAAGGGGGTTTAAATTGACATGTCCAGTTTTGTGGATAAGTATTAAAAACTTGTCAAAAAGTTGTAATCTGTTTTGAACTTTGAAGAAGACCAGTAGTTTCAGATCCATTGGATCTATGATTCTTTTTTTTTTTAATGATCTCCCCTTCATTTTAATTCAGAAAAACTGGGTGTACTGTACATATCATATTGTTCCTTGCTTTATATATTCCTCAACACTTGGTTAGTAGTCATAACTCATAATTTTGCCAGGAATATAAAGACTGTGTTTTCAACTTGGGCAAGTTGATCATACATTGGCGTGTATCAAGTTTTTGTACTATTGGTCTGGTTAGGATGATGCCTAATTCTAATGATAGTAAATTAGTTGTGTTTCCTATACCAATCGGGTGTTTGGTCTAGTGGAATGAGAATTGGATGAAACTAAATAGATTATTTACCTTTGTTTTCGGTTGACTTAGTTTTTTCCAATATCTCACATCCAACCTCCAATATCTCACATCCAACCTCCAACCCTGGACATGTTTATCACCTTTTTATGCATGCACTTCAACTTTGGGCCAGTTTCCTCCATCATCTAACCTCCAACCTTCACTTGTTTGGATCTTGAACTTGAAGAATATTGTAAATGAGAACTGGATGAAACTAAATTGATTATTTACCTTTGTTTTCAACCGACTTACTTTCTTCCAATATCTCACATCCAGTGTACACTAATACTGATAGAAACGTTCATATCCTATTCTAAGCGTCACCAGAAGCAAAAAAAAAAAAAGTATACAAAGTTAAAGTTGTTGTTGAGTTTTGGAGAAAACTGAACTTGTACTGGTACTGATCATTAATGGGAGTAAGTATGCATGGTTCAGGTTTCTCCAACGTCTCGTCCACAACCTTCATTTTGGACTTGGAGAATGTGAATCGTTATTTTCGGAAACTGAACCGTGTTATTTTCGGAAGCGAGGATTGGATGAAACTAAACTGACTTCGTTTAATACAGTCAATTTAGTATTCATCTAATGCCCCACATCCGACAATTACTGTGACACATCCTGATATTGTAGAAGAGCTAGAGGCTGCTTTTGGATCCTCTATTCCCGCATCTTCCTGACCCCCTATATGCACCTATAACAGATTTTTGAGTTTGTTTTGGTTTACTGGAATGGCATAAAAGTTACCATTGTATAGGTGCACACATGGGGCCAAGGAGCAGGGACGAAAGATAGGTGCCAAAGTCGTGAGTCTCTCATTGTGAGAGTTCAGTAGAATGAACAATTATTAGTATAATGGTTGTCCTCTTCATAGGTGTGGCAGTTTCATTGCATATTGTTAGAAATCAATTATGGGGATTGAGTTGTGATAAATGAACTGAGAAATAAATGAGCCTGCTGATAGTCCCGTAGTCGTGATGGCCACCTTTCTCAATGAACACTATTTCTCCAGTATCTGTAAAATTATGGTCGTTTTTGATGACTAGTGTACTGTTTTCTTTTTCTGTAACCCTAATTATACTGTAGTCTGATGTCATGGTCATTTTACAATAATAAACAATGGAATGCTTTTGCGAACACTAGAACAGCCGGAGGCTGTTGTCTCAGTTACCAAGCAAGATCTAGAACAACATACCTAGGGCGAGTGAAGAGCTGAATTAGAACTCTCTTAATCCAATTATTGAGTTTTTTTTCTAATGTAGTTGGAGTCTGTGCTGAATAAGTCTGACTGGACCTTGCACTGTAATGTTAAGCAACTCTTCGTGCCAAATTGCTATCTTCTTCTTGATTATTGGGGTTTTGAAGTTGAAGCAGATTCATATGCTCTCCTCATTATTGGGGTTTTGAAGCAAAATAAGAAATATGAGAAGAGAGTTTGCCCTCTTGTGTGCTATGATGACAAAGAGCATAGGATGACTTTGTATTTATAGCCTAAATCTAGATACACAGATTATGAAACTTGCCAAATATGCTGTCTTGTGAAACTTTTATTAGGGTGCCGCTTCAAATACCTTTCTCGGAATGCCTATGGCGTGTTTGGTAATGATGGTCGTCGAGGATGGTGGCAACATGCATGGTGGTCGGTGGCGTATGTGGCAGTAGTGGTGTGTGCGAAGGTTTTTTTTTTTTTTTTGCTCCTTCCAGTGCAAATTTTGTGTAGACCTGTAAAGGATTTGAATCGAATTTTGGGTGCGAAATCTTTTATCGTATGCCTGACAGATATCGAAGGCAAGATCTTGAAGATATAATGGTAAACTGTTAGATACATAGTGTATTCTCTTTGAATTTATGGAATAAGAGTTTTACAGGAAGTAGTTCAATACCGTCTGTGCTGGGATAGCTGCCTGGGATTGCTTACTATATTGTTTGTTGTTTTGGTTTGCAGAGGATGGCAAGCATGACGCGGGCAAATTTCTCTAAGCCTTGGTAGCAAACAAAATCACTCATCTTGTATGCTACAAACTTGAGGGTATGTTTATTGTATCTCTCTATCAAGCATCATGAAGTCGCTTATTTGAATCTAAACATTTGGCTTCAATCCCCCAGGGAGCCTAATGACGAAAAAGCTAACTTGCAAGTAGCTCTAGCCTCTAGCAAAGTTATGTCAGTAAACATCTTGCTCTATTAAACATGTTACGATTACGAGGTCTGAAATATTGTCATGGGTCAAAAGTAACCAGGGGGGTTTAAATTGACATGTCCAGTTTCTGGACAAATATTACTAAACTTTCCAAAAAGTAGTTGTGAACCACCAAAAACCCTAACAAACTTAACCTTTTAAAGCATCTTCTCTTCTGCTGTACTACTGGCATGCATTTTGTGATCTTGTGCATCTAATATTCCCTTTCTGAACCTTCTAGCCAGTTGGCTAGTCTTCTGAAATGTGTCTGCTAAGTTTTGTTATAAATACTAAGCAGTCTTCATGCTTCATCTATCATTAATTATGGTGTTAAACTGTTAATTGTTTGAGTTGTAAGTGAGAGTTGTAGGAAACTGGACCTTTTTAGCACCTATTATGCATGTGATTTAACTTTGGTCCAGTTTCCTCCAACATCTTACCTCCAACCTTCACTTGTTTGGATCTTGAACATAAAAATGTTAATGTCTGGAAGTGAGAATTGGATCAAACTAAATTGATTATTTCTATTTACTATTGTTTACAATCAACATAGTTTCCTCCAATATCTCACATCCAGTGTACACTAATACTGATGGCAATATTCATTCTCTATATTTTAAGCGCCAACGGAAGCGAAAAAAGACAAAGTGAACCTGTACTGGTGCTGATCATTTATAGGAGTATGCATGGTTCAGGTTTCTGTAACTCTTCCTCTGCAACCTTCACTTTAGACTTGGAGAAATAGAATTGTTCTTTTCGGAAGTGAGGATTGGATATAACTAAATTGAGACTCTATTACTTCGTTTCACACAACCAATTCAGTTTTCTCCAATGTCTCACATCCGACAATTCCTTACACATCATGATTTGGTAGGGGTGTCTGCTAAGTTTTGTTATAAATACTAAGCAGTCTTCATGCTTCATCTATCATTAATTATGGTGTTAAACTGTTAATTGTTTGAGTTGTAAGTGAGAGTTGTAGGAAACTGGACCTTTTTAGCACCTATTATGCATGTGATTTAACTTTGGTCCAGTTTCCTCCAACATCTTACCTCCAACCTTCACTTGTTTGGATCTTGAACATAAAAATGTTAATGTCTGGAAGTGAGAATTGGATCAAACTAAATTGATTATTTCTATTTACTATTGTTTACAATCAACATAGTTTCCTCCAATATCTCACATCCAGTGTACACTAATACTGATGGCAATATTCATTCTCTATATTTTAAGCGCCAACGGAAGCGAAAAAAGACAAAGTGAACCTGTACTGGTGCTGATCATTTATAGGAGTATGCATGGTTCAGGTTTCTGTAACTCTTCCTCTGCAACCTTCACTTTAGACTTGGAGAAATAGAATTGTTCTTTTCGGAAGCGACAATTCCTTACACATCATGATTTGGTAGGGGTGCTTAGGTCCAGTTTCCTCCAACATCTTCACTTGTTTGGATCTTGAACTTGAAGAATATTAATGTCTGGAAGTGAGAGTTGGATGAAACTAAATTGATTATTTACCTTTTGTTTAGAACCAACTTAATTTCCTCCAATATCTCACATCCAGTGTACACTATGGTGCAACGTTCGTTCTCTATTCTAAGTGTCAATGGAAGCAATGGAAAAGACAATTTGAAGTTGTGGATGACCTGTTGGAGAAACTGAACATTTGTTGAGTACTGAACAATTTGAAGTTATGGTTCAGGTTTCTCCAGCATCTCGTCCACCACCTTCACTTTGGACTTTGAGAAAGCGAATCGAGATTTTCGGAAGTGGGGATTGGAGAAAACTAAATTTACACTTTGTTACTTTGTTTGTACAATCAATTTAGTTCTCTCCAATATCTCACATCTGACAATTCCTGGACACATCGTGATGTGGACTAGAGGGTGCTGTAGGGGCTCAGATCCTCTGTTCCTATTACTTCCTGTCCCCTTCTATGCACTTATAACATGCTTTTGAGTCTGTTTGATCACTTGAATAGCACAGAAGTCACCATTCATTGTGTCATACAGATTCTGTTACTTTCCATTTTCTTGTCCTGGTTGTTTTAGGAATCATTGTCATTGTGTCATATACAGATTCTGTTAGTGTCATGCATATATATAGGAGAGGCCTAACAAGTACTTTAGAGTGCCAAGGGTTCTTCTTTCCTTTTCTTCTATACTTGCTGTGAGCACTCATCCACTGCGTTATCTGGCTTGACAGAGGATATCCTAATTTTCCAAGGGATACAATGGAACCAAGTAATGCAAGGATGGATACCTCTTGAACATATTTATGTTGCTGTTGGTGTTTCGATACTTACGTTCGTGTTCTTTTAGTTGATTGTCTTATCTAAGCGTTCAAAGTCTGATCCGATTAATCTTGCTGGGTTAAGTGGGAGTGGGAAAACTGTTCTCTTTTACCAGCTTGGAGATGGCTCAGCACATCAGGGTACTGCTACATCCATGGATCCGGATGAAGGAAATTTTGTGCTGCACTCTGAATCCTCTAAAGAAAGGCAAGATAAATCCTGTCCGTATAGTTGATATTCCTGGACACTCTCAACTTTGACCAAAGCTTGACGAATACTTGCCTTAAGCAGCTGGCCTTATCTTTGTCGTTGATGCTCTGGACTTTTTGCCAAACTGTCATGCATCTGCCGGAGTACCTGTATGAAATCTTTACCAAGAAACTTGTTGTGAAGAAGAAAATCCCAGTGCTTATAATGTGCAACAAGACTGGCAAAGTGAATGCACACACCAAGGAGTTGTCAGGAAGCAAATGGAGAAGGAAATATACAAGTTGCGAGCATCAAGGCCTGCCATATTTTCTGTATGTCTACTGAGTTTGCACTGGGTGTGGCTGGCAAAGCTTTCGTAACAAGGTGGAAAATCATTTGTGCTCACAGGGTCGATCATTTCGTAAGGGAACATGTATATTGATTTGAAACTCCTTGCTTTTTCTCTTGTGACACTGTTTCTTAATAAAGGGGGTTAAGGTGCTGCTGCCTGCTTGTTTGTCTGAGTTTGATGTTAGTGCCTCATTTGGGGCTTAAATACTCTGTGAGAAAATGATTACGCGATGTTTTTTTCCTGAGAAATGAGGCTAGAATGTTTTCTAGTCAAAGTGCTGTGGCAAGGCAAATTTGTATCAATGAACGGCAACAGAGTAGCTAGCACGTATGTTGCATTGTACGACTCTGCAGCCAGAGCTGTAAAACACACTTGGAAACTTCCGATATGAGATTTTTATTCACTATATTGTTTCTGCTATCACAGCTGGTACGAGATTACAGGTTTTCACCAAGTAAATAATAACCATGAAATAGGCAAGACAAATTCTATACCCAGAAAAGAAAGTATTTTTCATAGAAAACTAACTGGTAAAAGAAATGGCAATTGCACTTTTAGTAATTCCAGAGCAAGTTCAAAAGGAACCATCCAGGTAGTAACAACTGTTATATAGAGATTCCAACAGATCACCCAATAACACTTCGGAGTAAGAGCTTTCTCCGGTTAACGCTAAAATAAAAATATCCTCACTTTCGCTCTACAAGTCATTCTTACTATCAGCATAGAATCAAAATTTCTTCCGTCTCTTTTTTTCTACGTCTGCTAACAAACCTGCATATATCGAATTGTGTTAGTTTGAACTCAACCAACAGCATATAACAAGGTTCAGACTACTTTCACAAGTTTAAACAAAGCACTCGAGCATCCATATTTTACAAATATGTGGGTGTTACTTTTGTATTTGTAAAATATGGATGCTCAAGCGATACAATAAATATATGGCAAGACAAATGGATACCAGACTACACTCACCTCCTATACCAAAATCTGGAGCAGTCAATTCTCATCAGCGCATCAAAGTAAATCAATTACTCAACAACAGCATAGGGGAAGGGGATCTGAATTTGCTCCAGTACTTTGTCCTGTGGAAAGTGCCAGAATTATTTCTACAGTGAGTATCCACCCAAACCAAAAGATACTCTTGTTTGGACTTCAGAGAAAAATGGTTATTTATTAGCTAAATCTGACTACAAGAAGTATTATGAAGACATGAACAATACCAGGAATGATAATCAAAGAATGAGAAGAGTATAGAAGTCTTCATGGAAGCTACCCATCATACCTAGGATATTTTCTCTGAAAATGAATAAATAACTACTTGCCAACTAGACAAAAAATCTCTTATGTGCTAAGGAATCAGGATATATCTTGTCCTTCCCGTAATCAAGAGTTGGAATCTGTATCCCGTATCTTATCTTGCTTTGCAGTTTTTCAAGAGCAGTCTGTTCTGCTGTCATGGGACTATCTCTCTTTGAAGATGCTTTTCAGGATTCAATTATCATGCATGAGGTTAGATGAAGAGCAACTATTGGTTGGTCGATTTGGAATGAAAGATGTGCTAAAATCTTTCAAAGTATCCTTATTAGTCCACAGAATATGGTTGAAAAAATACAAAACACTCTCAACAGATAAACTAATACTAGGCCAACAATTTCTAAGAGATTGCAAATTACTAAATTAGACAATCAACAGCATCTAAGATGGTCATCTTCCCTACAAGGAGTCTTAACTTTAAACTATGATGCTAGTTTTGATTATGTTAATAAGCATGGTGGTTTTGGACAAGCAATAAGTCCAGAGTACATCGAAGGTCTGGGTATATGGGAAGCTGTTAAATGGGAAAAAGAGCCAAAGCTGGAAGGATTGAACACTGAAATGGACCCAAAGCTGGTTGTTGAAGCAGTTACTAAGGTTTCTACACCGTAACTTGGCAACTGCACCATTTTACGCAAGACATTATTATTATTCTTCAACAAACTAAACTCTGGAAAGTGCAACTATGTGCCTAAAGAGATGAATGAAGTAGCTGATATGTTATCCAAGTTAGCTAGGAGAGAAAAGTTATCTAAGGAGTGGACTTAACACTATAATTTGCTGAGAGAAAATTTAACATCCCACTGCCTAATATGTCAGGTAACAAATATTTAACTGAAATCTTCACTGATGTCAAATTTGAAACCGCAAATCAAAGAGAAGGTGGAGATAACATATTTTTAATCATATTTAGGTAAGCAATTCACCCCAAAACAGCGATGATATATGACATAGTAACAAAATCTATGTTAAGTATAAGATACTCAGGTATCCATATACTCTCATAGATTCAGGTAAAGATAAGAGATAATATGTGAGAAAGATTAAGCATATAGAGAGAGTAACTGCATGTGGTCCACAAATGATAGCGTACCTATATATATGCACTAGTTTTCCACCTTCACCTATGCTAAATTACTTTAATCAGCAACATCTGAAAAATAACACAGAAATTTATTCGTTGTAAGACGCAGATGTATAAGAATGATTCACTGGTATCTGTAAATAGGAACATAAGAACATCACTAACCATTAACAGTAACTGGTACGAACTCATAATCATAAGGCTGTCCTCCTAATTCGTCAATAAAAGCTTCTATTTCCGTCTCGTCAAACGGAGGTACCACCTTAACAACTCCGTCTAGGTTCATGTGGTGTACTAAAGATACATAAGAAGTACAATATTAGTTAAAATCATCAAATCATTTTGAAAATGCAAAAGTGAAAATGGCACAAGCAGAAAGTTGACACTAACATTCCATGGTACCGGCCGTGTCCTTATTCCACCTGACAGCAACATGCATGAGCTTTAGCAATGTTAACATGCTCTCTTGCAAGCTCTTACCATGGTCTGGTGTCGCTTTTGAAAATACCTGATCCACGTAGAAGCGGCCAGTGCCTAAACATGTGTATCCTACAAATCCAAAATCACGCACCCACTCTTCAGACCCTACACCATATCTTGAATCTATAACAATTTCTTTTACTATATTTTTGTCTGCATAATAGACGCTCGGTTCATTTCCGAAGGTTGCAAACACCATATGTGCGTCAAGTGATTTCATGTCAGTGGCTGTAAGATCGGAATGCTTCGGATGATGCCCAAAACCGTTATTCATATGAAATTTTGCAGACTTTGCACACTGCAACGACGTCCACTCGGTTTCATGTGCCTGTCAAATAAAAGATGCATTTCTATTAGAATACTGTGTACTTTTCATGAGTACAAAACTGTTATTTAACGAGAAATCTTAAATGATTCATGTGTCCAGTTTGATGTCCAATCAATGACAATTAGTCTAAAGAATTCCACAGCTGAGAGTGAGTCGATTGCGTTCTATGAGAAACTAAGCATGCCGATTGAAGGTCAACCCAAAGGCCACAAACAAGAACTGAGTGACCCACACCCAATACCCTGTCATATATATACTTCCTACACTATAAGTCGACAAGAAATGAAATGAAAAAGCAATGGTTATCAGAATTCAAGTTAATTTTCCGCACCCACCTAACAAGAACTGAGTGACCCACACCCACCATGTTTGTTCTGTGGACAGCAAGGAAGTATTCAATCATGCAAATTAGACATTAAATTCTGGTTTAGTGGTACTTACAACTAATTTTAAATGATCAATAACGCTGTAGACCCAAGGTAAAGCTCCAGCACCCGTGACTAAAAGACGGCCTCCGCCTAAGATGTGTGTCTTCTTACAATTCAAATCACTCACATGCCCTTTGGTATCTTTCTCTTTATCGAAATAAGAAGTAAAAACGCGGCCATCGGATATAATGAACACACCCCACGCGTTATAAAGAATAATGACCGTGGTTCCATGACCATTTAGCTTACTTGGTTGCCCAAATATCACTTTGGGATCTGCATTTTCAGAAAAACCCTAAACCCATTAATAAGAAAATTCAAACAAACACTCACATCTTAAAGAAAAACTTAATCATTCATGAACGCAGAAAGAGAACTAACCCTTATCACAATGCAGAAATTCTTCAGCACCTACGAACAAACAGATTTATTGAAGAGAATCATCAAAACCCTAAAATACGATTTTAACAAAATATTCAACAAAATAAACAAAATATAAGAATAATTATACAATCAGAAACTAACCAGCTCTTCTTTGAATCAGTTCTTCAAAGATTTTATCATCTGCTCTTGGATCATTAGCTCCACCCATCTTCTTCTTCTTTTTCTCGAAGAGGGGAGAAAGAGAAAAATCGATGCAAACTCGGCCACACTTATTGGAATAAATATATGGAAAATTTGGAACGTTATTTTGGGACCCTTCTTTTTTTGAGGGGACCATTGTGTTTTAGGCACCCCACCTTAATATTGTTCAGGGCTGTCCTAAAAACTGTTAGATTACTAATTTGCCCTTTACCATAATTGCAATTAACCCTAACTTAATAACTGTAATTAACTTAATCT